>CM054138.1:68155468-68157968 GCA_028751875.1 Rapana venosa
CACACACACACACACACACACACCAAGAGAAGAGAGAGAGATCCAGGAACAGAAACAGCCCGAATGAGAGAGGGACAAAGAGACAGACACAGGGGAAAAAAAAACGACTCAGACAGAAAGAGAACATTAGAGACACAGAGACAAACAAATAAAACAAAGAAAAGAAAACCAATATGGACAGAAACAGAGAGTTTCAAACAGAAACAGAAAGGGACGACACAGATTAGGAACTAAAAGGATAAAGACAGAGAGAGAAGAAATTATTTTTAATAAAAAGGAAAGAGACAGACGTAACAACACACAGTCTTAACAACAGACAGACTAAGAGACAAAGAGACAACACATACATGGTAGAGACAGTCAATCAAACGAAAAGCACAAACAACAAGCAAAAAAAAAAAAAGGACAATTGAAAGAGAAAGTTGAAATAGCGTGTATTATAGATTGAGCAGCCAGCAAAAGCTGGCGACAGGCAATTAGCTCGTGTTAGAATCAATACCTTGTGAACTTTTGGCTGCATGATGCACTGCTACGAAACGAGAGAGAGAGAGAGAGAGAGAGAGAGAGAGAGAGACAGAGACAGAGACAGAGACAGAGACAGACAGACAGATATACAAAGACAGAGTCAGAGACAGACAGATATACAGAGACAGACAGATATACAGAGACAGACAGATATACAGGGACAGACAGATATGTAGAGACAGAGTCAGAGACAGACAGATATACAGAGACAGACATATGCAGAGACAGACAGAGTCAGAGACAGACAGATATACAGACAGAGTCAGAGACAGACAGATATACAGACAGAGTCAGAGACAGACAGATATACAGACAGAGTCAGAGACAGACAGATATACAGAGTCAGAGACAGACAGATATACAGACAGAGTCAGAGACAGACAAATATGCAGAGTCAGAGACAGACAGATATACAGACAGAGTCAGAGACAGACAAATATACAGAGTCAGAGACAGACAGATATACAGAGACAGACAGAGTCAGAGACGGACAGATATACAGAGACATGTTTTTTTCATTTTATTCTTTTATATCGAGGATAATAGAATAAGCTTTAATGAGCTTTTTTACATCCAGTCCCGGTGTGTATGCAGTTTTGTAAATTCTGTCATCTGTTCCCCCGGCACACAATGGCCTACTCTTGCGAAAAGCGGAACAGGATTTAACGTGTGCGCAAGATGTTCTGCGTGCGTTCGCACACGGGGCCTCAGTTTATAGTCTCAGCTGAAGGACTTTTGGGAAGAGTGGAGTCTGCACTGATGTTAACTCCACGGGAAAATATCCCCTTGAACGGGAATCGATCACGGGTCATCAGATTGCGAGCGCAATGTTCTAACCACTAGGCTATCCCGTCCCCCAGACAGAGTCAGAGACAGACAGACAGAATGTATAGGGAAACTGGAGTGCAGAGACAGAGACAGACAGAGAAAAAGCTAAAAAGATGTTGGTGCACAGATAGATAGATAGATAGATAGATAGATAGATAGATGGATAGATAGATAGAGAGAGAGAGAGAGAGAGAGAGAGAGAGGAGAGAGAGAGAGAGAGAGAGAGGAGAGAGAGAGAGAGAGAGGAGGGGTGTGGAGAGATTGACAGACAGACAGACAGACAGAGAGTGAGAGAGGGGAGAGAGAGAGAGAGAGAGATGGAGAGGAGAGAGTGAGAGAGAGAGAGAGAGAGAGGAGAGAGAGAGAGAGAGAGAGGAGAGAGGAGAAGAGAGAGAGAGATTGACAGACAGACAGACAGACAGAGTGAGAGAGCAGCGAGCAAGCGAGCGAGAGAGAGGGGAGAGAGAGAGAGAGAGAGAGAGAGAGATTGACAGACAGACTGACAGACAGAGAGAGAGAGGGAGAGAGAGAGAGAGAGAGAGAGAGAGAGAGAGAGAGAGAGAGAGAGAGAGAGAGAGAGAGAGAGAGGAAAGACAGAGAGAGACTGACAGACAGACAGACAGACAGACAGATAGACACAGACAAGAAGTATAGGTGAACTCGTACCATGGCATCAATACAGAGCAGATAGAAATGACAAAAATACGTAAGGCTGGTGCTGGGGTGGGTGGTGGATGGGGGGAGGAGTAGGGGGGGGGGGGGGAGGTTGAGGTGAAGAGGAAAGAGGGAAGACGTAGAGATGGGGGTGAGGTGTGGGAGTGAGAGCTGAGGGCACAGAAATAGAACAGTGTAAACATGATGGACAGATGTCAAGGACACTGCTGGCAATAGATGCTGTAGAAGTTTTTGTGTGTGTGTGTGTGTTGCTCTACTTGAACCATAGGCATAAAGCACAAAAAAAAGCATACATGTGGTTTTTGTGTGTGTGTGTTTGTTGGGTAATACATACGTTGTACAGGAAGCGATGCGCTCCTGTCTACACAGGTTCCTTCCTGTATTGTCTATATCTGGCACAGACACTGCACAGTTGTGTGGATGCCTCACAGTTATGGGAACATGGTTTGAAAGTGTGAGCGAGTGCTCGGGT
>CM054138.1:68168761-68194821 GCA_028751875.1 Rapana venosa
GGGGGAGGGGGGGGGGGGGGGGGGGGGGGAGGGTGTGGGGGGTGAGAGGGGTGGGGTGTGGGTAGGGGGGGGGGGGGGGGTGGGGGGGTGTGGCATGTGGGAGGGTGGGGGGGGGTGGGGGGTGGGGCGGGGGGGGGGGGGGGGTGGGGGGGGGGGTGGGCGGGGGTCGGGGGGGGGGTGAGGGGGGGAGGGGTGGGGGGTGGGGGGGGTTGGGGGGGGGGGGATTGAGGGGTGGGGGGGGGGGGGGGGGGGGGGTGGGGGGCGGGGGGGGGGGTGGCGGGGAGTGGGGGGGGGGGGGGGGGGGTTTGGGGGGGGGGGGAGAGGGGGGGGGGGAGGGGGGGGGCGGGGGTAGCGGGGGGGGGGAAAGGGGGGCGGGGGGGGGGGGGGGGGGGGGGGGGGTGGGGGGGGGGGGGGGGGGGGTCTTGGGTGTGGGGGGTGGGGGGGGGGGTGGCGGAGGTAGGGGGGGGAGGGGGATGGGGGGGGGAGGAGGGCGGTAGGGGGGGGTGGGGGGGTGATTGGGGGCGGGGATGAGGGGGGGGGGGGGGTTGGGGGGGGTTGGGGGCGTGTGGGGGGGGGGGGTGTTGGGGGGTGGCGGGTCGGGGGGTATGATTGTGTGGTTTGTACCCCCCCCCCCCCCCCCCCCCCCCCCCCCCCCCCCCCCCCCCCCCAAACGTTTTTGGAGGGGTGTTCTGGTGGGGGGTATGGGGGTGTGGGGGGGAGGGGGGTAGGGGTGGGTGGTGGTTTGGGTGGTTGTGGGGGGAGGGGTGAGGGTTGTTCGGGGTGGTGGGGGGTGGCCGGTTGGTAATTGGGTGGGGGGGTGTGGATGTGCGGAATGGGTTTGTGTGTGGTTTGGGGTAGTGTGGGGGTGGGTGCTTGAGGTCGTGCGGTAGTGGCGTGGGGCATGGGTGGGGTGGTGGGGTGGGGGGGGGTGGCGATTTGTTGGGGGGGTGTGGGGTTTGGCTGGGTTGTTGATGGGGGATGGGCGGGGGGGTGTGTTTGGTGGTGGGTGTGGGTGTGGGGTCTTTGGGGGGGGCGGTGTGGGTGGGGGGGGGGGGTGGTAGGCGGGCTGGCTGTGTGGGGTGGTGTGGTGGTGCTGTCTTGGTTGGTGGGTGGGGGTGGGGGGTGTGTGTGTTGGGGGTGGGGGGGGTGGTTTGGGGGGGTGGTCTGGGGGTTGGGGGGGGGGGTGTGGGTTGGTTTTGTGTGGGACGGTGAGTGTTTGCTGGCGTGAGGCGGGGGGGTTTGGGGGAGAGTGGTGGGGGTGTGCGGATGTGTTGGTTGGGGTTGTGGCGTTGTGTTCGGGGGGGGGTGTGTTGTGGAGTTGTGGGTTTGTGTTGTTCCGGGGGGCGGCGCTGGGGTTGGGGGTTGTGGGGGGTGTGGGTGGTGGGGGGGGGTGTGGGGGTGGTGTGCCGGGGTTGGGTTTTGGAGGGTGTGGGTGTGGGTTTGGGGGTATGGGTTGTGTGAAGAGAGGGAGTACGCTCGTGTGTTGTCTTGTTTGTGGATTTGTCTGTGGGGGTATTGTTTGGGGTTGTGTGTTGTTGTGTGGTGTAGTGGTTGTGTGTTTGGGGTGGTGCTGTGGTGTGGTTTGTCGGATGGTTTGTTGTGTTTGTTTTTGTGTGTTGGGTTGTTGTTGGTTTAAGCTGGGTGGGTGGGGGCGGGGGTGGGGGTGGGGCGTTGGGGCTTCCGTGGGCAGGGTTTGGGGGGGGTGTGGGGGGGGGGTGGGGTGGGGTGGGTGGGTGCGTTTGGGGGGGGGGGTGTTTTGGGGGGGGGTGGTTCGGTGGGGGGTTGGGCTGGGTGGGGGATGGCTTTTTTGGTTTGTGGGGTGGGTGGGTGGTTTCGTGTGGGTTTGTTTTGGGGGTATTGGTGGGGGAGGGGTGTGTGGTGGTTGTTTGGGGGGGGGGTTTTGTGGTGTGGTTGTTTGTGTACAATTTTTTGTTGTGGGGTGTGGGCGTATGAGGGGGGTGGGTGGGGGGGGGGGGGGGGTGGGGTGGGCGGGGCTGGAGGGGGGGGTTTGTGGGTGGTTGTGGGGTGGGGTGTGGGTGGGGTTTGGGTGATTGTGGATTGGTTGTGGGTTGGGGGGGGGTGTGGGGGGGGGGGAGGTGGGTGTGGGGGGGGTCGGTGCTGTGGGTTGGGGTATGGGGGGGTATGGTGTGTAGGGGGGGGGGGGGTGTTGGGGTTGGTTGTTTGGTGTTGGGCTGGGTGTGTTGGGGGTTGGGGTGGTGGTTGGGGTGGTGGTGGGGTTGTTTGGGTATGTGGTTGAGGTGGGTGGGGGGGTTGGGGGGGGGGGGTTTTGGTGGGTGGGTGTTTGGGTGTGTTGGCGGGGGTGTTTGTTGTTCTTTGTTGGGTGTTTAGGGCTGTTTTGTTTTGTTGTTTGTTGTTGGGTTTTGTTATGTGATCTTGTGTGATTTGGTGTTCTTGTTGTTTTTTGGGTTGGGTGTGTGGTTGTTTGTTTGTTGTTTGTGTCTATGGTGTGGTTGTTTGGTTTTTTTTGTGTGTTGTTTTTGTTTTTTTGTTGTTTGTGTTAGTGTTTGAGCTTTTGTTTAGCCTTGTGTTTTGTGGGGGGCGGGGTGGGGTGCTTTGGTGTGGGCTTGTGTGTGTGTGTGTGTGTGTGTGTGTGTGTGTCTTGTGTGTGTTGTGTGTGTGGTTGGGTGTGTGTGTGTGTTTGTGTGTTTGTTTGTGTGGCGAGAGAGAGAGAGAGACGATGAGAGAGGGCGAGGATGATGATGAGCTGATGAGAGAGAGAAGAAGACGAGAGAGAGAGAGAGAAACCATAGTGCCAAACAAAGAAAGGGGGATTAGTTGCAATTTCCATTGAAAAGAAGGATGTGTGGAGAGGACAGAGACAGATAGAGACAGAGAGAGGACACAGACACCGACACAGAAAGGGGGTGGGGGGGGGGGGGGGTAGTGCAAGATGGTTGTCAAAGGCCAAAGTGGTTCCTGTCAGTCCGGCTTGTGGTCAGTGCCTCCTTGTGTCCTCTGTATGCCATCATGTGTATTACCTGTTCACCTTCCTTGTCCGCCATCTTTCTGCTTCTGGCCCATGCGCTTCCTCAAACTTGTGTTCTCCTGAGTTTGTTTGGGAATGGATAGCAGGATTTTCGTAGTGGGCGTTTTGTTCTCCGTTGTAATGGACAAGGACTTTCGGAGTTGTTGGTTTTTTTTCTTTTAATTTTTACTATTGGTCTTTTTGGGTTTTGTTTGATTTGTTGTTTTTGTTTTTGTTTTGAATGGTTTTGTAGTGCTTTTCCCCCCCCCCCCCCCCCTCTCTCCTTCTCTATCTGTCTCTCGGTCTCTCTCTGTCTCTGTCTATGTCTCTGTCTCTCTGTTCTCTCTCTGTCTCTTTCTCTCGTCTCTCTGTTCTGTCTCTCTCTCTCTCTCTCTCTCTCTCTCTCTCTCTATCTCTCTCTCTCTCTCTCTCTCTCTCTCTCACTCTCTCTCTCTCTCTCTCTCTCTACTCTCTCTCTCTCTCTCTGGATAAACTTAAGCAGTTATGAATCAACAGGTTTCTACTACGTTCTACATGAAAATGTTCGTTGGCATTTATCTGGACTTTGGATTTTTACTCATGTCCTTTTCATTTTCATTCGTATGGAATAATCATGTCGTTTAAATGCCCCCTTTGACTGATGGGCTTGTAGCTTTTTGTCAAAAATTCGTTCATCCAGTCATGTCGTTCATTCATTCATTCGTTTTTCCTTCATACTTCATTCTCTGTGGTACACACATTTGTACATCTAGAAAACAAACGCATTTACCCCGTAAATCACATTTCTTCGAATTCTTAATTATTGATGCTAGGCTGCGGAATTTTTTTTTTCTTTGGTATCTTATTTCATTGCATTTGTTCCATTTGCTTCTGTTTTTTGTGTACATTTGTTGTGTGCTTATTATGGTTCGTGTTTGTTTGTCAGGATAGTAGTGATGTCTCTTGCTATCTTTAGTCAGCTGCCACAGTTGCAACGATTTCAGCTGTAAACTTTCATGTGTTGTCATAGGTTCCCTCTGTATCAGAGACCTGCTTACATTGCAGTGTTTTGCCATAGACTGGATTTGTTACATGGTAATGGGAGAACTGGGCCACACAACACAATGTTATTTTAGTCTATATGGATACAAATTTGAGAGTGCTACACATACTACCAAGTATCTTAATAATAATAATAATAATAATAATAAGCGTTTCGATTTGTTTTCATTTCAAGATTTAGTGCTGTTTAAATACCATACATTATTATTATTATTATCATTATTATTATTATGGTTGTTTCCATCTCTCTGGTGTGGCTCACAACATTGTGTATTATGAAGGAAGAGGAAACGTAACCCTGTTTCTACCTTTCAAAACAGAATACAGCTCTGATAAACTGCAACCAACAAGCTGACTATTTCTATAGTAGCTTCATTATAATCTCTTTCAGCACCATAAATCATTCTACACACAACAAGCATCATCAGTTAACAGTGTTTGCTTCGTAATCGTTATGTGAGGTTAGTTTTTCAGTTATTTTTCTACAGAAAGTTAATATAAAAATCCTCAGAGACTGCAGATAAAAGGCTGTTAGTTACAGAGACATGAGCCAGTCCTCATATCCTTCCTTTGTGACTAAATCCTTTTCTATTGGTCAGCTAAAAAGTTTAAGATTGCTTGACCTGACAGCAAATTTTTTGGCATGTATCTTTCTGAATGGTGATGTCTTGGCCCAAGTTTGATAGCTCCTTTTTAGTTGCTAGTTCCTAGGAGTTGCACCAGAATTAGTTTTGACATACTCCTTTACTAACGAGGAGTTAGAAAGCATAAAAGGTTTTGGAGTGACCAACAAGTGTAGAGGAAAAAGCAGCAAAACGTTTTTTGCCGCCGTTCTGTTTAGACCATTCATCCTCTCGTATTAGCTTCGTAGAGGGACAAAGTTAAGGGTCAGAAAAAGATGATTCTACCTTTTTGGGAGTACACCAGAAAAGTAACGAGGCAGTGAATCATGATCCCCATTCCTCCAGACAGAATTAGCATTCTCCTGCAAATTCAGAAGTCTGTACCAGTCTGATGTCCAGATAACTAGAAAGAGAGACCTACAAACACACAGATTCCACTCATGCTGATCGCATCTGTGGAAAATCAGTTTTGACTTTACATTTCATTCTTCCGATTTGGAGTATTTCAGTAGCTCAACCCACATCAAAGGGAAAATAATGAAGCGTGTGATAACGCAAACAAGTACCTTTGCATCCTTTCGAGCGCTTCCATCAAGTTTTACAAGCTGCCGAAATGTTGTGCTGATTATGAAACCTAATAATTAGGTTTCAGGCAAGGATTACACCTGGTTAATGGTGTGAAACATTAACCGAGGTTTCATTGAGTGACCGTCACCATTGTACTAGTAGTTAGCAGCTTGGGTTACCGATTTAAGGTCACAGGTCGAATCCCTAAGAGTCATGGGAAGCATACGCACAATTTTTTTTTTACCATTGTGTCTGTATGTATGTACACAGACTCATACTCCATGATTTCTTTTCTCTGAATAGATACACCTTTTCCTCTGGAAGAGAAGATGAGCGTAAGGACATGTCAGGGGTTGGCATAGTACAAAGCAAATTTTCCCGTTTTTCTGCAATGCTTGCCCTCATCATGCTCTTCATGACATTTTCTGCATCCAGCCAACAGCCACGTGCGGTTGAAATGGCATTGTCACCTGAGCGGTCCTGCTGGGATATTGAATGTTGACAAAAGATCCCCCTCCCCTCCTTTGTCAGTCCCTGGATAGCAGATCTTGCCTGTGAATGCTAGCAGACTGGGACTCAGTCTTGATGTCCAGCTGTGGTCGCAAGGCTCGTTCATTTGTTGAAGGCTGCATACTTGAAGCTCTCAGGACAGGATTAAAGTAGATCTGTCTGGGTACTTCTGGGGAAGGACATCTAATTAAACGCGTCATTTGAATTGATGACCTTCAGCTTCGTGACCAGAATAGCGACATGTTCATCCATCCCAATCAATTTCTGCTTGCCAAAATATAGCACGGTGCTAAAGTGTTGACATTTTTTTTTTAATTTTCCAATTCTACCATTTTGAACACGCCCATTATATATTAATAATAGAAGTTTGCAGAGGGACAAAGGTTAGCCACATTTTGAGAATGATTTCTTTGCCTTTTTTTTATAAAATTCCTTTTCCTCATTTGAACAAGAAAAAAGTACGTTACAATCATGTTTGTCATATGTCTGTATGTTTTTCCCGTTATGATATTACCTTATGAGGCCTACATGTCTGCATTTCCTGAGCATTTTCCACATTTATTTCACTCTGCGCGACACAAGACTATGTATCCTTTAAATCCGTCAAATTCATCAGATGTTAGTTTGAAAAATCCAGACTGTCTGAATGATTTTACAACATGATGAAAGCTAAAAATAGTGTTACGCTTACTTAGGAACATCCACATAGATTTGACTAAGGTAAAAAGTGTAAAGGGTGTCCCATAACCTCTAAGGTCGTAGGGAAAGCGAGGCGTCAGAGACCTCTCTTCTCAAGGGCTAGCATATTGAGGGCGGCGTCACCATCTCTTCCCTCGCTGCTTTACCTTCCCTGCCCTAAAGAGGGCAGGTACCCATTTACAGCTGGCGTGAACTGGGGTAACTGTTTACTGAAGCCAGGCGCGCAAACGGTCACAATCCAAACTGGTAACCACGCTCGACGCTGCTTAACTTGGCTGGGAGGAAGCGATGTGCTCCGACACTGAAGCTATCAGTGACTACAACTGTTAAACGCAATGTCCAAGCAAGAGGGGAAATGAAAGAGGACTCTCAAAACTATCACACGTGCCTGGCCAACGTTTCAAAACACGAAATATTATAATCACATTGCTTTGTGAGTTAAAAGGAACACCCTCCCTCCCCCCCCCCCCCCACTTACACAAACCATGTTCGTGCACATGCACGCACAACCACACACACACACACAACAACACAACACCCTACACACGTACCTGCACAAGGAGCCACCTCATGGAAAGATCACATCACTGCTATGATAATAACTACCTTACACATCGTAACTCTCCAACCAACCCACTTTACACATAAAAAAAGGAAAGGACACCTAAGCAAGCACAGTTCACTTGTTCATTAAACCTGCACCATTGTAACGATGTCAGAACATATTATATACCCCAAAAAAAACCGGCAGTACACGTAGGGAACGGGGTAAGAAAAACTACCAGTAAAGAAAACCTCATACAAAAACAACCTGACAGATCCTTACACAACGAGGTGAACATCAAGACCAGCCATGATCGACCTCTGACCACAGAGAGCAGGGGACAGGTAAGGGGAATGTCCTTGTTTTTTTTTTAGAGGCCCACCCAGTTACCCCCACTTACCCACCTACCCATCCTCAAAAAATGCTTAGAGCTTCCCCCCCCCCCCCCACCCCCCCACCCCACCCCACCCCACCTTTCTCATCACAACCCTATCCTCCACACTCCTCTGCTCTGGGATACTGACGACAAGCCATATCCGGTGTCTGCGCGCATGGCGACCCTGATGGGGCATGATGGGAATGGCGCAAAATGACCGGAAGTCGCCTGGGAGGGCGATAAATTGCTGATCATTGAACATCGCACTTGTACCCATAGACACTCTGTCGTTCGTGGGGCGTTGAGCTACCAATGCGTGCATTTGTCTTCATCCAGATCAGTATCGATTTGTGTGGAGAACAAAGAATGGCAGGGAGTGGGGGGGAGTGTGAGGGGTTGGAAAGGGGGTGGGGGGAGATGTTTTCGAAAGGCATGTAATTTTTCTCATGGGATTTCTCTGTGTGCGTGTGTGAGTTTGAGGGGAGGGGGTTTGGGGGGGGTGGGTGGGCATTGATGTGGTGTTGGTGCTCTTTCCCTCAGGGTGTGTTCTGATCTGAGTTGTGCTTTTCTGTTCTGTTATTGTCTGTCTCTTGTTTTGTTTCTGTCTCTTGGTCTCTCGTTTCTTTTCCTTTTACCTTTTTTTATCTCACCTCACTTACCGGGTAGTGTGTGGACCGTTTGGGCAGACTGGGAGATTACACTATCATGATACTTTAAATCTCTCTGGGTGTATGTCTATATATTTTATATATATATATATATTATATATCTATATATATATATATATATTTATATATATATATATATATAAATATATATATATGTGTGTGTTGTGTGTTGTTGTGTTGCTTGAGTGAGTATGTATGTATGTATGTTATATATATATATGTATGTATGTATGTATGTTGTGTATATATATTATATATAATATATATATAGATATCTATATATATATAATATTTCTATATATATTTATGTGTGTGTGTGTCGTGCTTTTTGTGTGTGTGTGTGTGTGTGTGTGTGTGTGATTGTGTTTTGTCGTGTGTGTGTGTGTGTGTGTGTGTCTGTGTTGTGTGTGTGTGTGTGTGTGTGTGTGTGTGTGTGTGTTTTTTGATAGGTGTGGACATTCCGAAGTCGGAATATCGTTACCTTATTGGTAGGAAAAAACCAGTCGCACACGCAAAAAACTCACCATTGGTGATCTTCAAAGCTCAAGCCAAGGACCGAAAAAAATAAAACCATGGTATTGACGAAAAGAAATAAAATTGATAGCATACAATTTCTCAATAGAAAACGGTTACACACATATCCTTTCACGCTAACGAATCATAAAAACAACATTCAAATCTTTTGTCCTTTCCAGGGCAGCCGTCTTTTTTCCTTCTGACCTTGAATGAATCCAGGAATTCTGTGTCCGGTGGTCCCTTCAGGACACAATCCTGGTGCAGATCATTCAATCACTTGAAACAGGGGCAGAGGCCAGATGATGCTGAAATGGAAATTCTTCTCCCCCTACCCTTACTTCTTCAGTACTAAAAGGAGAGTAGTCCTTCATTGACCATTACATCTAGCCCGGGAGATGAGGGGACGGGGGGGGGGGGGAAGAGGGGGGGGGAGGCGGGGGGGGAGGAGGAGAGCAAAGTAGCAAGATGGAAAGAAGATCAGGCCGGTGATGGCTTTTATAGTTCGGAGACAAACTTTGTTGGATAGGGGGCAGAAAGTGCGCAACGTTATGATGGAAGACCCTTGGGGAGTCATAATGTGAGGAATGAGTAGGGATGTTTTCCTTTCTCTCTTCTCTTGTTTGTGGAGAGCAGTGGCGTTTTTGCAACTTAGCATGAAGTGCGAATGGGATGGAGGACGATTGAGAGTGCATGAAGTGCCAATGTGATAGAGTTTACTGATTGAATGTGCTTTGGAGTGCCAAAGTGACAGAGATACTGATTGAAAGTGAAATGAAGTGTGAATGTGATAGGGACACTGATTAAAAGTGCATGAAGTTGTAAATGTGAGAGATACTGATTGAGAGTGCATGAAGTGCCAATGTGATAGAGATACAAATTGAGAGTGCATGAAGTGCCATGTGATAGAGATAACTGATTGAGAGTGCATGAAGTCCCAATTGATAGAGATACTGATTGTAAGTGCATGAAGTGCCAATTTTGATAGAGTTACTGATTAAAAAGTGCATGAAGTGCCAATGTGATAGAGATACTGATTAAAGGTGCATGGAGTGCCAATGTGATAGAGATACTGATTGAAAGTGCATGAAGTGCCAATGTGATAGAGCCCACTGACTGAAAGTGCAAGAAGTGCCGATGTGAGAGGAAAAGATTGAAACTGCATGAAGTGTGAATGTTGTAATAAAAACTGGTTGAACGTGCTGATTGAAAATGCATGAAGTGCAATGTGATAGCTAAAAACTAAATGAAAGTGCAAAATACCATTAAATGTGTTTATAAACTGATTAAAGTGCATAAAGTGAAATTTGGGGATAGATAGTTGTTGATTGAAAGTGCAAGAAGTGTCAACTTTAGAGTCACTAATGAAAGTGCCTGAAGTGCGAATGTGATAAATAGAAACTGATTGAAAAGTGCTTAAAGGGACAATGTGATCAAAAGAAACTGATTGAAAGTGCATGAAGTGCCAATGTTTGGGAGAAACTGAAAGTGCATGAAGTGCGAAAGTGATTGAAAGTACATGAATTGCCAATGTGATAGAAACTGAAGGGATATAAAGTGCCAATTTGATCAATAGACACTGATTGAAAGTACATGGAGTGTCAATGTGATCAATAGAAACTGATTCAAAGTGCATGAAGTGCGAATGTCAGAGAAACTGATTGACAGTTACGGAAAGCGCTATTTATGGCAGCTGTGATTTTTTTTAAAATGAGGGAGACATAGTAGTGTGTTTTGTCAGCAATGGGTGGCCGGCCATGTCTCTATCTGTGTCTGTCTGTCTGTCTGTTTGTCTGTCTGTCTGTCCCCCCTCTCCCTCTCTCTCTCTTTTCTCTCTTCTCTCTCCCCCCTCTCTCTCTCTCTCTCTCTCTCTTTCTTTCTTCTTTCTTTCTTTCTTTCTTTCATTCATTCTTGTGGTGTGTGTGATGTGTGTGTTGAACGCGCGCGTGCGCGCACATTTAGTTTTTCTTCTAAAACAAAGAAGCCACACACATAAACACGCGGCTCCTACATGAATAAACTGACAGATAATTATTTCCCCTGACATTTTTATTTGTCATATCTGCATAACCTTGAACTTTTTTTTTTAAAAGCGCCATCTTAACTAGGCCAAATTCAAATTCACTCATAGAGGAGCCGTCCAGTCTAACTGGACCAGGGCCAGAAACTGTTAAAAAATGTTTTTCTTTGGACCCTCCCCCCCTTCCCGCTCCTTTTCCTCATCAGAATGCATGGAGGACATCTTGCTTACACGTTACAACCTAATTTCCCTTTCATAAAAGAGTGTGGGCAACTTATCGCCTGTGCTATGCATGACTCACTAAAATGCCTTGCACACGTGTGTGGTGTCGTTATTTAAATGGTTTTCTTGACGCTAACTGGAGTAGGACGTTCAACTGTACGAACTTGGTCAAAAAGTAACTTGAAGGTCCTTTTAAACTGTTGAGCACATCGTTTTATATCATCACACATGAAAATACGACCGTAAATAATTTGGGAATAAAAAAAATATTTTGGAAAAGAATGAAACCTAGTCGAGATTGCAAACATAAAACAGTACTCTCTAAATTTTGCCTGGAAAATTTGTTAATTTCCCAATTGCAAACTGACAAGATCATATTTATAACAATACCAGGAGTTGACAGCATTTGTCTGCGGTCTGCTGTCTGTGCAATAGGCATCCCTACTGGTAAATCGAAAGAATAGGTTAGGTTTCTACAGGAAAGTTTCCATACCATACATATAAGATTCTTATCGTCCGTTTAGCTCCGCCCATTTTTAACCTTGCAGCGCACGCCCTTAACCTGAAGTCAAGCCGAGTCAAGTCAAAGCCAAAACACTTTTAATCACCCCATGAAGCGCGATTAGCAATACTGACAGGCACATAGATACGCTATCAAAATCTCCGAAAGACACAAAAAGCTACATTTCAATTGGTCAAAACTGTCAAAAATAACTTAAATAAAAATGTCACAAACACACACACACACTCAGCACACAAATACCACACACGCGCCGCGCGCGCACCACACACACACCTACACAACGACAACATTCATTACACGAAGAGCAATGAATTCATCAAACATGTTCAACTTAACACAACAAATGACACACTGCCTGAAAAACTCATTGCAAGTACAACTTCTTCAAAAGTTTACAGAGAATTCCAAGTTTGTGTCAGAGTTAGTTTACTTTCATTAAACCATTTTGCTGGGCTTTTTCTTCAGGCATTAAGATTCAAAGACTCAAGACTGAGGAACACTTTGTCCTCTGTTCTCCTCCGTTTTTTTCTTCATCAATGGCATCGCTACAAAACTCCAAGGACTATATGTACCTAATACATGGAAAAAGAAAGTGCATTTCTGGGGTGATAGTCCAGCGTGGTACAACAATAAATGGAAGCAAGAAGTGTCTTGTACCGGAACAGAACAATCCTCTGAGAAGACCTTAAATGAAATGAGTTTTTTCTGTTCAGGAGGGAGAGAGCGTATTTCCCCCCCCCTTTGTACTCTGCCTCTTGGCGTGACAAGTAGAAATTGGCAGAAATTGAATGAGCTCGTTGGAGTGTTCGGTTGGTGAGAGTAATGGTCCACTATCCCTATCTCTTGCCCGAGTTTCTTATTGTTGCTTCTCTCCGGTGTCTCTGTTCTTTCTGTTTCTGATTTTTATGTGCATTTTTGTTGCAGTTTTTTTGGTGTGTCGTTCTGTCCTCTTCCTGTTGTCTTTCTGTGTGTGTGTGTCTCACTCTCGTCTCTCTCTCTCCTCTCTCTCTCATTCTCGTCATCTACATCTCTCTCTCTCTCACTCTCTCCTCTCTCTCTTGTTTCTTCTCTCTCTCTCATTCTCTCGTCTCTCATCTCTCTCTCCCCTCGCTCTCTCGCTTAAGATGTAATCCCTACGGCGGGGACTGGATGTAAAAAAACACATGAGTGCTTATTCATTCTCCTCGAAATAAAGAATTTGTCATTGTCATTGTCTCTCTCTCTCTCTCTCTCTCTCTCTCTCTCTCCTCTCTCTTCTCCTCTCTCTCTCTCGTCTCTCCTCACTCTCTCTCAACTCCTCATCTCTCTCTTCTCTCTCTCTCTCTCGATCTCTCCCTATATATATATATATATTTATATGTGGTGTGTGTGGTGGAGGTGTGGTGTGTGTGTGTGTGTGTGTGTGTGGTGTGTGTGTGTGTGGGTGTGGGTGTTGGGTGTTTGTGTGCTTTGCGCGCCATAATTTATGTACATGTCGTAATATTTGCATTTAGTTTTCTATCTAGAGGGTTTGTGCAAAAAAAACCAAACATTTTGTATAGACATTTAGCCTCTTCAATAATTTCAATTCAGTTTCTCTCTCACATCTCTCTCTCTCTCAATCACAACTCTCGCTCTCTCGCCCAATCTTCCATCTCCTCTCTCACTCTCTCTCTCTTCCTCTCTGTCCATATATCCATGTAGTCTATTTTTTACAGTGCAGCCATTTTCTCTTTTGTTAAGGTCATTACATCTCCTCCCGTTAGTTTCTAAATATGCATAAAAGGCATATATTTACACACACCCACACACACACATACCAACCTCCCACCACCACCACCACCACCACCATCACCCCTTACCACACAACACACACCACGACCACCACCACCACCTTAACCACCACAACCACCAACTTACGCACCACCCACCACCACCCCCCACCACCACCACCACCCTTCCCCCCATGACACACACACACCTCATCCACCACCACCACTACCACACCAACCACCAAACCAAACTCCACCAACACCACTCCTACCCTCTCACAACTCTCTCTCTCCACTCTCTCTCTCGCTCTCTCAGCTCTCTCTCTCTCTATCCATCCTCTCGTCTCTCTCCCTCTCTCTCTTTTCCCTCTCTCTCTCTCTCATCGCTCTCTCTCTCCTCTCTCACACACACACACACACACACACATACACCACACACACACAAACACACACACACACACACACACACACACAACACACACACACACACACACACACCAATCACACACACACACACAAGACGGAAATAGCCCGACAGACAAACAGATGTTTTAAAGCCGAGTATGTCATGATGGCAATTTTGTGTCCTTTCCTTCCTTTTTTTCAGCCGTCCCTCCTTAGCCACCTTCAAACATCGTTATTTTCATTAGAATGAAAGCATGGACAGCCACCCAGGCTTTCAACTGGATCAAGGCCATAGGGCTGATCCAACAACACACACCGGCTCGCACACGCGCGCGCGCACAGCACTCAACTCACACCACACCACACACACGTACGCACATACACTCTCCACACCTTCGCTCTCTTTCTTCTCTCTCACAAACATACACACACACCCACAATATGTACTACACACATAATTATTTTGCGCACACACTCACAATATGCACGACACGCACAATTTGGCACGTGCGCGCGCACACACACATCACACACACCAGCACACACACACACAAACTACACACAACACGCACACACTGCGCGCGCGCACCCCCCCCCACCCCCCCCCCCTCTCCACACCACTTATACACACATTCCAAGTGACAAAAAAAAAATTTCAGCCACACACAAGACAACATCGGTTGTTCTTCGTTTCCCCCTGTCCATCCCCTTCGCCTCATATCACTGATAGTGAAAAAGAGACGTAAACGCTAAAGAACGAACGAACGAACACACAAGACACACACACACACACACAACACACACAGTGACAAGGGGGGGTGGAGGTGAGGTTGGTGTTAATGGGGTTTGGCTGTTGGTTGGTTTTGTTGCATGGTTATTGCTGGTTTATTTGTTGGTTTTGTTTAGTTGATGTTTTGTTGAATGGCCGTTAGTTGATGTTGTGTTTGTTGTTTTTTTGGTTTTGTTTTGTTTTTCATTTATATACGTACAATTTTACGGGTAACATACTCCCATATTGTGAAAAGTTTAGTATTAGTCAAGTTACTTTCCCGATATGACTTTTAGTAGTAACAGAACAGCCCAATCCAGCCGAAAGCCTGGAGCCCCTATATTATAGTTCCATGGTCCCGCTATCAGGGAAAAGCATTCTTCTATTCTCCGAAATGAGGCTTTATACACGCTAAACAAACCACTGCCGAACGCAAAGGAGGAATCAAGCAGTGTGTGAGGGTGACGTTTTTCCAGTTCTCCGGCGTCCATTTTTAGCCTTATCTAAATTAATCCTCTCTTCCTTAATAGACATTTTCGATTTATCCTAGGTCATGAAGATATAGCACCTAAAAAGCCAAGGAGAACGAAAGTGCTGTGTGGTCTGTAAGTTTGGAGTGTTTGGGACTATTTCGTGATGTGGAAAGCTAGTAAAGAACATGCATGTGGCGCCAGTCGTGTCTAAGCCTAAGAGGTACAGGCATGTCTTTCTAAAACATGCACACGCGCGCGTGTGCGCTCACGCAAACACACAGACACGCACGCACGCGCATGTATACACACACTTACACACGAGAAACCGGTATAGTTACAGATATATCTATAAAGATTGGTGCAAATATGTGCTTGAGCGCATGCACTATCCACATTTACATCATCATCATCATCAGACCCGTGACCTTGGCGGTCGTGGGGGAGACATGAAAGACGATGCTGTGGTAAGCCTCCTCCATCCATCTCGGTCCTCGGCTCTGCGCAGTAGTGCCGAGTCATTCATCCTGGTCCATTCTCTGATGTTGTCCATCCATGACTTGTTCTGTCTTCCCCTCCTTCTGCCACCTTCGAGTGTTCCCTGCAATACTGTTTTGGGCAGAGTGTTGTGGCGGGTGACGTGGCCGAACCATGTCAGCTTTTTTCTTCTTGACGATGGTGAGAAGGGGTTCCTGTGGACCGCCAGCCGTGTTATTGACTCTTGACAATTCGTTGGTCTTTCGTTCTCTCCAGGATATGCCCAGTAGTTTCTATGGCATTTTGTTTCGAATGACTGGATTTCGCTTTGCTGTTCAGCAGTCAATGTCCAGGTTTCACTTCCGTACAGCAGGATCGACTGAATTAGGGCTTTGTAGAGCTTTTGTTTGATTGGAAACTGATCTCTTTACTTTTCCATATGGTGGTGAGTTTTTTCATGGAAGATGTTGCCATGGCTATTCTGACTTTGATTTCTGTCGTCGATCGCCCGTCCTTTGTGAGTGTAGCGCCGAGGTATTTAAAAGCGTCTACCCCCTCCAGTTTTGGCCGTTCAGTAATTTTAGCGTGGGCTTTTGCTCGTGCTGTTCACAAGACTTTACTTTCCCCCGAGCTCACCTCCATCCCATATGCTCCAGCTCTGTCTCAAGTCTGGTCGTAAAGATCTTGCAGCTCTGTGTATACTTCCGCCCATGAGGTCAATGTCACGGCAAACCGTAAGTTGTTGAGGGTCTCCCGCCAATGGAGATGGTAGGGTGGAAGTCATGGAGGGTCTCTCTCATGATTTTTTCCCCAAGAACAGATTGAACAGGACTGGAGATAACAGCATCCTTGTCGGACCCCAACTGTGGTTTTGAAGTAGTCTCCGACCTGATTGTTCAAAAGGGACTGCACTGCTTGCAGTGTTGTATAGTGCTTGAAGGGTTTGGCACTAGCCCTTTCTTCAATGCCAAACATTCTGAGGACCTGCCACAGGCCTTCGTGCCATACTCTGTCAAAAGCCTCTTGAAGTCGATGAAGTTGGGGAAAACAGGTCTCTCTGATGTTGAAGATGTTTTTCCATCATGATGTGGCAGTTAAAAATCTTTTTCGATTGTGCTCCTGCCTGCCCTGAACCCAGCTTGTTCTCTGCAAGGTGTTTCTTCTGCCTCATTCTTGAGTGGGATTCAAAATAACTTTGACAGATCTTGCTGGCGTGGCTGATGAGGCTGATTTTTCTATAGTTTTGGCATTGGCGTAAATTCCCCTTCTTGGGGCAGGTATGAAGGTGATTGTGTCCATCTGTTGGCCACTGTTTTTGTCTCCCAAATCTTCTGACAGAAAAGCTGTAACATATGTGATGACTGTTTTGCCACCATGCTTGAGCAGCTCTGCTGGTATATTGTCTGCCCTGGGGACTTTTCCCACTGGTAAGCTGCGGATGGCTTCTTCCACTTCTTCCCTCAGTATAGGGAATGGCGAGGGTGCTCTTGATGTTGCTGCTTTCTCTTCTATTATGCTCTTGTCAGGTTGTATTGGGTAGTTGTACAGTTCTTGACAATATTCAGGACCCCTGTTCAATGCAGCTGAGCTTTCTGTGAGGTTTCCGGAGCTGTCTTCAATGACTGATGATTGGTTTGAAGTGGTTTTTTTGAGTTTCTTCAGGGGGTCGTATGCCTTTTTACTGTTGCCCCACTTTCATTTTTTTTTCGATCTCATCACATTGATCAACTGATCCACTTCTCTCTGGCCTTTAACTTTGACTTCTCACGAGATTGAAGCCCTCCCCGGATTCTTTAGGGTTGGAAACCTGGTTTGGTTTTTCAGTGCTCTTCTTGTATCGCAGAGGTCCAGATGTCATTGGTAGTCCTTGCGGTGTTTATTTCCCGACGACCGAGTCCCTCTGCTGCAGTTTCTCTGACTGCCTCATTGAAGTTGTATGGAAGGTCATTGATGTCATTGTCCCGAGGGTTAAATGGCCGCAAAACGTTTCCCGCCAAGCATTAGCTGGGAAGATCTCCCGAACACTGGAACTTTCAGTTTGTCCACGCCAAATTGGATACGGATGGGTTTTGCAGCTGTTTGTTTATTTTCTTCAGCTTCATTATGAATACCAGCCGCAAAGTTCGTGGTCACTGCCTATGTCAGCTCCAGGGAAAGGATTCTTGTTCTGGCTCTGTGATGCTGGATTTGTATAAGCGCGCCGTGGTGTTAAGATAAAATCTATTTGTAAGGATCTTGCCCGTTTGGGCTCATGCCATTTGTCCTCCTTGACTGCTGTGGGGATTAGATGGTATTGTTCACTGGTAAGTCTGTGGGTGCAGGCAAACTCCCCCCCTCCAGCAGACGTAGTCCCCTGACGTTGTCTCCCCAGTTCCAAACTGGACCAACGGTCCGCCCAGTGGTTTTGTAAGAGTCAGGACCTACAACTTTGGCCTTTACATTCCACCATGTAAAAAAACACTTGAACACACGAATATAATGTACCCACGCACTCAACATTTTGCCTAATAATTACTTTTGTGTGAAGAGATTCACATTGATGAACACACACACACACACACACACACATTCCACACATCACACACACACACACACACAACATTGACACTTCTTAAAATAGGAAAATCTTCACTAGATAATGCATATTGCAGCATATCATACTGTCAAAGCATAATTTTACCTTTTCTTTTTACCTCTCACATTTTCTCTTCAACCTTGAAATGTCCTTACCAAAAAGAACGAAGTCTTTAATGAGATAGATAGATAGATAGATAGATAGGATAATAGATAGACATACAGAAAAACAGACAGACAGACAGACAGACAGACAGACAGACAGAGAAATAGATAGAGAGAGATAGAGAGAAGACAGACAGACAGAAGAGATATCGATAGATAGATTAGATAGATAGATAGATAGATAGATAGATAGATAGACAGACAGACAAGACAGACAGACAGAAGAGTGGAGCCGAGTAAACAAAACAGCCTTTTTCTTCTTTTTCTTTTCTTATTTTCAGCTGGGCCTCTTCCCAAATCTTCAACAACAAAAATGGAAGAAACAGACAGACGATGTTTGAGAATGCAGGGAACAAGGATCCTGTCAGAGTGGGCCAAGGCCAGTGAATGATGTAATGGACATCCCGTGTTCACCCCACACCCTCCTTCCTCTTCTCCTCCTACTTCTTCTGCTTCTCTTGGGACAGGCAATGTTGCAGAATGAATAATGACATCAGGACTTGACAGCTCCTTTACTGACTTATTCATTTATTACTTTTATTTCGAAGGTGATGGAAAAAGCACATGTTAGACGTTCGCCACGGAACGTACACAGAATGCATCCTCAATTTCAATTTTTGTACATCGAGAATAATGAATAGGAACTCGTCCGCTTGTTTATCTAGTCCTCGTGTGCATGCAGTTTGTTAATGTTGTCACCCATTCCTGCCGTCACAAAGGGCCGACTCTTCTGAAAGGTAAAACAAATTTTAACAAATCCGCAAAAAGTTCTGCGCGCGTTCGCGCACGGGACCACGGTTGATAGTCTCATCCAAAAGACTTTCGGGGGAGTGGAGTCAGCAGTGATGTTGTTAACTCCAAGAAAAAAATCCCCTTCAACGGGCTTCTCATCGGTGGCTCGAACCCAGACCGTCAGACCACGAGTGCAACGTGCTCTAACCAGCAGACTATCCCGTTCATGAGGTTTTAACCTTGATGGTATTCATAGATTATTAAAGAAGGAATCTTTCCATTCCACTGCAAAAGCATTATCCAGAAAGTAGCAAGCAACATGTTGCTGCAAGCATGCATGTATCTACGCGCACGCGTACAATAATATCAAAAGATGAATAACCCCTCCAAATCAACCAGCATTTCTTTCGTTTGAACAAACGCCATTGAACATAATTATACCAAAGATGTTGTTGCTTCGATTTTACGTCTGTCTACTCAAAGTGATATGTTGTTATACCAATGAGCTAAAGCTGAATTATCTCCGCCAACAGCCTATCTCCTGTCCTTACTATTCCTCTCATACCACTCCATCTTGTCACATTAAGGAAAAAGGAAAGACTGTACAGAGAATCAACCTGATTCCCCTAACAGTCATTCCGTCACCATGCGGTCAAGGCCGCGAAGATGACAAGTGCCTGATTCCCTCAAAGTACAACTGCTCACCTTCAGCCTGCTGTTTTGCTAGTAAGATCGTTTTTCTAATGGCTATTAAAGTCATCCTCCGGTAACATTACTGACGGAAATGGAGACGTAAGTATACTTTCTGTCAACTTTTATTTTTTTAGTCCTGTGGGTGGAAAGTTACAATGCTGTAGTGTGGATGATGTGTATTACTACTACAACGAAAGGCCTGAGGTAAACAAAACTATGAAAACGTTTCTCCTATTTTTATTGGTAAAGTTTGCAGATTTTAGTCTTAGTGTAAAACAGAAGGATTCGCTGATACGTTTTTTGGAATTATGATTATGAAAAGTAATAGAAGGGGGTCATGGTGTGGAATACTGCGACAGTATGGCCTCAAGGAATGAAAACAAAAGGAACTTTGTGTTCACTCAAAACACTTGGGGATGTTTTAGTTATACAGACAAGACGTTGTGATACTTTTTGAAGACATACAATAACAGTTAAGGAAAAGACTTATGATGAGTGATACCACAACAGTAGACTTCAGGGTTTAAAAAATTAAGGGCAGTACTGTGTTTGTTTTGGGATAATATCAGACGAGGATAGGTTCAGAATAAAAGAAGACACAGTGGAACAGTTGAAAAAAAACCTTTGATAAGTTTGTGGAAATGACGGTGGTGAAGGTGGATAATGTTTTTGTAATATGTATTAATTTAGTTTTTACGAAAAAAAGTTGTACAGGCACCAACTGATAAATAGAATAATTAATGATTAGATAAAATGAAAAAAAAATAGATTAGATAAATAAATTAGTAGATAGATAAGTATATGAATATACAAATGAAGGATGGCAATTTAAAAATTGTGCATTGTCAAAGAAAACAGCAGCACATATATTCAACACCTCTTTCCCCAGTTAAGCCCTATCAGCTATAGTAGTAGTATAGAGTAGTAGTAGTAGTAGCAGTATAATATATAGTAGTGGAATAGTAGTAGTAGTAGCGCAGCAGCAGCAAGCACACAGCAGCAGCAGTATATAGTAGTATAGAAGTAGTAGTATTAGTAGTACAGCCAGTAGTAGTAGCAGTAGCAGCACAACAGCCGCAGCAGTAGTAGTAGTAGTTAGTAGCCAGCAGCAGCATCAGCAGCCAGCAGCAGCACAGCAGCAGCATCAGCAGCAAACAGCAGCAGCAGCAGCAGCAGCAGTAGTGTATAGTTGTTGTCGTTGTTGTAGTGTTGATGCTGTTTGTTAGTTGTATTGTTGATGGTGTTGTTTGAGTTGACAATGTTTTATGTTGTTTAGAAGCAGAGTTTGGTTTATATGTTTCTTTTTGGGGTGTTTTTTTTTTGCTTCCCCAAGGGCTGGTGTTATGTTTGTTCTCTTATTTTGCTTGTCCATCGTTTTTGTTTTCCCTTTGGGTTTCGGTTTTGTATAGTGAGTCTTTTGCACTGTATATTGTTATTAAAAAAAAGGTTTTCTAGGTAAGTTTATAAACTATAAGTTATTTTCATCTGTTATGTTTACCAGTCGATCATCACTCTGACAACTTTACGAGCACTTCTTCTTCCACCTTCTCCGCATCCTTATAGAAGGATTGTTTTTTTCTTTTGTTGTTTTTTTCAATTTGTCCTGGGTTAATAATTTAAGCAACTGCTTCACTGGCAGCAAATTCACTAAAGTAAAAAACCACAAAAGTGCTAAGTACCCGTACAACAGATTTTTTTTCGACAAACATTCCTTGAAAAAAAACTTCAGGATCTCTTCTCAACATACTTCAATCCATTTTATGAGGGGGGGGGTTGTACATCACAAATCAAAAGCACTGCAGGTCTGCAGTTTGTCAGAGATAAGAGATACTCTACGTTTTTTACAAAGTACAAACCTATAAAAATAATTTAGAGTCAAGTAATACAACACAATAGCAAAAACAGAATACAGAAAGCCAAGCAAAAACAGAATAAAAAGGCAACACTTTATAAACCAAGTTATTTCCTTTTTGCTAATACCATGAAAGCTTTCAACTTCAGTTTCATCAACCTCTAATATTAAGTATTTACAGCAGTGACTCAAAACAGTGGCTGATTCTTCTCTGAAGACCCGAAGGGTCCCGTGACCTTGAACAGCCGACCAAATCCATCAAGGAGAGCTGGTTATCATCCTTCCATCATTACAAACAGTGTTTCATTGTCCAAAACTTTCTTTCACTGAATTCCCTGCGGTGAGGGCCTCTTAAGCTATTGTTTCCGACAAGGGCAGACCTGAATCCATATTGAGTATCCAGTCTCCCATGGTTTTTTTTCTTCCCTTTGCAGTGAATAAAAAGCAAACCCTTGCCAAGCACCACTTAAGGTCGAGTAAATAGGAATAAAAAGAGACAGATAACTATAAGGTGTTAAGAGGGGTGAAAGAGGCAACAATCTTTTTCAGTCTCATTGACTGTGTATGTTTCTTCCTTCTTCACTATCCACCTCCAAATGCTCAGACAGCAACTATTGTTGTCTGTTTATATGAGTAGAATAAGCGTTCCCGCTGCCGTAAGGACACCTGCAAGTCAGGCCCAGCCGATCGACTTGGGCATTAGAGAGAATTGTTCTCTCTTGCAGTCTTTCAGGAGAAAAAGCCAGAGAATGGACCAAGCAAGGCAGAAAATAAACAATAAGGAGAAAGGTGACAGGAAGAAAAAACCGAAAGCAGAAACAAAGAGAGTCAAAGAAAGTAGGAAATTTCTATTCCTAGTACAGAATCTCCAGAATGAGGATACGAGTCCTGTTTGAAAGAGGTTTTTTGGTGGTGGTGGTGGTGGAGTGGTGGGTGTCTTTTATATATTTATCTTATGTTTTTCCTTTACATGCTCCTTATAGTAAACTTTTTGGGGGTATATTTTCCATTTTATTCTTAAATTCCCTTGTGCTTTGTTTTGTGGGGGGTTTCTATCATTTTTATATCTTTGTGATTTCTTCTTAAATAGTTGTTATTAATTCAATTTGGAGGAATGTGTACCCCTATACATTACATTGTTATCACTTTGAGATGGATGTGCTTTGTTGTGGTGTGGTTTTTTTCTTAAATTGAAGGACTTTTTGGGGAAGTGGAGTCCGGCACTGATTGTTAACTCCAGGGGAAAAATCCCCTTGAAACGGGAATCGAAACCCGGTCGTCAGATTGCGAGCGCATGATTCTAACCACTAGGACTTGTCCTATGCCTTGTCCTGACCTTGCCTCGCCTATGCCATGACTTTGCCTGTCCTTGCCTTCCCTCACATGCAATTATCCTCCCAACCTTCACCCCCCCTCCCCATCCCCCCCCCCCCTCCTCTCTCCTCCTCTCTCTCCCTACTCTCATCCCTTCTCATCAACTATCTCAATCTCTCTCTCTCTTTTCCCCTCCATCCTCTCTCTCACTCTCTCACCTCTCTCTCTCTCTCTTTTCAAACAAAGAAGACCGAGGTTCTATTGATCGATGACGAGGCCTTGCGTGCCAAGTGTCTTTGTGTGCAACACCAGTAAATCATGGAGCGTGTATTCCTGTCTTACAGCTGATGGAAAGGGCACAGACACACAGGGGTGATCAGTATGCACGTTACACCGTGTGGTGTGTACGTGTGTGAATTATGTTGTGTGTGCGTATCTGGTTTGTGTGTGTGATGGGGGGGGGGGGTATGGGTGTGTGTGTGTGTGTGTGTGTGTTGTGGTGTGCGTGCGTGCTGCGTGGCGTCGTGCGTGCGAAGGTGGCGGTGTGGTGTGGTGTGTGTTGTATGTGTGTGTGTGTGTAAGTGTGTTGGTATAGTGTGAGTGTGTGTGACGAGTTGTTATGTGATGTGGTATGTGTGTTGTGTTTGTGTGTGTGTTGTGTTTGGTGTTGTGTGGTGTTGTGTGTTGTGTGTGTGTAACGGTTGTAATTGTCTGTGCATGTGTGTGTGTTTGTGCTATGTGTGTATGTGTGTGCCTGTGTGGTGTTGTGCGTAGAGTGAGTGGTCATGTTCACTTTTTCAATCTTAAAAGGAGACATAAAACAACTTTATATATTGTAACATTATAATACTTATTCCCCAAAGGAGTCTAAATAACAGACAATCTTAAAACTCGGGGGTCAAAAAAAACCCACCCAAACGGCCACACACACACACAACCACACACACTAACACACGCCACACAAACACCACACACCACACACACACACACACACACACAAATCCCACACACAAATCCCAACCACCATTATGCTGAATCTCAAAAGCTACTACCGAAAAAAAACAAAACAACAAAAAGCATTAAAATCAAACTACCATCTCCTTATGGGACCTTTAACTTAATCAAACAACCTTATACTGCCTTGCCTGTCCCTCTTCTCTTTTAAAAAAAATAGGATAGATAGATTAGATAGCTGATATATAGAATAGATAGATAGATAGATAGATAGATAATAAAAGATAGATAGACAACAGACAACAGACAGACGGAACGGACGGACGACGGACGGACCGGACGGACGGACTACGGACAGAAAAACCGACAGACAGACAGACAGACAGATAGAAAGAAAGATAGATAGATAGATGATAGATAGATAATAGATAGATAGATAGATAATAGATAATAGATAGATAGAATGCGGACAGGGAAACGTGACAAGCAAGAAGCATTCAGTGTTATCCTTTGATCATCCAATGGTCACCAACCGCAATGTCCCGCACGCATGCTCTTCAGTCAATCACCTGTCATTATCCGTCCGCATTACCCCTGATAACCTTTCTGTTGAAGGTGGCAGTGAGAGAGAGAGAGAGGAAGAGAGAGAGAGAGAGGAGAGAGAGAGAGAGAGAAGAGAGAGAGCGAAAGAAAAAGAAGAGATAGAGAGAGGGAGGGGGGGAATGAAAAGAAACGGAAAGAATAGAGAAATACTTTAGAAAAAAACGTGGTCGATGATGTCTGTTTTTTTTTTTTTAGGCCTGAGAATGGAGGGAAATAATTGAAAGAGGAATATCGTGGTAGGGATATGGAGGTTGTGTTGCTAGTGTGTTTGGTTTTTTGGGGGGGGGGGGGGGGGGGGGGGGGAGAAGGGGGTTGTATAACTATCAGATTTTCAAATATTTGTGTTTTATTTATGACATAAAAACAAAATTAATAATGAGAAACAAATAAAAGAGGGGGGGGGGTGGTGAGAAGGCTGAAGGTAAGCATAAAAGATAAATTTTTAAAAAAAACATGAGGATTTTTTTTTTTTATACATGAATGATTTTTAGTACTAAAATCTTCCGTTCGCAACGAAAGTTTATAAAAAAAACAGAAAGGAAAAAATAAAATACAAAAGGAACATGAAAAAAAAGTAAAACAACAAGAAAGGACATCTGTAGAACCCTTTCCATTTTTCTTTATTTTTCTTCTTTTTCTCCCGCTTCTGTTTTTTTTATTTTCTAATTTTCCTTTCCCTTTCATTCCCTTAGGAAGATAGGGGTGGTGGAGGATAGGGTAGTAGTGGTTTAAAAACGATAACTGACGTTACACCGATTTTCTCTGGGTATTCTCTTATCCCTCTCTTTCTTTCCCGAAGCTTCCTCAAAGTTTTGCTGTGTCCTCAACTACTTGCACAGGAGGCTTGTTTTTTTTTTTTTTTTCAGCTGTATATTATTTATTTTTCATTGCAAGACAACCCCTCGCAGTCATGGGGAAAGCATGGGGTTTTCTCATTCTTTTTATATCGAGAAATGGAAAAAAACCTTTATGTTTTTTTTTTTACATCTATTCCCCGTGGTTTTGCGGTTTTTGTGAATTTCGGGTCATTTTTTCCCAAACCGGCACACAATTTTAAAAAAAAACCCAAAAAACCCCAAAAAACTGGGGACAAATGTAAAAAAGCACAGAGTGCTTTTTTCCATTATCCCGATTAAATTTTTTTTTAAATTAAAAAAAAAAATGGCCAAACCCACAAAAAGGCGAGGAACAGATTTAACGTGGGGCGCAAATTTTTTCTCGCGTGCGTTGCAGGGCCCACACGGGGCCCCCTCGTTTATAGTCCTCACCCAAGGCAGGGACAGACTGGTCTGGGGGTTTAAGCATGCACCATGATCTGACGGGCCTGGTTCGAGCCCCCACCCCATTAAAAAGGCCTTTCCCGTGGAGGCAATTTTGGCCAAAACTCCCCCCCCGCGAAAAGCAAGTCAAATCACATTTTTATTTAAAAAAAACAAATTTTCCTTTTTTTTTTTTTTTTTCAAAACATTTTTTAAAATCTAATACTGGGTTTTTTTTTTTTCCTTTCCTGGAAAAAAAAAACCCCCCCTGGCGAAAGGGCCCCCCAACCTTCACGGTTTTTTTTTTTCTCCCCCGGGAAGAAATTTTCATTCATAAAAGGTGTTGTTTTAAACCCCCCCGTGAATCAAATGTGGGCCCCTTAAAAAGGGGCAAAAACCCGGGTCTTTGTACCCCCATTCTTTCCTTTTGTTTTTTTGTCTTCCCCCCCCCTCCCCCCCCCCCCCCCCCCCCCCTCCCTTTCTCCCCCCTCCCCTCCCCCCCCCCCTTCTTCCCCCTTCCCTCCCCCCCCCCCCCCCCCCCCGGAAAAAAAGGGGGGGAAAAAGCCCCCCCCCCCGCCCCCTTTCTGGCGAAAAAGCGGTTTCAAAGGGGGGGGTTTAAAAATCCAAAACCAAAAAACCAAAAAAGGTCCTCTAAAAATCACTATATAAAAAAAAAAAAACAACAACAAAACAAAACCCGACAAACAAGAGGGAAAAAACAAAAACAAAATTGAAGAAACAAAAAAGACT
>CM054138.1:68195321-68200321 GCA_028751875.1 Rapana venosa
ACAAACAACAACTGTAAAATCAATCCAAAAGTTCATGGACACATTCAACATACGTCGTAACATGTTGGGAGGATTAGATATAATATATGAATGTTTTTGTGACATAAATGTAACAGGCATAAACACCACAAAAATATGCATTTGTCCTTGCACAATGATGTTTGTCTACAATTATGTGTGTTTGGTATGTGCTGGCGCGCGCGCGTGGACGCAGACGCACGCACGCATGCACACACACGCACACGCGCGGAAACACACACAACACACGTACACACACACACACGCGCGGAAACACAAACACATACACACACACACACACCACACACACACACACACACACACACACACACACACACACACACACACACACACACACACAATCGTCTGATATCACTTTTTGTTGGAAGGACGTTAAACTGAAGAACTAACACACACACACACACACACACACACACACACACACACACACACACACACACACACACACACACACACACACACACACAAACACACACTATATAATATATATATATATATATCGTTATGACAGATGAGAAACCTTATACAACTAATGACATCGGAATGAGAATTGATGGCATTTTCAGATACCTGTCTACATAGCGAAAGAACTCAAACACTAGTCAATCATTGCAAGATATATAGGCATGTGTTTGTTTTTATTCATGTTTTTGTTTTATTTCTTGGAGAAAAATGGAGTCAGCGCTTAACGTCCTTTTTTTTTTTTTTTAAACGTTCGTTCCCCGTTGAGAACAGTGCGGTTGTGTACACTTTGGCATTCATTCCCAAGTAAACAATGCATCTGTAAAGATAACAACAGAAAGAACGCAGGCAAATAATTATTAATGGAAGGGTGATGGAATGGCGTGAGTGGGTGTGGGGGATGAGAAAAGACACAAAATCAAAAGTAACAAAATGCCAAGGACACTCTCAATAGTTGTTGGTACGTAGGACTTATACAAAGTTTAGGACTGTATGTATGACATAGGTATGGCAATCACAACCACCCACCTACCCACCCCACGCAACCTCACCCCCAACCCCCCACACACACACTTACTTGCGCGCGCACACACACACACACACACACACAACACACACACAACACACACACACACACACGCACACACACACAGACACAAACACACACACACACACACACACACACACCAACACACGCACGCACACACACACACACACACACAACACACACACACACACACACACACACACGCGCACACACACACACACACACACACACACACACACACACACAAACACAAACACACACACATACACATACACACGTACAAACACCCGCACGCTCACACGCACAATAATGTGGCGTTTAAATATTATCCCCGACCGAAGCCGGAATACGGGTACCTAAATGGTGTTGGTGGTGGGGGAGGAGGGGGGGGGGAGAGAGAAAAACACAACAAGTAACATACAAAAATCTCACCATTGGTGAACCTCGGAGCCCTAGCCAAGAAACAAAAACAAAAACGACCTGACACATTTTTACGTTCCTTTCCTCCTCCCCCACCCCCCCCCTCCCACCCCCCCCACCCCCCCACCCCCAACACACACCACTATCTTGTTAAGACCATAAATAGGAAACATAGTAGTATCATTAGTAGTATCATTACCAGGTGCGATTACATAAAGGTCGAGATAGTAAGAGCAATACAAACGAGAAATAAAACAGATACTGAGGGAGTGGAGTGAGGGAGGGAGTGGAGTGAGGGAGTAGAGGGAGGGAGTGGAGTGAGGGAGTGAGTGGAGTGAGGGAGGGAATGGAGTGAGGGAGTGGAGGGAGGGAGTGGAGTGGAGTGAGGGAATGGAGTAAAGTGAGGGAATGGAGTAAAGTGAGGGAGTGGAGTGAGAGAATGGATTGAGGGAGGGAGGGAGTGGAGTGAGGGAGTGGAGTGAGGGAGTGGATTGAGGGAGGAAGGGAAGGAGTGGAGTGAGGGAGTGGAGGGAGGGAGTGGAGGAGGGAATGGAGGGAGGGAGTGGAGTGAGGGAGTGGAGGGAGGGAGTGGAGTGAGGGAGTAGAGGGAGGGAGTGGAGTGAGGGACTGGAGTGAGGGAGTGGAGTGAGAGAATGGATTGAGGGAGGGAGGGAGGGAGTGGAGTGAGGGAGTGGAGTGAGAGAATGAATTGAGGGAGGGAGTGAGTGGAGTGAGGGAGTGGAGTGAGAGAATGGATTGAGGGGGGGGGGAGTGGAGTGAGGGAGTGAAGTGAGAGAGTGGAGTGAGGGAGGGAGTGGAGGGAGTGAGTGGAGTGAGAGTGTGAAGGGGGGAGTGAGGGAGGGAGTGGAGGGAGTGAGTGGAGTGAGGGAGTGGAGTGAGGGAGGGAGTGGAGGGAGTGGAGTGAGGGAGTGGAGTGAGTGAGGGAGTGGAAGGATTTAGTGAGTGAGGGAGTGGAGTGAGGGAGTGGAGAGAGGGAGTGGAATGAGGAAGGGAGTGGAGTGAGGGAGTGGAGGGAGTGAGTGGAGTGAGGGAGTGGAGTGAGGGAGTGGAGTGAGGGAAAGGGAGGGAGGGAGGAGGGAGTGGAGTGAGGGAGTGGGGGAGGGAGGGGTGAGGGAGTAGAGTGTGGGAGGGAGTGAGGGAGGGAGGGAGTGAGGGAGTAGAGTGTGGGTGGGACTGAAGGGAGGGAGTGAGTGGAGTGGAGTGAGGGAGTGGAGGGAGGGAGTGAGTGGAGTGAGGGAGTGGAGGAAGGGAGGGAGTTGAGTGAGAAGGTAAGAGGGAGAAAGGACAACACATAAACACAATGACAAGGTCAAGGACACTCTCCACAGATGGTTCTAGAATATTGGAAAGTTAAGGAACGTGTGTTGAGTATGTAACACAAGTATGGTAGTCATACACAAACTTACGCTAACATGTGTACATGTCTAAGAATACGATTACAAACGCGCGTGTTTGTGTGTGTGTGTGTGTGGTTGGGGTGGGGGGATGGGAGTTGCGCGTACAAGCACATAAACACACAGACGCACACACGTACACACACACTCACGTGCACACAAACACACACACAACACACAGACACACGCACACACACATACTAAAACACACAAGAGACAGACACGCACATACACACACACACACATACTAAAATACACACAAACTTGCGCGCGCGCACACACAACACTTTAAGGCCATTGTGTGCCGGTGGGAACGGATACATTTTTTTACAAAAGTGCATACACATTGGGACTAGATTAGAAAAAAGCACACGAGTGCTTATTCCATTATCCTCAAAATAAAATAATAAAAGAATAAATAGACCCCACCCCCCACCCCCCCCCAATAAAACAATTTAAAAAATCAAACCAAAAAAAGACACAGCCCCCCCCCCCCCACACACACAAAGCACACGCACACACACACACAAACACACACACACACTTACACACTCACACACACATTGTAATGACAGGCAAAAACTCAGAGCTAACAAACTGTAGAGAATCCCGGCGTAATACAGTGTTTAGACAAAAATCTCTATAATTATAAAACTGAACAAAATAGTCAACCAATGTCAGGTCACTGCAAGGTACGGCTAAGGCCATAGTAATAGAGGTATAAATATGTAGGTTTCCCATCACCTACGTGGTCGTTTGGGAGCGAGGCATCAAAGACCTCAGCTTCTCAAGGGGCCAGCATATTGAGGGTGGCGGCCATCTCCTCTCCCTCGCTGCTTTACCTTCCCTGCCCCTTAGTTAATGAGGGTAGGTAGCCTACCCATTTACAGCTTGGGGAACTGGAGGAACTGTACTTAAATCAAACGGCACTCTCAACGATGCTTAATTGATCACCTTAGCATGGAGAGAGCGAGTGCTCTGACCACTGGTCTATCCTGTCCCTCGTAGAGAGATGTATAAGGTGAGGAAAAGGAAGAAAATATAGAGTGAGGAGTAAAGAGGTACTGAGCAACAAGATTGAGATTCAGTAAGCACAAAAGTCGCAAACACCCCCCCAAAAAAAACAACAACAACCCCAAAACAACAACAACAACACCACAACCCTCGCTAAAACATCCAAACAAAACAGACAAAGAATCAAACAAAAACAGTCAAAGCAAAAAAAAACCCCAATCAAACAACCAAACAAACACACAAACAATCAAACAAAACAATTAATCAAACAAACAAAATGTAAAAAAAACCCACACCAAACAGTCAAACAAACAAAAGCAAACAATCAAGCAAACAAACAAAAAACAATGAAAAACGCAATCAAACAAACAAACCCAAACGAACAAAACAATCAAACTAACAAAGAAAACAAACAAACAACAAACAAAAAAAATCAAACAAATAAAAAAAACAAAACAATGAAACAATATCAAACAAACAAACAAAACAATCAAACTAACAAAGAAAACAAAAACACAACAAACAAACAAACAAAACAGTAAAAAAAACAACAACCAACCATACAAAACAAAGAAGAGAGTGAAAAGGTCAGGGGCAGTGTTCACAGCTGGTCACAACGTATTGCGAAGCTTCAGAACATGATTTGGTGTGTAACACAAGTAGAGCAATCACATGTGCACATCTGCACATTGATGTATTGCGTTGATATTTGACTATATACATATAAGTGCGCGCGCGCGCATACACACACATACACACACAAAGCAGACACACGCACACCATACACTCTCTTACATACATGCCGAATATGCACGTATATCTATCTATCTATCTATCTATCTATATATCTATCTATCTATCTATCTATCTATCTATCTATCTATCTATCTATCTATCTCTCTATCTATCTATCAATCTTTCTATCTATCTATCTACATATATATATACATATATGCATACATGAATATGTACACACACACATACATACACACACTTTTAAAGGAAGACAGAGAGAGAGAGAGAGAGAGAGAGAAGAGAGAGAAGAGAGAGAGAGAGGAGAGAGAGAGAGAGAGAGAGAGAGAGAAGAGAGAGAGAGAATGACA
>CM054138.1:68210321-68212821 GCA_028751875.1 Rapana venosa
GACCTACATATTGATTATCCCCCCTAGGCTTAAACTGTCCTTTCTTTTTTCGTCATGAAAAGAAACAAAACCAGAAGTAAACGCCAACCATAACAGATTCAGAGTCAGAGAGGCAGAAACAAAAAGTACAAAAAACTATAACGTTCCAGGTGTCAACGAACTCCAGTCAGCCTACATATCGATTATGCCTTCAGGCTTAAACTGTCCTTTCTCTTTCTGTGTCATGAAACAGAAACAATGACAGAAATGAACAACCCCCCCCCCCCAACCCTCCTTCCCCACTCCCCCTCTCTGAGATTGAGAGGCCGAGAGGCAGAAATGAAAAGTGTGAAAACCTCATCATGCGCCAAGCATCAATGAACTCCAGCCAGTCTCTGTGTTGACTATACGTGCCAGCTTAAAGTATCCATACAATTTTTGTCATGAAGAGAGACAAAGACAGAAGTACCTACACCAACCAAAACAACTTCAGAAGCAGAGAGGCATTAACGAAAATTATAGAGAAATTATCATGTTCCATGCATCAATGAACTTCAGTAGACCTACATATTAATTATGGTTTAAACGGTGCCTTTCTTTCATGTGTCATTAAAAGCAACAAAGAGAGAATTAGTAAACACCAAAAGCAGATTCAAAAGTAGAGAGTTCAGAAACATCATCACATACCACGCATCAATAAACTGTAGTGAACCTACATATCGATCATGCCTGTCGGCTTAAAATGTCCTTTCTTTTTTGTCATGAAAAAGAAACAAAAAGAAGTTAACACCCCCTCCCCTCAAAAAATAAAAAATTCGGAGGCAGAAAGGTAGAAATGCAAAGTAAAAAAACAACTAAAACGTTCCTGTATCATTTTTTAAAATTCTTTTATATTGAGGATAATGGAATAAGCACTTATGTTCTTTTTTACATCCAATCCCCGTGTGTATGCGGTATTGTAAATTCTGTCACATTTTCGCGTCGGGATACAATGGCCTACTCTTACGAAAAGCAGACCAGGATTTAACGTGTGCGCAAGATGTTGTGCGTGCGTTCGCACACAGGGCCTCGGTTTATAGTCTCATCCGAAGGACTTTTGGGGAGAGTGGCATCTGCACTGCTGTTAACTCCAAGGGAAAATATACCCTTGAACGGGAATCGAACCCGGGTGGTCAGATTGCGAGCACAATGTTCTAACCTCTAAGCTATCCCGCCCCCCCCCCCCCCCCCCCCCCAACGCACTCTAGTCAACCTGTATATTGATTATGCCTGTGGGCTTAAACTGTCCTGAACTGTCATGAAAAAAGATGAAGGAAGAAGTAACATAAAAAACCTAACACCCAAACCAAAACAACACCAAAGCAAAGCAGATTCGGAGGCAGAAACGAACAGTACAGAAACATCATAAGATACCACGCATCAATGAACTCCACTTGACCTGCACATTTATCTACTAACCCTGCAGACTTGAACTGTTGTTTCTGTTCTTTGTCATGAAAAGAAACAAAGTCGCCAAACAAAGCAGATTTAGAAGCAGAGAGGCAGAAACAAAAAACACTAAAAAAAATGATAACATTTCAGGTGTCAATGAACTCCAGTCAACCTGTATATCGATTATGCCTGCAGGCTTAAACTGTCCTTTCTTTTTTGTGTCATGAAACAGAAACAAAGACAGTAGTGAATACTGAAAAATACAGATTCCAAAGCAGAGTTGCGGAAACAAAACAGTTCAGAAACATCATCACATACCACGCATCAACAAACAGTAGTGAACCTACATATCGATTATGTCTGTAGGCTTGAACTGTCCTTTCTTTTTTGGTCATGAAAAACAATCAAAAATAGATGTAACCCCCACGTGATTCAGAGGCGGAGAGGCAGAAACGTAAAGTACAGACTCGTCATCACGTACCACGCATCGATAGACTCCGGTAGACCTACATACATATCGATTATGCCTGCAGGCTTCAGCTGTCCTCTCTTCTTGACTCTGGCCTCTGCTTCATGTTTCTTCCCCATCTTTCTACTGAAAGAGAATGACGGCAGGAAGAAAGTTTTCTTTTTTCCGTTTAAAAAAAAAAGCCCTATAAAAAAGACAACAGTGTTGAAAACTGATGTTTTCACATAATTCAAAAGACGTTTAACAGCTAAAAAAAGAAAAATGAGAAAAACAAAAAAAATAGAGAAAAGAACTATTAAACAAAATAATAATAATAATAATAATAATAATAAATAATAATAATAATAATAATAATATAGTAGGAATTTATATAGCGCGAATCTATATAAGCTAACATCTCTGCTCTATACACTTTATTCTGCCAATTTCCTCTCCTACGCTAAAAACGAAGAAAATTAATTCCAAAAAAAGCAAAAATAAACCACACTGAAAAAGAAAAAACCCAAGAATCAAAGAGAATTAAACCAACAAGGATAACAATCAAACACAATAGCTTTAAGATTTAAGTCATGCAGATTGAGTAAACGGACTGAAATGAAATGAATTATCCATAAAAATGGA
>CM054138.1:68217821-68220321 GCA_028751875.1 Rapana venosa
TTGTGAGGATAACAGCAGGAAAGAACAAAAAACACTAAGAGTAGAAATAGGAAAGCTTAGAAAATGGAAATGAATCTTAAGATTGTCTTGAAAGAGTAGTCTAGATTCTGTGGAAGAAAAGGAAAAGAAAGGAAAGGAGTAAAGCTTTATTTTTGTAAATATATGGTTCTGTGGATAAATAGATTGAGGGAGAGAGGGGGTGGGTGGTGGTGGTGGATGAGGAGGAGTGTGTGTGTGTGTGTGTGTGTGTGTGTGTGTGTGTGTGTGTGTGTGAGAGAGAGAGAGAGAGAGAGAGAGAGAGAGAGAGAGAGAGAGAGAGAGAGTGAGTTAGTGTGGGTGTGGGTTTGTGTAGGTTTCAGTGTGTGTCTGTGTGTGTGTGTATGTGCTATTTTTTTCTCTACTAAAAACACTTCCATAGGTCTTCCAGGCATATTAAATCACACATTCACACACACACACTACTACTACTACTACTACTACTACTACTACTACTACTTATACATCGCAACATACGAACCACAACCCTTCATTCATTCCTCAAAACCTGCACCCCCATCCCCCCCTCCATCCCTCCCCCCCCTCCCATCCGATCCAATCCCTTCACCCCCACTCCAAACCTCCCATATTGAAACATACAGTCACCATAAAACCTAAACCTAACCTATCCGTACCGTAATTTTCCTTCTGCTCAGAGCAACTAGAATAAGGAACAGAACTACTCCCAGCCTTGATTCGAAAAAAAGGTCGAGAGAGACACAGAGAGAGAGACAGAGACAGAGAGAGACAGAGAGAGAGAGAGAGACAGAGATAGCGAGAAAGAGAGAGATGTTATTCCAAGAAGTACATGTGGACTTGATTGTACAATAACATGGATGGTGATGGTGGGGTATTGGGGGGTGGGGAGGGAGGGATGTAGAGAGATGAAGGACAATGGAAATTAAAGTGGTGGTGGTGGTGGTAGTGGTGGTGGTCGAAGTGGTGGTGATGATGATGATGGTAAAGGATTGATTTTTACATTTGCGGGGCAGACTTGTCAGTGGTGGCGGTGGTTGGGGTTGTAGCTGTGGGCAATGATTGTTTGTTCGGTGGAGTTTGATTTGTTTTCACATAATCATGTTTACCTATTCTCTGTTGCTTATGCTGTATAGCGTTTTGCTGGTATTGCTGTAGTTGCCTGTGTGGCTGCTGCAGCTCCTGCAACTATTGTTATTTGTTTTCCATTTCTACTTTATATATCTGTATATGGTATATGGTCTCATCCTTCGGATGAGACTATAAACCGAGGCCCCGTGTGCGAACGCATGCAGAACATCTTGCGCACACGTTAAATCCTATTCCGCTTTTCGAAAGAGTAGGCCATTGTGTGCCGTTGGGAACAGATGACAAAATTTACAAAACTGCATACACACGAGGACTGGATGTAAAAAAACCCACATGAGTGCTTATTCCATTGTCCTTTAAAAAAAATAAAAATTCTGAGCGCTTTGATTTGTTGCTTTACAAGATTCAGCGCTATATAAGTTCCATACATTATTATTATTATTCTTATTATTATTATATATCTGTATATCTCTCTCTCTCTCTCTCTAGATATATATATATATACATATATATATATATATGGAACAGGACAGCTCAGTGGCCAGAGCTCTTGCTTTCCCCCCAAGCCAAGGTGAAGCAGCCTCGAGTGTGGTTACCACTTGGATGGGTGACCGTTTGCGCGCCTTGGCTTCAGTACAGTCCCCCCAGTTCACCCAGCTTTAAACGGGTACCTACCTCTTTAGGGTCAGGGAAGGAAATGCAGTGATGGAGAGGAGATGGGCGCCACCCTCAAGATGCTGGCCCCTAGCGAAGTGAGGTTTCTGACGCTTCGCTCGCCTACGACCTTATAGGTTATGGGACACCTTATATATATATAATGTATATATGATTATATATAATTATACATATATGTCTAAAGAGAGAGAGAGAGAGAGAGAGAAGAGAGAGAGAGAGAGAGAGAGAGAGAGAGAGAGAGAGTGCGTGTGTCTGTGTGTCCGTCCATCTGCACGTCTGTCTGTGTGTTGGTCTGAGTGTGTGTGCATGTTCATGCCTATACACAAACACATATCCATGCATTTCCATAGCCTGCTTCGTTTCCCCATCTCATACTGTATGCAGAGGCAGGAGCTAGATTAATTGGATGCAAGCACTAAACTGGAGTTTTTTTCTTTATCTTGTAATCAAATTTAACCTGGAGAGAGAGAGAGAGAGAGAGAGAGAGAGAGAGAGAGAGAGAGAGAGAGGAGCGACAGCCATAAGATACACACACACACAATCGCATGCATATGCTCATGGGTACGCACGCACACACGCACACACATTTACACACAAACACACACACACACGCAATCGCATACATATGCTCATGTGTACACACGAACACATGCACAAACGCACACACATACATACACACATTTACACACACAATCGCATACATATGCTAATGGGTACGCACGAC
>CM054138.1:68222821-68240321 GCA_028751875.1 Rapana venosa
AGTTCGTGTCAATCCTTTAAGAAGTTAATGGAGATCCTTTAAGAAATGCAGATCTATAGGAGGCAGACTTTGGGAACGCTGTGGTGGCTGCCACTACAAGTGGTCGTCTCACTTACTCTGGCTCTGCAACTTTGTGCACATGTTGCCATCAAAGGGGACTTTGGCAATAACCTGCGCAAGACATGACCAACACAACACCACAGTCCGTCCCCTTGGGGGGGGGAGGGGAGGGGGCTGTCAGTATAAAAAGGAATACCATCCCCCACCTTCTGGAAATAATGTGCTAGAAATTTCCTCTTTTCTATCACTCTCTTTTTGTGCCTCGTTCCTGTTTTCCCTGTCACCTCCTTTTCTTCCCTTCTTGGTCCATCCTCCTGCCTTTTTCCGGAAAGAGTTAAGAGAGAAATGCTTACATGCCAATACTCTGCTGGTTCTGATATTATCGGCGGCTTTGGTCAGGGCATTTTCAGGTACATTACAGTTAATATACTACTTCACTTCTGTTTTTTTCCGATGAACTCTGTACGCGTGACGTGGGGAGATAACTCCAGCTGTGCTTCAAGTGGGTAGCTTGGAGGAGCGACAATCATGATCTTCAATGTTTCTGCCACGGAATCACTCAGCGTCGCCGGGTTCTTGGCCCTCGTGCCAGAGTACCTCAAGATGTAAGCACGCAGGGCTGGATGGTTTGGCGGCATCCGTGTGAGGTGCCCGAACCACTTGGTTCGTTGTTGTTTAATATGGTGTAGGACGGGTGTGGCTCCTACCATGTCTCTGATCACCTCGTTTCTTATCTTGTCTCTCCTTGTCTTGTTGACGGCTTTCCTCAAGCACTTCATCTCACACGCTACCAGTCTCTGCTCCAGGGCTTTTGTCAGGGGCCAAAAGCTTATATAATGGACACAAATAGTTGCTGTCTGAGCGTTTGATGAAGAAGAAAGAAGAAAAGAACGCTACAGAAGTGCCATAGCTAGCTGCCAAGCAATGTGCTTTTCGTTGGTAGCTTCACAGTGGCCTAACATGAGTCAACTCGCTGTAAACTCCTGGTGGTGAGGATACTGCATGGCAGCAAGCCTTTGGTGGCTGAGGTGATGAAGAAAGAATGGGAGAGCCCATGGCACTAGGTACTTGAACTGCAACAGAAAAGAGTTGCCGTTTCCATCAGTTGAGTGCAACTACGACCAGCCTATCTTAAAACGTCAGAATAGAGTAGCGTGTGTAGTCTGTAGTAGATGAGGGAATCATGTACACTACACAAGGTAAAGGTGTCCCATAACCTATAAGGTCGTAGGGGAGCGAGGGGTCAGAGACCTCAACTTCTCCAGGGGCTGGCATATTGAGGGCGGCGCCCATCTCCTCCCTCTCTCTCTCTCTCTCTCTTCTCTGTCTCTCTCTCTCTCTGTCTCTCTCTCTCTCTCTCTCTCTCTCTCTCTCTCTCTCTCTCTCTCTCTTTCTTCCTCGCTGCTTTACCTTCCCTGACCTCAAGAGGCAGGTACCCATTTACAGCTGGGTGAACTGGGGGGACTGTGCTGAAGCCAAGGTGCGCAAACGGTCACCCATCCAAGTGGTAACCACGCTGGATGCTGCTTAACCTCGGTTGGGGGAAAGCGGGTGCCCCGACCACTGAGCTATCCCGTCCCCTATGAGCAAAACCAAACCAATTTTTAAAAAAAAAACCTCCCCCCCAAAAAAAACCCCAACCCAACAAAACAAAAAAACAAAAACAACCAAACCAAAACAAAACAAAAACCAACTCAACCAAACTAATTGTTACAAGATACAAACTTTACTTTTCACTTCACATTACAGAAAAATGTCTCAACTGCACTACATGCCGCAAAACACACACTGTCACCTAAAATCACACGCATTTTCCCAAACATGTTGACACATTTGCAGATACCATACCTACTTCAACCCAGCACTCCTCTTTCAGAGTTTATTCAAATTCACACACACGTACACACACACTCACCCATCCACCCGCATATACACAAGCGTGCATGCATGCATCCACCTGCAAGCATGCAAAAAAGTAGGCGCGTGAATGCACACATAATATATACAACGCACGCGCGCACGTATACACATACACACATACGCACACTCACCGCGCGCTTACACACACACACACACACACACACACACAACTCACACTCTACATCACCAGGCAACAAACAAATGTACAAACAAAAGAAAACAGACTCAAATTAATCCTTTTCGTTACAATCTAACCCCGCCCTCTCTCCCTTCTTTCCGCACGTAACAAAGACATCCTCATAATTCTTTGTTCGTGGCATTCACTTCTACAATGTCCACCACTGGCGAAATGCAATTAGAGCAGCGGCGTGAATAATGAATCAATCAAGGTAGGAGTTGGATGTGGAGAAAAACAGAAATTTGATCCGATAACATCTGACCTTCCAGTTTTGTTTCGTTAGCATGAAAAATGTATCACTTTCTCGTGACAAACAAGACATGCAAAGGTTGTTGATCTGTTGTGTCCCAATAGACAGCTTTTACCTTGAAAACGGCTTTGTTTTGAGAAACAATGCTATACTATGCCATGCCATGCTATGCTATGCTATGCTATACTATACTATACTATAATATACTCTACTATACTGTACTATACTATACTATGCTATGCTATGCTATGCTATACTATACTATACTATACTATACTATACTATACTTTGCTTTGCTATGCTATGCTATTCTGTACTTCACGATTATTACACTATACTACACTACAGTGCACGACAGTACACAATGATACTCTACAGTGCACTGCACTGCACTACACTTCATTACACTACACTACACTACACTACACTACGCTATACTATACTACACTACACTGCACTGCACTGCTCTGTACTGCACTACACTACACTACACTACACTACACTACACTGCACTGCACTGCACTGCAATGCACTGCACTTCGGAAGAAGTATTATACAATATACACTGCACTACACTACACTGCACTACACTTTGAATAAAACTATAAATCTTGCACAAACGTTAAAACCCGTTCTTCTTTTCGGAAGAGTAGGCCAATGTGTGCTGATGGAAATGGATGACAAAATTTACAAAACCGCATGCACACAGGGACTAGATGTAAAAAAGCACATGAGTGCTTATTCCATTATCCTGGAAATAAAAGAAAAAATGAATTAAGTAAATAAATGACTACACAACATTACACTACAGTACACTACATTACACTACAGTACACTACGCTACACTACACTACACTACACTACGCTACACTACACTACACTACACTACACTACACCACACAATATTGTACAACACCAAAGGTTATCACATTCAGTGACTTGACCATAATTATCACCTCGGTTCTCTTTTGAGAAAAGGTAACTTTATTTCAGTGTATGTGAAAACCAAAACGTGTATTCGGCATAATTGTAAGGCACTTCTTATGTTCATATTTTCATTCATATTTGCACTATTGAATATTTCATATCATGACATTTGTTTGTATATAACAGCAATTCCAGTCAGATAGTTCATGGCATAAGAGAGGATGGCAAGAAAAGTGTGCTATAACAGTTCTAAAGAAAATTACGTATGAGAAGAATTTCTTAAAACATATATCTGCTTAAATATACAAATAAACAGGCTGTCAGAAAAAAATAACATTAAATGAAAAGAAAGAAAAAAGACTATCTTCTAATGTCTTGCCTATGCTACCAATGGCACCAATGGAAAGAAAGAAAAAAGACTATCTTCTACATGTCTTGCCTATGCTGCCAATAGCACCAATGGAAAGAAAGAAAAAAGACTATCTTCTACATGTCTTGCCTATGCTGCCAATGGCACCAATGGAAAGAAAGAAAAAAGACTATCTTCTAATGTCTTGCCTATGCTACCAATGGCACCAATGGAAAGAAAGAAAAAAGACTATCTTCTACATGTCTTGCCTATGCTGCCAATGGCACCAATGGAAAGAAAGAAAAAAGACTATCTTCTAATGTCTTGCCTATGCTACCAATGGCACCAATGGAAAGAAAGAAAAAAGACTATCTTCTACATGTCTTGCCTATGCTACCAATAGCACCAATGGAAAGACAGAAAAAAGACTATCTTCTAATGTCTTGCCTATGCTGCCAATGGCACCAATGGAAAGACGGAAAAAAGACTATCTTCTAATGTCTTGCCTGTGCTACCAATGGCACCGAATACGCACATCTGGCCCTGATTCCCCCTTCTCTCCCTTAGTATTCCCGAAAGGGATTTCGGGACCATTCAAAAATGTCTTTAAAGACATTAGACTCATTGGAACTCCCTCAGTAAGGCAGCGCAGGGACAAAGAGCGATTTGACAACCAGCATGAATAATAAATCAGCAATGGTACTGCCTTTGTCGTGGTAAACCTTTCAAGCCTTGCACTATTGTTTTTGGTGTCCAGTACAAAGTTCTTTGATTTTGTTTAAAACTAAAAGACGAACTGAGTTCTGAGAACAAAGAAAACTTTAAAAAAATAAATTTTGTTTCGGACAAAAATGTACATTAAAAAAAATAGAAGCAGTTTTTGTTTTCGCACTTTTAATCATACTTGTATGGTTTTCTATGTGTGCTTTTAAGAAAGATCATGGTGTTGTGTTCTTGTAAAGAAGCAATCACCAACATATGATTTTTAACACAAACACTAAAAGAGGCAAAATGCTTAATGATGACACCTGCAATTTCTTTTGCGTTTAAAAACATTGTGAAGAAATTATCAAAGTTACCTGAATGATAGGCAAACAAGGCTTCCAAATTGTTTTGTTAAAAATGCAATGCTTCTCAAAAATAGAACACTCAGAAGTGAATGTTTAAGAATGAGAAACATACTTTCGAGAAAGAAATATAGACGGATAGAAAACAAGAAAAAGAAAAGACAGATAGATAGACAGACAGAGATAGATAGATAAATAGATAGATAGATAGATAGATAGATAGATAGATAGATAGATAGATAAAACACAATGATAGATAGATAGACAGACAGACAAAGATAGATAGATAGATAGATAGATAGATAGATAGATAGATAGATAGATAGATAGATAGATAGATAGATAGATAGAAACAAAACAAAAAGACAGAAACAATCAACAAAGTGAAAAAAGAGAAAAAATGTCATGACAGTTATCCTTTATACGTCTTCTCTGTCACACAAAGTCAGGCTAACTCTACATTTTCAGAATTAATGCCTCCAGTTTGTTGGTTCTCTCCAAATGACTGTTGAGCACACACCATTTTGAAAAGTGCTTCAAGACATTACACCCATTGAAATTCCCTCCGCTGACAAAGAGCAATTAGGAAAGCAGCAAGAATAATGGTTTGGGGAAAGTACTCACTTTGTGGTAAAAACAGAAACTAAATACCAATATGACCTTTGACTATTGTTTGGCTACAATCTGAGGTTTGTAGATTTTGTTCTTAGGTAGATTTGTTGTTGTTGTTGTTGTTTTTGGTTAGTTTTTTTTTGGGGGGGAGGGATCATTGCTTATTGTTTTGTTTTGTATTGGATTGTTGTTCGGGGGGGGGGGGGGGGGGGGGGGTGTGCTATTCGTTTGATTTTTTTTTTTTTGGAGGGGGGGGGGGGGCAGGAGGGGGGAAGTTGGGGTGGTGGTATACTATAACAAAGGAAACTGGTGTTTACATAAGTTGAAATAATATACGAATGTTGACTTTTTTTAAGCTTCTGTGTGTATACTATCTAGATCCTAGAATTGTTATTATTTGTATCAATTTAAGGAAATGGATGTAATTTGTTGAATAGCGAATCAGTGAGACAAAGTTTGTAATCATAACTACTAAGACTGGTATGTAGGGGAAAATAACCTTACAAAAGTATCATTTTTAGCTACACGAAGAAAAATAGGTTGCCAGAAAATTAAGTCTAGTACAAAATTAAAGACTAGAGAGAGAGCTTTCAGTAACTGGAAACACACACCCAACATACAAGAGAAAGAAAAAAAGACAGGGAAAGAAAGAAGGAAAGAAAGAAGGAAGGAAGGAAAGAGAGAAAGATCAAAAAGAAAGAAAGAAAAAGAAAGAAAGAAGAAAGGTAGAAAAAAGAATGAAAGACAGAAAGAAAGACAAAAAGAAAGAAAGAAAAAGAAAGAAAAATCCAAAGAAAGAAAGAAAGATAGAAAGACAGAAAGAAAGAAAGGTAGAAAGATAGACAGAAAGATGCTACAAAAGCTATTACCTACTTCCCATCACTGTCAGACAAGTGACCTATGCTAAATACTCACACTAACTTCAGAATTAATCCCTCCTTTCTTCTTTCCACAAAGCACGATCTAAAACACCTTTATGGACACGATACCCAATAAAATTGTCTCAAGGGGTCACTGACAAAGAGCTGTTTGAAAGCCAGCATGAATAATTAATCAGGCACAGTAATTTCCTTGGTAGTTAAAGCAGACATTTAGTACAAATGCCTTTGGCGATTGTTATGTTGCCATCTGAAAGTTCATGATATTTTCAACGAATAGAGAAAATGAACTTGGAATACAAGTGAGATTGATTTCTTAATGGTTGATAAACTGTACATGTCAATAAAAAAAACCTTGAATGCCTTGTTTAGTTACAGTTGTTTATGGAACTCAAAATATGTATGTTTATGGAAGAAATAATTCATTTCTAAAGAATTGAACTCCTCTTTGATCTTCTCCATTGTGTTTCTTAACCAAAGATGTTTTGAACACACATATTTAGAACAATCATGAACAAAATAAGGAAATGTTATTAAACGAGATCTAAACTGAGGTCCTATGTGTGAAAGCATGCTGGACTTTTTTGCATACATTTTGTTGTTGTGGTGGTGGTTGAACTTATGTCCTAGCAAAGCTAACGCACACATTGATATGCACCTAACTTTTTATAGAAGGCCAGGATATCTTTGGCACAATGTCACAGAACATAGCTGACATGCATCCTGCTACTTGTAGAGGGATGGGCTTTGCACAGTTCAACTTTCTCACTGCACACTTATACTGCAGTGCCAAACAACTTCTTCAAAGGTTAAGGGTGAGCGCAAGAATCACGTTATGTAAGATGTGTGGTCCTTTCTTAAACTTAATGCTAAGTCTGTAAATTGTGTCAGCCTTTCTGAAGTTAGATACTGTGTTTGAGATTGAGTGCCAACAGTTGGCAGGTTAAAATGGTAAAGGTGTCCCATAACGTATAAGGTTGTAGGGGAGCGAGGCGTCAGAGGCCTCACTTCTCTAGGGGCCAGCATATTGAGAGTGGCACCCATCTCCTCTCCCTCGCTGCTTTACCTTCCTTGACCCTAAAGAGGCAGGTACCCATTTACAGCTGGGTGACTGTACTGAAGCCAAGGCAACAAAACAGTCACCCATCCAAGTAGTAACCACACTTATGCAACGCTACTTAACTTGGCTGGAGAAAGCGAGTGCTCTGACACTGAGCTATCTGGTCCCTTGTTGGCAGGTAAGGATCTCCTTGATTAAGGAAGAACTGTTAGTCTAAAAATCCTTTTCAATGGATATTTAAAAGGTAGGTTTACAACTTTACATCTGCAAACAATTTGTGCAGTTCTTTTAGTAGAAAAGGATGATAAAAGCGTATAAAGGAAATATTGTGTTTCCTTATCATTTTTTTGTATTTAACTTCTTTGTTGGTTTCTTCATCCAAAGTCTAGTTACATCATTACCTTTTAAAAAAATGCCAACAGTGTATTACCCATTTTAGGAACTAATCATTGTTAGAACATTACAAACATTGCAGACACAAGCTTTTGATTGATTTTGTGAAACGGGGATTTCTTTCAACACAAACTTCATAAAACTTCTGTGGGAATTGAAAATTGTATGACAATAGTTAAGAGTATGATTTGTAAAATGTATTTGTGTTTCCAGTGATAATGTCTATTGTAGGTTGTAGTGTGATGTAGCCGAATTGGCTATGTGATTTTACCACCGGAAATTACTGCTATTGTGCATAAGGGTATGTGTGTGCGGACGCAGGTGTGTGTGTGTGTGTGTGTGTGTGTGTGTGTGTCGGGGTGGGGGGGGGGGGGAGGTTGTTATGAATTCCTGAAAATAAGATAAAAATCTAACACAACAAAAAGTTTAACTTGCTTATCGGCATTGTAGCAAGGATATTCATTTATGGCAAATGTTTTCCGAGTTGATTATAAAAAAGGCAAAAAGCAGTACATTTCGAAAAACCTGTTAGAATTTAGCAAGCACTGTAGCACATCTGGTGTTTGGACAGTCACAACACTGAGCTGAAGAAGACTCAGAGGACCACTCTGGAGCCTCGGTAACTTTCCCCGAGCTGCATTGAGGGCAAGGGAGATGAGAGATGTCACTTCTATCAGTACCTTATCCCTGAGGTTGGAGTACGGCTATCTTCATGGTGGGTAATAACTGTGCATACACAAAAAATTTCAACATTTTGTGAATCTTTTAAAAAAAAAATTTTATTCTTCTATTTCGAGGATAATGGAATAATCTCGAAGTTCTAGCCGAGGAGAAAAAACAATAATAATTATATAAATGCTGCTTTTACTAATCAAATTCTACGAGAGTCATAATATTGCAGTAAAAACAGAATGACTTTTTGAAAGATTGTATCGTAGAAGTGTAAAATGTACAGGTTCACATGTTCATTTTAAATCAAAAACAAAAGAAAACCCCAAGAGATTTACGTTCTTTCTTTCACACACCTAATAAAATATAAGTGGGCAAAGTGTGATTAAAAAACCCCATTCATACACACACACACACACACACACACACACACAACTGGAAGAACGCCTTCAATAATTTGAAAGCCACTTCCCTCGATCAGCCCTACTGACAAGAGACCCTCCACACAACTCCCATGAATAATGGACCCCTCCTCCTCCTCCTCCCAGGTCCCAGCTACAGGAACCAAGCAGACAGTGACCTTCAGTGTGTGCTTTACTGCCATGCAAAATTCATCACTGCCTCAAGCCACCTGGGGACTAGCTAGCTGGGGTGGATGGAAGGTGGACAAAGACCTGCGTTGATCCTTAACTGTTTGGGAAACAGGAATGAAGTGAAGTGGAAGCTTTGTTTGATTTGCTAAATCTTCACCGAGACTAAAAGCATTGTCATTTTTGTTGGAGTAGGCTTAAGTGCCAGGGCTTTTATTTAAAAATAAAATGGTGTTGTGGTTTAGAATATTATGTTGAAATTGTATGAAATTAAGGTAAAAACACAAAGCACATATTCATGCATTACTCAGCGACGTAAGTAAATCACAGCAAAGTAAACATGAATATATCATGGGTAGGTAGCTGCCAGATAAACAGTCGTTCTTTCCCCTTTCTCCCCCAAACCAATAAAGCAGCAAAGAAATTATGTGCACTCTAATGTCCCCACTGTCGTACAGGTTATCATGAGAGTTTATGAAACAAACAACCTATTTACAAAACTCTCTTTCAGGGGGAAAAGTTGGGGATTTAAAGATAATACAACAAAATTTAAAACAAAACTTTTTAACCTAGTATCACACTAAGATGTAGCTCACATGATCTGTTCCTTCTCTCTCAGTGAATGTTTTTCTTCACCTAATGGAACAAAAGATTCAAGGACACTGCCTGCTGCCACTCCATTCCCCTCAGGCTTTCACTGACAAAGTACTACTGGCAAACTTCCGTGAATTATGAATGAAGCCAGGTACCAGTTCCAGGAGAAAAACAGAAAGTTGGTCCTTTCCCTGCCTTTCAGTGCTTGTTTGGGTACCATTTAAAATTCATCCCACGGTTGTGAGGACAAGACTTCTTACTGATTAGTATTGCAGCAACAGATGGTTGGTGTTTCTGGTTAAAAGAAGAGCTAATGTGTACTTCTACGCTTTTTTCAGCATGTAGCCTATATGTCTTTCACTACTAGTTGAAACTAAAGCTCTTTACAAAGAAGTTCATCTCAAGTGCTTCTTATCCCCAAACCATTGAGATTTACCCTCTACCTCTCTTATTCAATAAAAGAAAAGACAAACACAGTGTAGCTGAACAAAGCTTATGCACAACTTAAGATACCAACATATACATGCACAACTGTACTTTGCAGTAAATGCTCATATAAAAGTATCATTTCAACATCTGAATGTCCATTCAAGTATGCGTATACACTATAAACTGAGGACATATTGTAATAAACAAAAAAAAAAAAAGTAATATAGCCACACAAAACAAGTGAACAACTAAATGATCAAATAATCTGAGACATGCACACTAATGCTTAAAGCTACAATCATTGAAATCAGTTAGCTCTGCCAAATTAACTGAAAATGGAAATAAAAAGAGAAGGCAGTACTATAAAACAAGATACAAATAAAATATGGATATTTAAAAAAGAAAGAAACACACAAAAATTCAAACGCATAAACAAAACATATCTCATGCCAAACCAACCACAATAAAAAACCCAACAACAAACAAACAAGAAAGCCACTTCATTAATCAGAAATTCTCAACATAGTCCTCTCCTTTCCTTTATGTTAATTCCAACAAAAGTCGCTTTCCCTCTCTCTGCTCTATTGTCCTTTCCACAATCCCTTTCTTCCACACACCAAACAAAGAAAGCCTCTCGAAGACCTAAGACCTCGCAGGCTTTCCAATTCCCTAAGGTCATTACTACCAAGAAACCCTTTGGCAAACTACCGTGAATGATCGATTAACCGAGCTACCAATCCTTTAGTAAAGGCAAACACTCAGTCCAGTTGTATCTTTGTTTCTGTTTTCTTTTTTTTACTTTCCAATCTAAAATATGTCAAGCCCTCAGGTTGAAAATGTCAACTAGTTTTGGAGAAAGGAAGGGAGGTGCTCTTTTACTGTGTGAAAAATCTGAATTGGTTTTTGAAATTTGGTAATTCTCTTTGATTTTGTAAGGATGCTGTTGCTTTCCTGGTTTTTGTTGAATGTAAAGATACTTCCAATGGAAGTTCTTCAAAGATTCTCTCTCTCTCTCTCTCTCTCTCCTCTCTCTCTCTCACGCTCTCTCTCTCTCTCTCTCTCTCTCTCTCTCTCTCTCTCTCTCTCTCTCTTTCTCTCTCTCTCTCTCTCTTTCACATGGAACATCCAACACTTCTCTCATCTTTTGTTCAGGTTGAATTTTAAAAGACATGTTTTATATTAAATTTTATAGTAGAGAATTGCTTTCTTATGATGAAGAAAGAAAAGTCAGCAGCCTACACACATATATTTTTATAAATGCATGCATGAAATAAATATTTGTCATTGTTCATACCAAAGCAAAAATTACCCCCCCCCCCCCCACACACACACACACACAGAGTGTAAATAAGATTCCAAGAAGCGAACAGCTAAGAAAACACGATTTCTTCCTTCCCTCAACTCCACAAAGAGAACAATCTGATTAGGGAGGGAGGGAGGGGAGGAGGTAAACTGATTTGCGGGTCTGAAAGGAGGACTTGAAATTGAATCAGGAAAATCCCTGGAAAGAAAACAGATATGTGCCTGCTTGCCTCCGTGCGTGTGTGTGTGTGTGTGTGTGTGTGTGTTGGTTTTTAAATTTTTCTTTTTAATGTTTGTTTGCATGAACATACATCATAAGATGCATTCTTGGTTTAATGTTTTGTATTGTACCTGTTGCCTATTAAGTGTTAGAAAATATCTAATCATAAGAGTACCTACTGTACAGAAATTGTGTAGTTTATCAAGCGAGTGGAAAACAGCATAGTTGTGCATTACCGATGACAAAGTGTTTTCTCAGAAACCAAAGAAGACGTTAGCAAAGCACACACAAACATACCACAGGTGTAGGGAGCTATAAGAGGAATCGTCAAATAACACCCACAAAATGGATAGAGAGGTAAGGAGAAAGCTTATTACTCAATTTTCTACCATTGTAAACGCAGTCTTGAGATTTACCTAGAGTTCTATTAGCACAAACTTTACTCCCAACCTCCAATGCTTTCACTAAAAGGGAAATATTTTTTTAAGAACTTACAACAATGAACACAATTTTTCACCAAACTATTTCACTAGTAGCACAGTAATAACAGGGAAAACTCGTTTCCTCTTTTTTCTGTATGTGAACATGGTCTTTGACTAATCGAAAGAATAATCTCTAAGGACATTGCAAGCCATTGACGCACCCCTGGGTTTTCACTGACAAAGTACTATTGGCAAAGCAGCGTGAATAATACATCACCACAAGTACTGCTTTTAGGAGGAAGGAAGAAAGGTCGGGTTTTCTTTAAGGGCCTTTCAAATCTCGTTTGGCTCCCATTTCAAATGTATCTGATATATGGAGGAGATACTTTCTGACAAGGAGTGAAAGTAACAAAAGGTTAATGTTTCTTGTTAAAGCTGAAACTGTTCGGGAAATCAAAGTATTGTTTTTCTAGTGGAAAATGTTATTTTTTATGTTATAGTATTTGTTTCAAATAAAAGTTCTTGACAACATTTTTGTTTTAATTCTAAAGGGCCTGTATCCCAAGCTGTTAGAGAAATGTTGGCCATACAAACAGAAACACACAGACAAATCTGATGACGACAGTTCGCCAAGGTAAAGTTGATGGCGGCAGATAAAGAAGCAGACATCTGAGCATTGCCAACATCACTGAGATCAGTGGTCTGGGAAGGCTACAGGAGATTGCGGAACTCAGCAGAGACAGACAAACATGGCAAACTCTGGTGGCATTGATTGGAGCTCCTACCACTGACAGCCATGACAGAATGAGTTGATTGAGAGGAGTATTGTTCTTTATTTACTGGTCTGTTTTGAGGATGATAGAATCACCACTCATGTGCTTTTTTTTAGAAATTTTGTTAACTGTTCCCACTGGATTAAAAGGCTTACTCTTCTGAAAGACAGAGCAGACTTTAACGTGTGCGCAAGATGTTCTGTGAGCGTTCGCAAACGACACCTCAGTGTATTGTCTCATCCAAAAGACACAAAAGTCCACAAAAATACGGACTTACATATTTCAAACATAGATGGTAAAGGGTTACATAATATCATAGTAACTAGGGCACACCTAAGTGTCATTTTATAATGCTAGCATACATACACAACCGTTCTTCAAGTGTGTAGTCAGTTAAATGTGTTAATATGGAATTTAGAAGGAGCATTTATCCACGTGTATGTGGTATAGATCACGACGTAACGTGATCTGTGGAACTAACGTATTTTAGCTACACAACAGTGAGCAGTGAACAATTATTAAGCAAACAATCAAAAACGTGGGGGAATGTCTTAGATTACATCAAGTGGAATACATTTTCGTCATCAAAGTAAAATCAAAACAAGAAGTTTTGAACAAAAGAAACACATTGCCATAATAAAAACAGCAACACAGAGAAACAAATTCAATCAAACAAACAACACATTGAAACAACAATATGCCACTACAGTATCTTGCGCACACTTTAAAACCCGTTCCGCTTTTCGGAAGAGTAGGCCATTGTCTGCGGGTGGGAACGGATAACAAAATTTACATTACTGCATCCATACTGGAACAGGATGAAAACAAAGCGCACGAGTGCTTATTCCATTATCCTCGAAATGAAATGATAAAATACAAAAATAAATAAAAAGAACAAAAATTTTTTTTATAAAATATCCAGGAATCCTTTTCGCAGCCCTTTCTTTTCCATCGCAGTGAATCAAAAGAAGCCTGCAAACAATCTTTCTTCTCTCTGTTCTATTGTATTTTCCTCAGTACCGTTCTTTTCTACAACAAAAAAAGAAAATCTCCAAAGGCCAGGCAGCCTCTGAAAGTCCACAGGTCAATACCCATGGTAAGCCATTGGCAAGCTACAGTGAAGGATCGACCAAAGAAGGTACTGACGCCATGGGGAAAGAAGACAGGCCGTCTAATTGGAAGTTCCAATTGTATTTCTCTACAATGCCCACCTCGTCAGGTCTTCAGGTTGAAAATATCAAAGTGCTTTTTTTTTTGCAGCTTTGTAAAAAAAATGTAAATGTATTTGAAAACTTGGTACTTTTCCTGTGCTTGCGTTGGGAATGGTGTTATTGTTTTCTTGAGGTTTTGTGTTGAAAACAAAAGATGTTAAAAACTGAAGGTCTTTGAATATTTCTGTTATCTATTTCTGTTACGTATCGGTCATTGAACCTTTCAACTGTTTGATTTTCTTTTTTAGTTTGAAATTTGAGAAGCGGATGTTCCACAAAAGTAGACGAAAACATATTTTTAAAAATAGTAAAAAGAGAAAAAGATAGTCCCATTCTGTTAAACGTACTAATTGACATAGGTATGTATGAGTGATCAAGGTATTGTTATTGACAGATCAAAGCAAAACACACACACACACTCACTCACACTCACACACACACAGGCATATAATTATATGCACGCACGCACGCACATACATACGCACATACATACATACATATATATATATTATATATATATATATATATATATATATATATATATATATATATATATATATATATATATATATATATATAGATAGATAGATAGATAGATAGATAGATGCATACATATTACAGATATATATATATATATATAGATAGTAATAGATGATAGATAATATATAATAATATAATATAATAGATAGATAGATAGATAGATAGATAGATAGATGCATACATATTACAGATATACAGACAGGCATACAGAAATAGAGACATACTTACTTACTTACAGACATACAGACATACTGACATAAACACACACACACACACATGTGAGAAGCAAAAAAAAAAATTCATTGCATTGTTTTTGGTAGTTAACAGCATGCAATGTCTGAGGATCCATACGCCAAGTTTTAACACTTATCAACCTCTCTGTTAAGCATGAGATTTGAGCGAAAGTCTTAAAGTGTGCTTGCATAATGTCAGAATCCAAACTGTCACCCTTGTGTTGATGTGTGTCAGAGACAAAGATAATACCTTTATTGTACACACCATTTCAAGCATTGCTATTACACTTTTAAAGAATATTATATTATGTGTGCATAAATGTATAATACCCTGTTCTTGTTGTTCTACAACCTCTGAAAGAAAAGCGCAAAAATGATTTCTTGTTCAGCAGTCGAGTATCACCATTGAACTGCTCTATCTATCTATCTATCTATCTATCTATCTATCTATCTATCTATCTATCTATCTATCTATCTATCTATCTATCTATCTATCTATCTATCTATCTATCTATTTATCTATCTATCTATCTATCTATTTATCTATCTATCTATCTATCTATCTGTCTATCTGTCTATATATCGATCTATTTATCTATCTCTCTCTATCTGTCTCTCTCTCTATCTCTCTCTCTATCTATCTATCATCTATCTATGTATCTATCTCACGAAATTTTTTAAATTAAAGGCCTTTTGATAGCTCAGTGGTCGGAGCACTCGCTTTCCCCAGCCAAGTGAAGCAGCGTCGAGCGTGGTTACCACTTGGATGGGTGACCGTTTGTGCGCCTTGGCTTCAGTACAGTTCCCCCAGAGAATGGACGTGACCCAGCGCATACAGATGGAGGCAGAGGTACAGTGGCTGAAAGAGACTGTCGTCCTCTTCACCGTTGCTCTGCAGCAGTGTCAACAACTGGCCGACAAGGTCACAATGGTTTGCCAATGCGGAGGCCTTGACCTTGACACAAAGGTCACAGAGCAAAAGTGATACCCCAGCTCCGTTTGTGCCAAAAGTAAACACTGTCCTTCAATCAATCAATCAAAAAAATGGAAACAAAAAAGCAAGCCAAAAAAAAGTGACTACCCCCAAAATACACACACGCGTGATGTGCGCGTGAACACATACATGCACGTGTGCGCACACACACATTCACGCACACACAATCACAATCTCACACATACACACACAATCACACACACTCACAATCACACACACACATACAATCACACACAATCACACACACAATCACACACTCTCTCTATCTCTCTCACTTACACACACAGTCACGAACTAGTTCTCTCACACACACAATCACACACACAATCTCACACACATACACAATCACACACACACACACACACAGGGGGACTGGATGTAAAAAAGCACACAAGTGCTTATTCCATTATCCTCGATATAAAAGAATAAAAGTATAAAAGAATATAAAAAAAAAGTTCACCCAGCTGTAAATGGGTACCTGTCCTCTTTAGGGTCAGGGAAGGAAAAGCAGCGAGGGAGAGGAGATGGGCGCCGCCTTCAATATGCTGGCCCTAGAGAAGTGAGGTCTCTGACGCCTCGCTCCCCTACGACCTTATAGGTTATGGGACACCTTTACCTTTATTTTTTAATCCCAAGAAACCACTTCCTAAAGTGCAAACCAGCAGTTACCCAGTTGGTCATGTCTCATTTTCAGTGTGTTCACTCCTGGCGTCACTGCATCAACGAAAAATCACCACAAACACCATTCCGAGGAAAACCTCAACAATAACCCCAAGAAATGGCTCTGGCAAACTCAATCCACCGCCCTATTACCATGACCTCTTTTCCATTCCAGTTCTGAGATATGTCTGAATTGATGGCGAGTGCTGAATGTCTTGTAAATCCATACAGAGTTTTTGACGTGCCGTGTAATGTGTGTGGCTGGATTTGTAATGACATAGGAAGAAACGTAATGAGGTGATAGACGGAGAGGGAACAGTTAAAAAACCAAAGCAGATGTGGTTATAAAGTGACAAGAAAGCTGCAATTGACGATTTCCGTTCCTATCATTTCGGGTTTTGCCAACATTCTTCGAGACAGTTGACACAAAACTGTTCCAGTTCAAGTCAGTAATGGACAACGCTTTTCAGCACCTTTATGTTGTGTAGTGTGTGTGTGTGTGTGTGTGTGGTGTGTGTGTGTGTGTGTGTGTGTGTGTGTTGTGAGAGAGAGGAGAGAGAGAGAGAGAGAGAGAGAGGAGAGAGAATCTTTATGTTGCGTGGTGTATGTGTGTGTGTGTGTGTGTGTGTGTGTGTGTGTGTGTGTGGTGTGTGTGTGTGGTGTGTGTGTGTGTGGTGGAGGCTCTTTATGTTGCGTGGTGTGTGTGTGTGGTTGTGTGTGAGAGGAGAGAGAGAGAAGAGATGAGAAGAGAGAGAGCATCTTGTTGCGTGGTTGTGTGTGTTGTGTGTGTGTGTGTGTGTTGTGTGTGTGTGTGAGGAGAGAGGAGGAGAAGAGAGAGAGAGAGAGATAGCGGAGTTTATGTTGCGTTGTGTGTGTGTGTGTGGTGTGTGGAGGAGAGATGAGAAGTAGCTGTAGTGTTGTGTGTTTGTGGTGTGTGTTGTTGTGTGAGAGAGAGAGCATCTTTATGTTCGTGGTGGTGTGTGTGTGTGTGTGTGTGTGTGTGTGTGTGTGTGTTTTATGTGGTGTGTGGTTTGTATGTGTGTGTGTGTGTGTTGTGTGTGAGATGAGAGAGAGAGGGGAGGGAGTGTAGGGGGGCATCTTTATGTTGCGTGTGTTGTGTGTGTGTTGTGTGAGGAGAGAGAGAAGAGAGCATCTTTTATGTTGCGTGT
>CM054138.1:68247821-68250321 GCA_028751875.1 Rapana venosa
AAACCATTCTTGTATTCCAAGCATTCAACCCCTTCCTTCAACCCAAAACCAGTGGCCAAAGCCTTGTGGGTCTTGCAAACAACTGCTGCTGCTTTTATCCGGCGCTTTCATTTTCACTCCATTGTTAAAGTGGGATGATTGTCGATTACGTGTTCTCTTCTGTCAATACTTTGTTAGATAGGGTAAGCACTCAATAGGGATGTTACTGGCTTATTGGAGGATGGTTAGTGGTATTAGTTAGATGTTCTGTTATTAAACTGACTGTGGACACGTATGCGTGTGTGTGTGTGTGTGTGTGTGTGTGTGTGTGTGTGTGTGTGTGTGTGTGTGTGTGTGTGTGTGTGTGTGTGTGTGTGTGTGTGTGTGTGTGTGTGTGTGTGTGTGAGGTGTATGTGTGTGTGTGTGTGTGAGGTGTATGTGTGTGTTTGTGTGTTGGTATGTGTGCGTGTGTGCATGTGGTTGTGTGTGAGGGGGGGGTGGGGCTGGTGTTTGTGTGTGTGTGTTGTGTGTGCGTTTGTGTGTGGGTGTGTGTATGTGTGTGTGCGCGTGTTTGCGCATAGCTACTGGGAGATGATAAGTGGTAGTAGTTAGTTAGATATACCTGTTATTAAGTCAATTGTGGACGTTGTTTGTTTTTTTTCTTTTGGGTGAGTGTGCGTGTGTGTGTGTGTGTGTGAAGGGGGTAGGGTTGTTGATGTTGACTTCAATTTTACGTCTGTTCACTTCTAGTGATATTAGACGAGGGAAGGAAACGGAGGGGTCGATGTCTTATTTTAAAAAAACAAACAAAAAAACTATCCCCCCAAAAAAACCCACACCCAACAACAACAACAACCAACAACCCACTAACCATGTTTAAAAAAAACCAAATCACATTAAAAAAAACTTGGCTATGCAATAGGAGCTATAAAAAGATAAAAACAAGTCATTAACGTTAATGCAACTATAACAAATGTCCTATGGGACTGTCATAAAGACCTTTCACAATTTCAAATACCTGTTTTAAATTATTGAATATGCTGGGGAAGGAGTTTTCAGAAAAATGGGGCATGAAAGGTTTTACACTATGGCAGTCAAAAAGTAGATGAGTATTGGTGATACTCTCACCACATAGACATTTACCATTTTTGCTGAATTTGGTTATTAATGCATTTAGTTTCATTCTATTAAATAAAGCAGTAATTCTTCTTGACGTAAAAACATTTACACAAGCTTTTGAATGGTTCACGACTGTTAAATTATCGGTATTAATTGCAGTTCTAGTTAAAAATCTAGGGGGTAGGGTGTGTGTGTGTGTGTATGTGTGTGTGTGTGTGTGGTGGATGTGTGCTGATTGGCAAGGGACTGTGTTAACAAGTAGTGGGGTATCGATGTATTGATGTGATGTGTGTGTGTGGGGGTGTGTTGAGTGTGTGGGTGTTGTGTTGTGTTGTGAGTGTGTGTGTGTGTGTGTGTGTGTGTGTGTGTGTGTGTGTGTGTGTGTGTGTGTGTGTGTGTGTGTGTGTGTGTGTGTGACTGGAGGGGGGATACAGCTTAATGAAAGATTTAATAGAGAGGTATTGATGTAAATGTGGGGGGGAGGGGGTAGTTGGGGTTTCGATGTGTTTAAGAAGGGCAAGGGGATTCAACAACTTTATACTGAATGTTACTGCGTTTCTCCATTTTTTCTTGCTTCGTTTTGGGGGTTTTCTTTATTTTTCGAGGGGGTTCTAAATATGCATATTTTGATCTTTATGTTTTTACCACTTTAAGATATTCATTCATACAATAAAAGACAGTCGGAATTTTTTTTAAAAGGTCAGAAGGGAAAAAGGAAGCAATAAATAAAAAGCAAGGGAGAAAAATTGAAAGAAAAGCCAAAAGAAAGAGAAACAAAATCATAAACAATCAATCAGAAAAAAAGGTGAAGCAAAGTAAAAACAGATAGAGCTCTAGAGAGAAATGAAAGAAAAACATGTGGACCAAAAGACAGGAGAAAAAACAGGGACTTGTGTACACATTACCACCAATGATTATTTGATCAACAAGCTCAAAAGCAGACAAAATCTAGTTCCCCAAAACTAATTTTCAAAATGTCTCTCAACTACTTCGCTTTTTATTTGATCAATAAATCTCATGAAAATGCCATTTTCTGATATCTCTTAGAAAACTCCATGTCCTCAAGTTGGTGCCTCCTGTCTGATTTCTGGTGACCCGGACGTACAACAGGTCAAGGTCAAGGTGTGAAAAATGGCGGCAAATCAATTCTTGATCACCTACCAATCCAATTGTTCTGATTACTTCCTCAACATGGTATTGTGTCTTAAAGGATCAATTGGCCAGTGAATCAAATCATCATTGAATCATATACAGTACCTGTCCAGCATTTTTGTCCTTCATGTCTTGCAAAAGATATTCTAATCATGTGCATTGTCTTGTATGTAGCTTTCCCTGATAAAGTGGATTTGTCAATTCCTTTTTCCTGCTTCCAACAATACTGTGTAAGAGCCTGGTCTTTGCG
>CM054138.1:68255321-68260321 GCA_028751875.1 Rapana venosa
GAGATAGATACAGACACCTGCAGTGTTAGTCAGATAATTTGAGCAACACTCTCAAACTCGCATCCGTTAAGTGGATGAAGCTCGACTGTGTGGTCCCAGTCTTCCCACTGAGCCCACAGCACACTCACTCTGGGTAGAAGCCGGCCGGAGTCCGAAAAATCCCTATGACTCTTATGGGAATCGAACCCGCGACCTTCCAGTCCGTAACCCAAGGCGCTAACCACTGCACCATGGCGGCTGGTGTCTCTGTCTCTTTATGTCTCTGTCCGTCTCTCCCTGTGTCTCTGTCTCTCTCTCTCTGTCTCTCTCTCTGTGTCTCTGTCTCTCTTTTAGAAAGATTGTAAAGAACCAGCAATGGCATATTCATGCGAACCCTTATTTCCTCTGCGCTTAGACAGCTGCTAAATTGCAAGCACAAGAGAAAGTAGACGTTTAAGCTAAGAACAAAGCTTTAGTACTGTCGTTTTCAAGTTGTTCCACACTTTCAGCCAATGAACAGTGAATGTAAGCATAAGGCATTCAACGCATTATTCATAGATGGGTTAATTTTTTTCCCGTTCACATGAAAACAGCAAGAGGGAGGGAGGGAGAGAGAGAGAGACAGAGAGAGAGAGGGACAGACAGACGACAGACAGACAGACAGACAGACAGACATGCAGACAGAGAGACAGACAGAGAGACAGAGACAGAGACAGAGAGAGGGACTCGAAACTCGGAACATTTAATGTACCAGGCCATATGCCCATGACATGAGATTTCATAACATCTTGAAAGTAAAACAAATGAAATCACTAAATGTGAGTAGACGTTAAACTGAAGATATCACAAATGAAAGCAAAACACTTCACCTTAATTTGTCAACATTTTCAAGGTTGTGTGTATAGATCAGTGTATGTGCACTCTCTGTCTCTCTCCCATCTCTCTCTTTCTCCCTCTCCCCCATTCATGCCACCAATATAACACACAACATACACAACACTACAACCCGATACCACACACGCACACACACACACGCGCCCGCGCGCACACACACACACACACAACACATACGGAAAGAGAGAGAGAGAGAAGAGAGAAGAGAGAAGAGAGAGAGAGAAGAGAGAGCAGATAGAGAGATGAGAGAAGAGAGACTCACAGACTGTGACTGATGAAACAGAGACTTATAATCAGACAGAAATGACAACAGACAGTCAAAAATAGTGAATTCAGACTGACGGAAAGATATGCACATAAACAGAAAGGCGAGAAGGCATGCAGATATTCAAGGATACGGATAGAAGAAAAGAAAAGAATGAAGATAGAAGAAAGCAGATAGAGGGACAGACAAGCCAATTCACGAAGACTGAGACTGCCAAGAATATCTTCAATCGCAAGAAATCGTGGTGTGATTCATTGCGTTATTCAAACAAACTATTCTTATTTGACACATTTTGAAAAAAAAAAGTCAATTAAGAAAATCTCCCGACTTGATTATACAATCACATGATTTAATGGCATTAAAATCTACTTTGCCAGAGTTTGAGGGCAAGTTAAATGAGATCCGACCTTGAACTTTGAGCTTACTTTTAGATTGACAATTATATGAATATATGAATAACTAACCAGGTAATAAGTAGCTAAGAGACAAACTAATTAACTCGATAACTAACTAACTGACAAACACACGAACTAACGGATACCATTGTAAAACAAGACAAGGAAAGCTTTAGAAATAGTAGCGGTTGTGGCATACAATCAACATAAGTGAATATTTTTGTGAATAGCTCCCTGTAGCGTTGCCTCAATTACTCTAACCAGATAAGAATAAGAAGAACGAGGAGGAGAAGGCGGAGAAGGAGGAGGAGAGACTAATGTATCTGATTTATGTAGCAACGAAACTAAACAAGTGTAACTGATTACAGTGTGCAATCATAAAAAAGATATACTACTATAAAGCATAATACAAACAGACACTTACATCCTTACACACGGTATAAATAAGCAAAGACAAACAACACAAACAAGCAATTCTCGAACCAAATGTAGAAAATAGGCCTTTAACGTTTAACCACCGCTCACAAAATAATATAATTTTTTAAAATCCTGAACATTAAAAAAAAAAGATATAGAGATAGATTCAACAACAATAAAAACAACAACCCACACAACCAAACCCAAACAACAAACAAACTGCTTCAACATCTAGAAATAGTTGTGCAATCTTTCCATCTTATTTTCAACCGTGACCTAGAGAGAAAGTGGTCTGGGAGGAGGGCTACAGGAGATGGTAGAACTCAGCAGCAGAGACAGAGAAAGATGATGGCATTGTGTAGAGCATTGTACCGATAACAGGGGAGATGAAGACAATTGAGCTAAATTCAACTAAATCCAACTAAAACCTTGATGGCATTGTGTAGAGCTCCCTCCGATGACAGCGGAGATGGAGACAATTGAACTACATTCAATCTAAAAAGAAAACTGTGTTCAATGTCTTTTCTCCCCGACTTATCTCTCTACCATACACTTCCATCATATAACTCCCAGAAAACCCTCTAGGGATTGCCCTACATCTAAAATTCCCTTATTTGAGGTTAATCCTTCCCAAGAAGTGTGGCACAGAATGATCGTTAACCGAGGTATTGGATTTTCGGTTAAATACACACATTCTATCCAACAGACCCATTTTAAAACTTAATTCTGTGCAGTCTTCACTTTGTAGCGTCTTTGGGATGGAAATACTGACTGTATGTGGAAAAGTGAGGGAGGAGGAGGAGGAGACAGACTACAATTTGATAGTACAAAACAAAGTTTTAACTGCCACTGGAAATCGGTTGCTCTCTTCGATTTGAGAACGGTACTATTGTTTTCTTGCGATTGTTGAAGGTGAAAGAGGTTTTAAATGATAGAACGCTCTTTGAATTTCTTCTTTGTTCAAATTCTTTTTGTGTCTAGGTCGTTGAACTTTCCTTCCATCCTCTCTCTTTACCTTGAACTTTCAGGAGATGGTTTTATGCTAAAATGGACAGCGCATACATGATAAACAGTGCAAAAAAGAGGAAAGAGGGATGAAATGCAATTCTGTATACATACATCTTTATTCCCACAATAAATCTTTGACGTTGTTTACATCAAAACAGCAAGCTTTTTCGCACGCACGTGCACACACACGCACGCACGCACGCACACACACACACACACACACACACACACACACACACAGGGGCATCGACCGTTGACTTGCATTATTCTGACAGTTGACAGCATAAGTGGTTTGTTGTTTACATAGTTCTCGGTTGTGTTTATTCCAAGTCTTTTCAAGCATGAAATGAGCGTAGAAGGTTTTAAACGTCTGCAGTGCATTATACGAAGACGTAAATTTCCCACCTTCGTACTGCTATATGTAAGAGACAGGGCTAAAACCTTTCTTGTGTTGAGCAATGAACATGGCCATTAAACTGAACAGCTAGGAGAGAGGAAAATGTTCTTTGTCATGCCCATGGTGTTTCTACGTCCTCCGGCATAGCGTTTATGGTTGAAGGCAGTGTCTTTGACATTTTAAGAAAACGATGGTAGGCTGGCTTAGTCAGGCTTGGAAGGAATAGACATAGTTTTTTCTCTTGTTATGCACAGTGTTTTGTGGGCAAGGCAATGTTCACAACAAAGAGACTGTTGCATAAAATGATACTGGAAATGGATGAAGCAATTTAGTGGCAAATATTTTCTTTACAATAGAGTCTTCAGGAAATGTTGTTAAGAAGAGTTAATGCACGCAGTTTTGAGTTGTCTTGATGTTATCAGTACATGCCACTGAAAAACTGCTGTAGGCCACTAATAATGAAAACATTCATCACGTTGTTCCTAACAATTTTGGACATTGTTATTATGGGAACAGAAATATTGAAAGATTAATCTGAGGAAAACAGGTTTGAGCTTCTATTAGTTAAGCTGTCTTCTTTGGGGATTTCACATTCATACACACATAGTATAGCATCTAGAACATAATCTAAAAACCCATCCAACTTTCATACAAAAGTAGGACTGATACATGGCCAGCATTCTTTTCTCCCCCCCACCCCCCACCCTTTTATTCTTTTATTTCGAAGATTTGAGCTGCACAGTTTTAGTCTCACATTTAAAAGTTGACGAGGCGACAGCCCTGATATGGTCTCTGTTGTCGGCGGGGCTATAAACAACAGGATTGGATTGGATTGGATAAGCACTCATGTGCTTTTTACACCTAGTCCCCGTGTGAATGCAGTTTTGTAAATGTTGTCATCCGTTTCTCTCCAGCATACGATGGCCTACTCTTCTGATAGCGAAACAAGTTTAAACCTGTGCGAAAGATGTTCTCCGTACATTCACACACAGGCACTCGGTTTCTGGCCTCATCCGAAGGACTTTTCGGGGAGACAGAAGTCGGCAAGGATGTTAACGCCAAGGGAGAAAAGTCGCCTTGAAGAGGGATGATGAACTCCCCTAGGGTCCCCTTGTCCAAGACGCGCTACGTAAAACTTTAATTAGGAAGACCCAGTGACTCCACAGGGAGTGAAGGACAGAGAAGAAGAGAGAAGTGTTTGTCATGCTCCCACAACTTTGAACGAAAACAGTTGTCGTCCTTATCCCCAAAACACCCATCCCAAAAGAGAGTACAATAACAGGCACCAGTTTTAAAGTGTCTCATCTGGAGTCTGTTGTTTCGTGGTGAGACAGGACTGAAAATGAAGCCTATAAGAAACGTGAACAACAGACTCAGAAATGGTCGTTGAAAAAATCGATCTTCTTCTGCCCAACTACTGCCTTGACCTGTTTTTCGTTCCAGTTTTTCGACACGTGTGGTGAGAATGCTAACTCCCTTATAAATCTATGCACAGTTTTGGGAGTACACAGTTGTGCGTGTTGCTGAATTCAGAACGACATTGACAGAAAGACAGTTCCCTTGATGACAGAAAGGAAAGGAGGGAGTGATGAAAATGGAACAGAGGTAAATATTGATATAAAGAAACTACGAAAAGAGAATGTCC
>CM054138.1:68267821-68272821 GCA_028751875.1 Rapana venosa
CCCATTTTTTTGCGAATAATAAAATTAACACTCGCGTATTTTTTCTTACATCCAAACCCCCGTGTGTATGCGCTCTTGTAAATTTTGTCATCGGTTCCCACCGCCACACAGTGTCATACTCTTCAAAATAACTTAACAGGTTTTAACGTGTGCCCAAGATGTTCTGCATGCATTCACACATAGGGTATCGGCTTATAATCTTATCCGAATGATTAAAAGATTAAAGAAGCGAGGAAAACAGAAAACAACTGCTCTCTTGTCCCCCACAAAACCACTGTGACACCAATGAAAATATTGGCAGCAGTCCATATGATCCAGCCCAGCACCGGCCGCAACACTGACAGGTGGCTAATATGCCCGTCGTCACCGTCACCGTCACCCATCCCTCAGATTCCGAGTCCTTTGGGGCGCCTTCGAAGCTTTGTCAACCACCTTTCTCCAGTCCTCGCGTCTCTCGGCCGCTCTCAGGGTGTCTCTCAGCTCCATGTCTGTCCACTCTCCAATGTTGTTCTCCCACCTCTTCCTTTGCTTGCCTTTCTTATTCCTCCCCTCACTGTGCCTTGTAGTATTGTTTTAGCAAGACCAGAGGAGCATGTGACATGACCAAACCACTTCAGTTTTCGTTGTCTTGCGAGTGTTTGAAGGTCAGTATAGGGCCCGATTTCATTGCGGATGCGTCTCTTGACTTCTTCATTCGTGATGTGGTCTTTGTACGAGATGCCTAAGAGTCTTCGGAAGCACCTCATTTCTACAGCTCTTATTCTTCTCTCTTAGCCCGCTGTGAGGGTCCATGATTCACATGAATATAAGAAGATGGACATGACCAGTGAGTGCATCAATCTGATTTTGGAACTGATGGCGATCTTTCTGTTGCTCCAGATTGGTTTGAGCTTGGTCATTGCGGCTGTGGTCTGGGCAATTCTTGAGAGTATTTCTGGTTTTGATCCCTCGCCTGTCACGATAGATCCCAAATATTTGAATATGTGAACATTTTCAAGTTTCCGGTCTTTGATTTTGATTTCTGATGTGAAGTTGCTGTTTGTCATCACTTTTGTTTTTCCCCCGCTGATTTCCATACCAATTTTTTGTTCTTCAACGCGGTTCACTAAGTCTGTTAGTTCTTGCCAGGGCCTTAATTTAATTTGAGGGCCCCCAAAGGAAAATTGAAACGGAATCAGAAGAATCCCCATGTCAGTTGTACTACTTTAGCATACACAAAGTGGGAGGGGGGAGGTGTGCTACAGTTTTTGGTTGTTTGTTTGTTTGTTGTTGGTGTGTGTGCGTGTATGTACATTTGAATTTGTTAACTCTGTTAATTGTTATTTGGTGTATGTGTAGGGACGTGTTGAATGCAAGCGCTTTGATTTATTTTTGCAAGATATAGCGCTAAATAAATTCCATTTCTTTTTCTTCTTCACAATTTTTCTTCTTCTTCTTTTCTTTTTTCTTTTCTTCTTCTTCTTCTTCTTTTCTTTTCTTCTTCTTCTTCTTTTCTTCTTTTTCTTTTTCTTCTTTTTTCTTTTCTTCTTTTCTTTTCTTCTTCTTCTTCTTCCTTCTTTCTTCTTCTTTTTTCCTTTCTTTTTTTTCTTTCATAACCTGTGGTTAGAGTGTTGGGGCCCCGAGCTGAGGCTGGTTTCCAGTATCTTTCAGGGGTTTTTAAAAATTTCCCCCTATTTTAGCCCACCCCCGTTTTCATTCTTATTTTTAACCAGGGGCCCATTTTAAACTCCCCTGAAGGGTTTTTCCCCCGGAGTGGCCTTTTTAGGGGGGAGGAAATACTTTAAAAAAACCCAAGCAAAATGGGGATGGGGGGGGGGGGAGGGGAAAAAACAACACTGAGTTTTTTGCCTCCCCCAAATAAAAGAATGTGGTGGGGGGAAGTAAAAAAACAAAAAGCAGCAGGGCGGAAGGGGGAAACACCATAGCCAGATAAAAGAAGAAAAGGAAAGGTAACAAAATAGCCCAACCCCCTTTCGACAAGAAACGATCCAGGTGACAAAAGAAAAAAGGGACGACAGCAAGAAAGAAGAGGGGGAAAAGGGAGAAGTGGGTTTGGAAGAAAAAAGGGAAAAGGGACGGAAGACGAGAAAAGAGAGGAGGAGAGAAAAACTCTAAACAGAAAAAAGGTCTAAAATAAAAAAAGTTGATAACAAACGATGATAAGACCGACGACAGAAAAAAAATGCGACTAAAGAACAGAGAGAGAGAGGGAGAAAAGAGAGAGAAGAGAGGGGGGAAAAGAGAGAGAGAGAAGAGAGGGGAGAGAGGGGAGACAACAACGGACAGCGGGAAGAAAACGGACGGGAACAGAGGGACAGACAGACAACAGCGACGCACAAAAAGACACACAGACACACAACACAGCACTCACACCAGCCACACACAAAACCAAAGACACACACAGACACACACACGACACAAACACAAAACACACACAGCCACACACAAACCACACAGACACAACCACAACACACCAGACACCCAACACCAAACAACACCCAACACCAGAACACACACCACAACCACAGACACACACAGACCACAGACCACCACGACACACACCACAGACACACACCCCAACACAACCCCACAACACCACAACACACAAACATATACACACACACCATCAACACATACACAAAACCCCCACCCCACAACACACCCCACAAACACCACAACAACACCCACACACCACACACACACACACACACACACAACACACCCCAAAACCCCAACACACACACACAAACACCAAGAGAAAAGAAACAGAGACTATCGAAAAATTGAAATTCACTCAGAAAAACTGGAAAGAAGCAAGGAGGAAATGTTTCTCTCTGTGTTTCTCTCTCTTTTTTCTCTGTCTCTCTCTTTTTCTTCTCTCTCTATTCTCCTCTCTCTCTGTCTCTGTTGTCTTCTCTCTGTCTCTGTCTCTCTCTCTGTCTCTCTCTGTTTGTGTTTTGTCTCTCTTCTTTCTCTCTTTCTCTCTCTCTTTCTCTTCTTTCTTTTCTCTCTTCTCTGTCTCTCTCTCTCTTTTTTCTTTTCTCTCTCTCTTTCTCTTCTCTTTTTCTTTCTTCCTTCTCTCTTTCTCTCTCTTCTTTTCTCTCTCTTTCTCTCTCTCTCTTTTTCTCTCTTCTCTCTCTTTTTCTCTCTCTCTCTTTCTCTTTTCCCCTTTTCTCCTCTTCTTTTTTTTCTTCTCTCTCCTTTTCTCTCTTCTCTTTTCTCTCTCTCTTTCTCTTTCTTTCTTTCTCTCTCTCTCTCTCTCTCTTTCTCTTCTCTCTTTCTCTTTCTCTCTTCTTCTCTTCTCTCTTTCTTTTCTTCTCTCTTTTCTGTTGTCTGTCTGTCTGTTTCCCCCTCCAACAAAACCACAGAGAAGATTGAGATAATAAAGGGGCTTTCAATTTTTTTGGGGGTCCCCCAAAAAGGCCAGAGTGAAATAGAATCAGAAGACCCTTGGGGGAGACAGAAAGGGAGGAGAGAGAAGAGAGAGATGAGAAGGAGAGGGAGAGAGAGAGGGGGAGAGAGGAAGAGGGGTCGCAACAGAGAAGAAGGGGGGGAGGGGAGGAAGAGAAGAGGGACGAAGACTGGGGGAGAGGAGTTTTTAAACCCCTTTTAAAAAAATTCATTGTCATTGCTAAAACTGGCCTTTTGAAAAGGGAGTTAAACAAATATCTGTTTTCAATATGGTTACAAAAAAGGTGAAATAATGTTATCAAATAAAACTAAGTTTTATAAAAGAAAAAAAAAAGCCCATTCATGAAAAAAAGAATAGTCAGTATTTGGGGCAATTATTTCAAATTTTCACACCCCCAAAAAATAACACTTTAATAAACCCTCCTGTAAATTCATGTCACAACATATTATCAAAAAAATTATAATTTTTCTTGATTGTTATTAATTTTCCTGGCAAATCAATCAATTGGGATGACTGGCTTTGTCTTTTTCTTTGCTTTTGCAATATACTTGTAAAGATTTGGAACATGTTCACTTTTTGATGAAAGGGGTTGAAAAATCAGGATTTTTGTGTTGCTTGTAAAGTTAAGAATTTATGTTTGGGAGAGGGGGCGAGGGAGAAAGGAAAGGGGGAGAGAGAGAGAGAGAGAATTAAATTTATTTTAGTACCTTTAAAAATATATAAGCCATTTTCAGAAAGGTCGGGATTAAAATACTTCGAGCGATGTCTAAAAGGGGGGAGAGAAGGGAGAGAGAGAGAGAGAAGACAGAAGAAGAGAAAAGGAAAAGAAAAAAGAGCAGACAGACTACAGAAAAGGCCCACACATACACACACAAACACAAGCATGTGGGTTTTTTTGTGTGTTTGTGTGTAAGGGAGGGGGAAAAAAAAAATAAAATAGAGAGAGAGAAGGGGGGTTTTTTAATTGCACTTGGTATGAATTTCGGTGTTTTTAAATCACCATGTTGTGAAAAGACTTAAAAAAACAAACAAACACACGCAAGATGAATAGAAAAAAAAAACCTGAAAAAGAAACAGCGAAACAAAAAAAGAAACCAAAAGCAAAAAATAAAGAAAAAAAAGGCAGGGGAAATACTTTTGTCCCATCACTGTAAACAGTCAGTCAGTCAGTCAGTCAAAGTCAGGACTGCAAAAACCGCAAAAAAAAGGAAAACGACTGTTCCCCTTTCCTCCCCACAGAAAACCACTGGGGGGAGCAATGAGATTAGACCCGGGGGGGAAAAAATTTATTAGGGGGGGGGGAGCCCATAGGGGAGTGAAATGAAATCAAAAGAATTTCGGGGTACAAAATGCCCCCCGAGAAAGAAAAAAAGAGAGAGGGGGAAGAGGAGGAGATTGGGGGAGAGAGGAGAGAGGAGAGAGAGGGGGGGAAGAAAAAGAGAGGAGGGGGGGGAGGGGGGAGAGGGAAAGAGAAAGAGGGGGGGGAGGAGGGAAGGGGGGGGAAGAGGAGAGAGGGCGGGGGGAGAAAAAGGAGAGAGAGGAGGGGGGAGGAAAGAGAGAGGAGAGGGGGGAAAAGAAAGAAAAAAGA
>CM054138.1:68277821-68295321 GCA_028751875.1 Rapana venosa
AAGGTAGCCGCATTCCGACTTCAACGTGCACGCAATTTTAAAGAAAATGTGTTTTCCCTTTCCACCAGCACTAAATGGCCTCTTCTAAAATTTGCAGATTGGGTTTTAACTTGTGTGCAAGATGTTTTGTACGCGTTTGCACACAGGACCTCGGTTTAAAGCCTCACCTTCAGGACTTTTGGGAAAGTAGAGTTTGTACTAAGGTTAACTCCAAGGGGAAACAATCCCTTAAATTGGCACCTCCGGGAACTCAGGTCGTCAGATCACGAGCTCAAAGCTATAGCCATTAGGGTCTCCCACCCCTGAAAATGGGTTTTAAGTTTACAGTCTATCTGAAGGGACTTTTGAGGGTATGGCGACAGTGCTAATGTCAACACCAGGGCGGGAACTCCCATCAAAACCACACCTCATTAGACAGTCAAACCCATGTTTTTAGTCACCCTTAAGTCATGAGGGTCCAGCAGGTAGAAGCGCTTCGATTTGTTTGTTTTTACAGGATTCAGCGCTATATAAATTCCATATATTATTATTATTATTATTATTATTATTATTATTATTACCCATTCCCAGTTTACCTATGGGCATACACAAGTTGCATACTCATTGCAGTATTTGATATTGTGTCCATGATTGTTGTCTGTATCGGTCATGTTGGACTGGATAGTCTGGTTTTTCAGAGCATTGTCAATCGCGCTCGTGATTTGCTGTTCAAAGGAATATTTTCCCCTGGAGTTATTATCAGTACCGACTCGACTGCCCCCAAAACGTCCTTTGGATAAGACTATAAACCGAGGTCCCGTGAGTTATTGTACGCAGAACATCTTGCACACACTTTAATCTGTCCCCTTATTGGAAGAGTAGGCTATTGTGTGCAGGTGGGAACAGATGACAAAATTAAGAAAACTGTATATACACGGGGACTGAATGTAAAAATCACTTGAGTGTTTATTCCATTATCCTCGCAAGAAAGGAATAGATACATGTTGGAGAGGCATCTGTAGTAAGTATAAACATTCGGAGTTTTAGCTTTTACTTTCACTTTCTCCAATCTCTGTGTGTCTGTTAGGTTTTTGTTATCAAATGTCATTCAGTGTATTGCAGTGCTATAGATGTCATAGACATATAGTGGTGCATGTTCACATAATTGTCTTTTGGTCAATTTGTTGGTGTGTGTCTATATTCCTTATTGTCTGACTGTCTTTTTGTCTGATTCCTGTCTCTGTCTGTCTATCTGTCTGTTTGTCTGTCAGCTTGTTGGTCTGTTTCCCTCTCTCTCGTTCCTTCTCTCCACCTTTTCACCCCACGTGTTTGTCTATTTCTGTATGTCCGTCTGTGTGTGCATTGTTCATGCGTTTCCATAACAAGACATTGTCAATAAGATTCAGAGAAGGAAACAGCTAAGAAAACACTATTTCTTCCTTCCTTCAACTGGACAAAGAGAACAATCTGATTAAGGAGGGGCGGAGTAGAGGTGGTAAACTGATTTGCTGGTCTGAAAGGAGGGCTTCAAATTGAATGAGGAAAACCCTTCGAAAGAAGACAGACGTGTGTGTGTGTGTGGTGTGTGTGTGGGGTGTGTGGTGTGTGTGTGTGTGTGTGTGTATGTGTGTGTGTGTGTGGTGTGTGTGTGAGTTAGTGTGTGTGTGTGTGTGTGTTTATGGTCAACTTCGTTTATTTACTAGTGGCTATTGTTGCCGATGGGTATACATAGTCCTTTTACTTTCCTTTTAGTGCCAGCGTGTTATTTTTACTTGTTGTACGGAAGAAAAGAGATTTCATCTCTGTTTCAAACGAAATGCTATGTTGTGACTTTATTCTACATCGTTTTATGTTTCATTAGCAGGTGATTGCTTTTATTTTACATGGGGAGTGTTTTCCTTTAAATTTATTTGTTTTATTTGTTTAAAGTTTGTTCCAGTATTATTATTGGTAGATGTATTTATACATACCAGTTATGCTCAGAATATTAGTGCAGAGAGAGAGAGAGAAGAGAGAGAGAGAGAGGAGAGGAGAGAGAGGAGACAGACAGACAGACAGACAGACAGACAGACAGAGACACACACAGAGGATCATGTGATCACGAAACAACCTTTAACAAAAGAAAAGATGAGAGCGAGACTAAGAAAACTACTGTTATTCTCATAATAGCAGCCTCAGAAATTGCCTACTCTACCAAAAGGTAGACGGGTTTTAGTGCAAGATTTCCTGCATTTGCACAAGGAACCTATGTTTATTTAGTCTCATCAGAAGGACTTTGGGGTGAATCAGTACTGTTTGATTAACGATTTCAGTCATAGTACAATCACTCTCTCTCTTCTGTCTCTCTCTCTCTCTCTCCTTTCTCTCTCTCTCTCTCTCTCTCTCCCTTTCTCTCTCTCTCCTCTCTCTCTCTCTCTCTCTCTCTCTCTCCTCTCTCTCTCTCTCTCTCTCTCTCTCTCTCTCTCTCTCTCTCTCTCTCTCTCTTCCCTTCTTCTCTTTCGGTTCTCTTCTCATGTCTCTATCAAACTAAGAAACCAGGTCATCAATACATAATGCATTTTTGTTCAAGCTTACACATGTACCAAATGCCAATAAGCTTGGAAATGGTAAACAACTTTACAATAGGAGGCAAAAGCCCTTAGCTAATGGATGTTGTCTGTTCGTAATTCACAGGTGTACTTAACTTCTGTTTAAACTTTTCTTGTTTGTCAAGGTGCAAATAGAAAAGTTTTCAATGGACAGGGCTTTCTGGTTTCGGCTTGTTGTTTACAAAACGTAAAGAGAGAGACCAGAGAGAGTGGGGAGGGGGTGGAAAAGAGAGAGAGAGAGAGAGAGAGAGAGAGAGAGAGAGAGAGAGAGAGAGAGAGAGAGAGAGAGAGAGAGAGAGAGAGGGGAGATTAAACTTGGAAGGAGGAGAGAGATGAAGAGAAACGGGGAGGGGGGGGGGTGAAGGAGGGATGTAGATAGACAGAGAGAATAGAAACGCAAGAGAAAAACATAGAGAGAGAGAGCGAGAGAGAGAGAAAGAGAGAGAGAGAGACAGAGAGACAGAGAGACAGGTATACAGCAGCCAGACAAACAGACAGACACAAACACACAGAGACTGAACGACAGAAAGGCAGAGAATCGCCAACGCAGATAAAGACAGACAGTAGAGAGAGAGAGAGAGAGAGAGAGAGAGAGAGAGAGAGGAGAGGAGAGAGAGAGAGAGAGAGAGAGAGAGAGAGACAGACAGACAGACAGACAGACAGACAGAGATAGAGAGACAGAGAGACAGAAAGAGAGAAAGAGAGACAGACAGAAGAGAGACAGAAACACACACACACTTATACACTTGCACACACACTTACACACACACACTTACACACACAAACTTACACACACAAACTTGCACACACACACACACACACGCACACATACATACACTTACACGCACACACACTTACACACGCACACACACACACACATACACACACGTACACACACACACACACACACACACACACACACACACACACACACACACACACACACACACACACACACAGAGGCAGACAGACAAAATAGAAAAGAAACAACCAAGCAGGGATGAAAGAAGGGGTGGGTGGTGGGTGGCGTGTGGGGGGAGGGGTGTCAGTCACAAATGGTAAACAAAAGATAATACTACGTGTTGACGCTTCAAACTCTCATACCTGATAATACCAACAATTCAGGTCAGCTGCTGCAGTTGTGGCGACCACGAAAACATATTTTTCTACATCCATTACCGGCTTAATATAACAAGAAATTCTAGCATCGCTACAAAATTAGAATGTCTCAAAGTCCTCAGAAAAGCTTCTCTTTTTTTTTCTTTTTTCTTTTTTTTTTTTTTTGGGGGGGTACTGTCTGTACATTTAAAACACACTTGCCTAAATCTGTGATAGAGAGTAAAGGGGTGGGGGTGTAGATAACCAATGAGAGAGATATACAGACAAAGACAGAGACAAAGAGACAGAGAGAGACAAAGACAGAGAGATGCAGAAATAGAGAGAGAGAAAGAGAGACTGAGAGAGACAGAGAGAGAAAGAGACAGAGAGAGAGACAGACAGAGAAAGAGACAAAGACAGACAGACAGACAGACAGACAGAGAAAGAGAGACAAAGATAGATAGATAGATAGATAGATAGATAGATAGATAGATAGATAGATAGATAGATAGAAGAGAGAGAGAGAGAGAGAGAGAGAGAGAGAGAGAGAGAGAGAGAGAGAGAGAGAGAGAGATGCAGAGATACAGAGAGAGAGATTTATTCATTTATTTTTTATTTATTTGTTAATTCTTTTATATCGAGGATAATGGAATAAGCACTTATGTGCTTTTTTACCTCAAGTCCCCGTGTGTATGCGGTTTCGTAAATTTTGTCATCCGTTCTCACCGGCACACAATGGCCTACTCTTACGAAAAGAGGAACTGGATTTAACGTGTGCGCAAGATATTCTGCGTGCGTTCGCACACGGGGCCTCGGTTTACAGTCTCATCCGAAGGACTTTTGGGGAGTGTGGAGTCTGCACTGATATTAACTCCATGGGAAAATATCCCCTTGAACGGGAATCGAACCCGGGTCGTCAGATTGCGAGTGCAATGTTCTAACCACTAGGCCATCCCGTCCCCCGAGAGGAGAGAGAGAGAGAGAGAGAGAGAGAGAGAGAGAGAGAGAGAGAGAGAGAGAGAGAGAGAGAGAGAGACAGACAGACAGACAGACAGACAGACAGACAGAGACAGAGACAGAGAATGGGAAAGTTTCATTCAATATAGGCCTTGGCCCCTCATGAAGGGGTGGTGAGAATATAAACACCTTTCCGAAACATACTGCATAGAAAACATTTGTAAACAAAAGAATGAAGCCTCGACTACAAACTGTATTCTTAACTTTAAGAGAGAGAGAGAGAGAGAGAGAGAGAGAGAGAGAGAGGAGAGAGAGAGAGAGAGAGAGAGAAGAGAGAGAGAGAGAGAGCAGAGAGAGAGCGAGGAGAGAGAGAGAGAGAGAGAGAGAGAGAGAGAGAGAGAGAGAGAGCGAGCGAGCGCTCGACAAGAAGGAGAAGAGAGAGAGAGTGAGAGAGAGAAGAGAGGAGAGAGAGAGAGAGAGAGAGAGAGAGGCAGAGAGAAACAGAGAGAAACAGAGAGAGATAGAGAGACAGAGAGACAGAGACAACAGACAGAGACAGACAGACAGGCTGAGAGAGACACAGAGAGAGACAGACAGACACAGAGAGAGAATGCGAAAGTTTCATTTAATGTACTCCTTGGGCCCTGATGAAAGGGTGGTGTGAATATAATCACAATTCCAAAATATCTTGCATGAAAACTTAAGCGAACAGAGAAATAATTCCTCAACTACAAACAATACTTTATATTTTGTGAGAGAGAAAGCGAGAGAGAATTAAAGAGAAAGTAAAGTCAAGCTGTAGATCAGCTTTGACAGTCACTGTCTGGAAGTCTGGAACCAACCTTAATCCTATAAAGGCATGTTCCCTAGGCAGTGAGTGCTCTCCAGTCCAATCCCACTTTTTTACTCCCTCTCTCTCTCTCTCTTTTCTCTCTCTTCTCTCTCTCTCTCTCTCTCTCTCTCTCTTCTCTCTCTCTCTCTCTCTCTCTCTCTCTCTCTCTCTCTCTCTCCACACACACACACACACACACACACACACACACACACACAGATGTGTATATACAGAGATGTATATATACATATTATATATACATACAGATTATATATATGTATATATTTACTATATATATACATATTATATATATACATATATATATATACTATATATACATATATTATATATACATATATATATATATATATATATTATATATATATATATATATATATATATATATATATATATATTATATTACACCATTCACATTAAGAAACGCCTAATTCTCCATTTCACTAGCGTCAGCGAAGCGCCACCCACACGCAAAACCGCAAAACAATAATGCCACAATTAACTTCTAGACACAACTAACAAATACCACTAAATATGCTTCAAAACTTAAAGCAAGTACATCCCCAAAAGTACTTGCGGTTACAAAAGTACTATTGGAAAAGCAAAGAAGCAAATCAATGGCAATTCCACTTTCGCAAGTTCTGTCTGTCTGCGAGTAAACATAAAATTGAGACCACATGATTAAAGTGACAAGTAGGCGACATGATGAGCTTTTGATGCTGTATTGAATGTGTGTGGGATTCAATAACGGTTTGGTTCGCCAGTCGACTGATCCACTGAGGTGTGAGGCAGGGTAGCCTGCTGAGAGAGTGATGAAAACTATCGTTTACAAAAGATTGGCTCTTGATTTGTCGCCATTTTCCACACATTGACCTTGAACTCTGGTACATACCAGTTCTTTTTTTTTTCTCTCTCTAGAACTAGGACATAGGGGCATCACTTTCAGGATGAGATGTTTTTGTCATGAGAGATAAAAACCCAAAACTGTTACAATAATGAGCTTTACCAACTGAAGAGAAAAGTGTATGATTGTTGAAGAGAACTGTTATACATATTAACTCTTCGTAAATTTGATGATTTTTTTTACATGAGTTTAGATGAGAAGACAACATAACAGAGTGAGCTGGCTTTTAGTGGAGCGATTTGCTACGGAAAACAGAGGACCGTGGGGAGTGGAAGAAGCTGGTTGCAAAATCTTCAGTGGTGCCCGCTCGGACTACAGGACTGCTGGATATAATAGGTGAAGGTGACGGTGAAGGTAGTAATCATTGGCGTTAGGTGACAAAGTGACTTGTGTTTCATAGTTCTCTCTCTTTATTTCCTTTTAAATTTCTATCTTTCTTACTACTTACTAGTATTCTCTTTTTTTCTTTTTATTTCTTACTTTCTCTCCTTTCTTGTTTCTGTGTTCCCCTTTATATCTTTATGATTATGAATGAATAATCTTCAATAGCAATGGATTCATGCAAGTTAACAGATACACACTTAGACATCACAACACACACGCGCGCAGACCCACATACACACATTCATTCGTTCACTCACTCACTCACTCTTTTAACGTTTTGTGGCATCATTTTCCTCTCCCATGTTTCCCCCATCACGAAAAAACAAACCAACCTCACAGACATAGCACCCACAATGAACTACTAACAGACACATTCAGTCCATACCACTCTGCTTGCATCAACCTGCAAGCATATCCCCTAGAGCGCAAAGGGTTGATGGAAAAGAGAAGAAAACAAACCAGCAACAATACCGCTTTCACACGCTCATCTGCACACAGTATGAAAGCACGTAATTAAAATAGCGTGTGCCAGGCAGGCACGAAGAGACTCTCAACAGTATAGGATTCAATAATGGCTTAAATCGCCAGCAACATGATATCCATTCAAACTGCACACCACGCTGTGAGAATAATGAGACAAACTGCATTATGAAGTGGTGAAGTCTGGATTGGCAGCCATTTTCCACACATTGACCTTGAACTGTTGTACATCCGGGGTCACCAGAAAGCAGTCAGGAGTCCTCAACTTTGGGGCGTGGGATTTTCTATGAGGGATTAGAAACCGGATATATTGTTGTATTTATCATGAGCTTGACTGATTAAGTGCAACGTGAGTCAGCTTAGAAACATTCAACATTCGAATTCTCTATTGACGTGTTTAGTTTTGCGTAAACAATATTTTTCGTTCATCTGTAAGAACTCTGATGTTCACATAATTATGGTGAGATTTTGTGCATGCAATCGTTTTTGCCCACCATTCGAGTGGCTGCATTTTGACTTCAGGGATAATATGTAAATACAACATCCCTGTACATGTGTTTTGTAAAATAAAAATCATTTTTAAATAATAATAATAATAATAATAATAATAATAATAATAATATTAATATAGATATATAATGATATAATAATAAATAATAATAATAATGATAATAATAATAATAATAATAATAAATGGAATTGATATAGCGCTGTATTTTGCACAGACAAATCAAAGCTGATTTGTTCCTTCCAGTAGGCAAAAGCCTAATCTTTCTGAACATAAAATAATCAGTTGTGTTATGAGAAAAACTGGGTTTTTAAAAAATTATATTTCCCTTCTTTCTTCATTGTATCCTTCTTCCTCACTTTGGTTTGTTGTTTTTGTTGTTGTTGTTGTTGCTCTTCTTCTTCTTTGAACGCCCACACAGCAGCAACTACTGTTTTCTGTCTTATAAGCAAAAACGGGTTGTGCTGCAACAAGAAAAAAATATTATAGAAGCTGGTTAATATTTGTAACCTGCCTTCTTCACACACAGCACACACACACACACACGCACACGCACCACACACACACACACACACACCACACACACACACCACACACCACACCGCGCACACACGCACACGCACGCACACACGCAAGCTTACAAACACACACAGATAAAGGAGAGAAAGGAGGACGAATATTCACAAAAACACACACACAAGACATCAGCAACATGAGCTCCAGACCTTCAAAACGAGATAGAACTTAAAAAACTAGGATGGCTGCCTATAATCATGGCTACCACGGAAATATATCTGCATCTGTTATCAGCTTATTGTAATTAGATCTTGCAGCACCAGTATTAGTTAAGAATCTCACGAAATCCTGAAAAATATCCCGTCATTTTTTCCACGCATTCAAAGTATAGGTCCCTCGTTTCAGCAGCTATAGAGAGGATGGGGTGGGGGGGGGGATGGGGGGGGGGGGGGGATTGGTTGTTACAGACAAACACTCAGAAACAGGGAGAGAGTTTTGGTGAAAGGGTTGGTGTGGGGGGGGGGGAGGGGGGGGGGGGGGAGGGAGAAGAGAGAAAGGCAGAGACAGGCAGACAAATATGTACCCAGAGACTAAGAGAGACAGTGAAGGCCAGAGGAGGGGTGGGGGAGACAGAGACACAGGCAAACCACAGACAGACAGATCGTCAGACAGAAGTAGGATCAAAGGCAGACTCCAATATCAGTTGAACAGTCCGTGTCTGGATGTCTAAGAAAAACCACTTCAAAGTCTGCAGACATTCGTCAGGCATTCATTCATTCATCATTCATTATTCATCATTCACACACACACACACACACACACACACACACACACACACACACACACACACACACACACACACACACACCTTCCAATTTGCATTTTCTTCTTCTAGAATTTGCTAAGTATGCCTTTACCTGCCTTAAGTAAAACCACACATTAATACTACAACCAACAAACTTCCAGACACATTTAATATTTAACAGTCAAGATTAAAATCGGCTTTAATCCCCCTCTTAGGGCGTAGAAGATTTCAGATAACAAAATCAAATGTAACATATATAATTTGCATTAACAAAAAAAATCCCATCAAGTGTCATGAAAAAAGTGAAAGTTTTTAACACTGCATGTAACAGAAATAAATAAAAAGTAGCCAGCCTTTTCATCAGTATCATGCAACTTTACTCTTGACAAGAAATTTGCCAACGAACACCACTGAGTCTTCTTCAAATGCAAGTACATCTTTTAAAAAACACATGTGCTCTTTTAAAAGTATTGCTGAAAGAAAAGGCAGGCCTGCTATGACCACTGTGATTCTCAGGGCTATAAACAACAAGATTGGATTTTTTATTTATTTTTTTAAAAAAAATTTGTTCTTTTATCTCGAGGATAATGGAATAAGCAGTCATGTGCTTTTTTCATCCAGTCCCCGTGTGTAAGCAGTTCTGTAAATTGGATTGGAAGAGGAAGTAAAAACAAATCTGTGACAATTGTACTTTCACAAAGAGATCTCCATACAAGATACGAGCACACATTCAAAGTGGCACGTGCGAGCACTTCAGAAACTGGATTGAAATACTATAGGGATTCAATAATGGGCTGATTCACTGGCCACTTGATCGGGTTGGACAGGGAACCGTGCTGGGAGCATAATTAGAACAATTGCATTAGGAAGTGATGGGGTCTTGATTTGTCGCCATTTTCCATACATTGACCTTGAACTGCTGTTCAAATCTCGGGTGGTCCTCCTCTGGAAAGTGCATCAGGGGCATCACCTGTAGGACGTAGAACTGGTGATAAAATACAATCAGAAAATAGACATTTTACTTTGAAATGAGGTGGGTGTTTTTTTTGTAGATTGAATGTAAGATGTATGAGTGTAGAAATATTCTGTACGTGAATTTCTTTGTACATATTATTGTGAAGTTCTTGCTTAAAGTAGGTCCTACATCTACTAAAGTGCTGGTTTTACGTGAATGCATGGTCTTTTTTTTCTCTTTTTATTTGTCTCATTCTTTTTCTTTCTCTCTCTCTCTCTCTCTCTCTCTCTCTCTCTCTCTCTCTCCTCTCTCTCTCTCTCTCTCTCTTTCTTTCTCTCTCTCTCTCTCTCTCTCTCTCTTCTCTCTCTCTCTCTTTCTTTCTCTCTTTCTTTCTCTCTTTCTTTTGGTCCTCTCTCTCTCTCTTTCTCTCCCACACACATACTCACACACACCGTACAAGCACACACACACACACGCACCCCCCCCCCCACACACACACACACACGGGAGAACAAGAGGATTTGTCTACAGACTCAAGACCCAGAGATAGGATTAATGGCTCAGAAATCAGAATGGTGGCGTAAGCGCCGAACACAGAAATAGGTCCACATTCCTTTCGAGAGGAATACAATTAGATTGCTAAGAATCTTACCCAAATCCTCAACAGTCTTGTCATGTTGTATGGACGCTCAAAGCACGCGTCTCAAAGCACAGAGAGAGAGAGAGAGAGAGAGAGAGAGAGAGAGACAGAGACAGAGACAGAGACAGAGAAAGAGAAAGAGAGAGAGAGAGACAGGCAGACAGACAGGCTGACAGGCAGACAGACAAACAGACAGACACAGAGAGGCAGACAGGCAGACACAGAGACAAACACAGACACAAACAGACAGATGGACAGACACACACATACACAGACACAGAGATAGACAAAATGAGAGCAAGAGACAGAGATAGGGACAGACAGACAGACACACAGGTAGACAGACACACAGACAGACAGACACACACACAAACAAACAGACAAACACACAGACTGACAAACAGAGAGTAAGAGACAGAATGAAAGCTTAGTTCTAGATCGTTTGTCAGTTCCAATTATTCAGTGTGTGCCCTCCCACCCCCCTATGTCTCCCCCCTCTCTCTCTCCCTCTCTCTCTTTCACACACACACAAACACACACACACACACACACACACACACACACACACAACACACACACACACACACACACACACACACAAACTCAGTTCCCCATTTTTTCTAGAGTTAACCAAGCCTCTTGTTGTTCCACCATACAAGCCCCACATCCCTCACTAAATTCAATAAGAGACAAATCTACATCAAACCACTGAGCGTGCTTTGCATTCAAATACATCGCCCAGAATACTTGCTCAAAACAAACCAGGGATGGAAGAGCAAACCACAAACCAACAAGAATTGCACTTTCACAAGCCAGTCTGCTTATAATATTCTTCTTCTTTATCGACGTCGTCGAACGCTCAGACAGCAACTATTGTTGTCCGTTATATGAGCGAAAATGCGTCACGCTGCTGCCGTTAAGCACCTGACAAGTCAGGCCCCGCGCATCCGACTTCGGCATGAGAGAGAATTGTTATCTTTTAAGTCTTTCTTGGAAAAATGGCAAGAGAATGGACTAAGAAGGCAGAAAATAGACAAAGAAGGGGGAAGAAAAAGGAACAAGGCAGAAACAAAGAGAGTGATAGAAAAGAGGAAATTTCTAGCACAAATATATTTCTGAAGGTGGGGATGCTATTTGTACTGATATGCCCCCCGGCAACCCCACAGGGAAGCAAGTTATGATATGAAAGCACGGGGTTAGAGAAGTGTATACAAGACACAAAAGACTGTCGAGATTGGCTTGAAATAGTAGGGGATGTTTTTTTTATATTGTCGTTCCTTTCTCCGCTCAGCTGAGAGGCCCACTAATGGTGGGATTTTCTGTATGTGACCAGGGTTTTTTTTGTCTACCCTGAAGGTAGCCGTACCCCGATTCAGGAAAATATGAGATTCAATAATAGCTCGAATCCCAGCCAAAGTGATCCACTGCGTCAGGGCACCGTGTTGGAATTGTCTTTCATACGTGTAGATTAATATGTCTTTTAAAGAAATGTGTATGCTTAAAAAATAATATTGAGTCGTGAATACTGTTTGCTTATCATTATGCGATGAACTCTTGCTTTTCAGTTAATGTTAGTATTCATGTTATTTTTGGGTATGTTGTTGTTAGGTTTATTCTCCTGTTTCAATTTGTTTGTAATCCTACATAGCCCAAAAGGGGTGAAATGAACTAAATCTTGAATCTTGAAGTATATTTTTTTTTATAAATTAGATTATAAATTGACACACACGCACACAAGCACGTGCATTGACACGCACATGCACAAGCACACACGCACGCACGAGCGCGTGCACACACCCACAAGATTCAATATTCAAGATTCAAGAATTTATTCCTTTCACCCCTTTTGGGGTCACCCCGTGAAGGATTACAAACAAATTCAACAGGAAAATAAACCTAACAGCAATACACCTCAAAATAAACCAACACCACCACAACACACACACATCACACACAACAAAACACACACATACACACACACACACACACACACTCACACACACACACACACACACACAAACACTACAACCGCCTTATTTACATGAAGACTTCGTTAGATCACCATTGCTGTCCGGCCACAAGAAGAAGCAGACAAACTGGATGCCAGAAGTGAGACAGCCACACAACAAATCAACGCTGATGCTACGGTGTCTGCTTTGAATGGAACTAATCTCTCTTCTTCTGCTGCCACGGTATTGATGGAAAAGGAAAAAAACCCAGATTATTGGCAAACAAAATTTTATACATTATCCATGGAGATGGGATGGCTAATTTCCCCGTGGGAATGCCGGGGGACTTGTCAGTATTAATAACATCCCCACATTCTGTAAATTCTGTGTTAGAAATTTCCTCTTTTTTATCACTCTCTGTATTTCTGCTGTGTTCCTTTTTGTTCCTGTCACCCCCTTCTTGTCTATTTTTTTGCCTTCTTGGACGGTTCTCCTGCCTTTTTTTGTTCCAGAAAGACTTAAAAGATAAACAATTCTCTCTTTTGCCGAAGTAGGGTGCGCTGCGCCTGACATAATAGATAACAATGAATATTTCACTATAATACAAAATTGATATAATAGGTATTAATAAAAGAAAAGAATAAAAAAAAAAGAATTAAGTCGACAGGAAGATGAGATTGAATACAGAATAGACGTGAAAAGAAGAAGAGAAGAAAGAGAAGAAGAAAGAAGAAGAAGAAGCAGGATGGTCTAGTCGTTAAAGTATTTAGTTTGTGATCTAATGTTTGGGTTTGGCCACGCCCCGTTTGAAGGGATTTTTTTTTTAGAATATACGTCAGTTTGACTTACTAACCCCCCAAAATCTTTTGGATAAAAATATAAACTGATGTCGAATGTACAACACCATGCAGAAAATCTTGTGCACATGTCAAAAACCTACTATGTCTTTCAGAAGTGTTCCAGATGACTTTTTTTTATTAAATGGGGGGTGTTGTGTTTAGACACCAACTCCAAAGTCGGAATATGGCTACCTTAATGGTAGACAAAAGCAAGTATATAATGCAATATTTCAGCATTGGTGTATCTTGGAGCTCTAGCTGAGGAATGAAGAAAACAAAAACAATACATAAAAAAACCTTATCCACATACAAACCACAATTATGTCCATAATACTACTATAAGTAAGACACAAAAGACTTTCAAAGGAAAAGCTGCATAGGATTCAGCAATGGCTCGATTCACTTGTCAGTTGCACCACTGAGATTCAGCACCATGCTGGAAGAAGGATGAGAAAAAATGCATTCAGACATGATGAAGTCTTGATTTTCCGCCATTTTCCACACACTGATCTTGACCTTTTGTACATCCAGACAGCAGACAGCAGACGTCATCGTCGGGCTATGAGAGATTCAATGAGTGATCAGAAAACGGTAATTCCTTTTACTATGAGCTGAACTGCTCAGATAAGTGAGGTACAACACATTCTACACACAGCTGTTTTCTTTGTGTTGTGATACTTTGCGCCAATTTCTATAATAATCAGTAGTGTCGTGGAAGTAAAAAAAACCAACAAGCAAACATTTTTTCAAGTATGAGATTTTTAGTTTCTCTCTTTATGTGTACTTATTCTTTTGATTTACTCTTTTATATCAACAGTAATGGAATAAGCGTTCATGTGGTTTTTAAATCTAGTCCCTGTGTGTATGTGGTTTTGTAAATTTTCTCATCCATTCTCACAGGCACCAATGTCCTGCTCTTTCAAAAGCAGAACAGATTTTAATGTGTGCAGAAAATGTTCTGTGTACACATAGGGCTTCGGTTTATAGTTTCATCCACAGGACTTCTTTCTTTCTTTTTATTTGGGAGGGGGGGGGAGGGGGAAGCTTGGGGGTGTGACGGGGTGGGGTGGAGTCGTCACTGATGTTAACTCCAGGGTAAAAATCCCGTCGAATGGGATTTGAACCGGGTAGCAGATTGCAAGCGCAACACGAACCGCTTTAACCACCATGCTATCCCGTCCACCTCATTGCTTTTCTGGAGGCTAGGCCCTCATGTACGGCAGCAGCTCAAGGTCGGTGGGTGGAAAATGGCCAGCAATCAAGGCTTCACAACTTTGAAATGCAATTGTCCTCACCATCCTTTCAGCACTGTGCCCTGTCTCAGCAAATCAAGTGGCTAGTGAATCAAGCCATTATTGAATCTGAAGCCATTCCAGCCCCAGTATTGAACGCTGTTCGTGTCGCACAGGCACGCACTGCTTTAATCCTGTGATTTCAATTTGTATGCAGATGGGTGGGCCTGCGAGAGTGGAGTTGTCGCTCCTGTGTTGTTTCATCTTCCATTACCACTTTTGTAGGAGCAAGCGCTTTTCGGAGGTGTGCTTGCATTCAAAGCATACTCAATAGCATTACTTAGATGGGTCTGGTAGTTAGTTGTGGGCATTATTTTTAAGGGATTCTTTGCTTTGTAGCTGGGAAGCATGGGGCTTAGCTGCGAAATCATATAATTAAAGCAGTGCGTGTGAGACACGAAGACCTCTCAGTGCTGGGACTGGACTTGTTCGGGATTCAATAGGGGTTTGATTTAATCAATACTTAATTTGCTGAAACAGGGCGTTATGCTGTTGGACTAATGAGGAAAATTTGTTTTCAAAGTGATGAAGGTATTGATTTGCAGACAATTTTTATGCATTGACCTTTGAATTGTTCTAAATTGGGGTCTGCAGAAAGTTGGGAGGTGTCATTACCGATAACAATTCACAGATGTTTTCTGCACAATTTTGGTTGTGGGTATGTACGATCTTTCATGAGTTTATCTAAAAGTCATTTGCATTATATGTAAAACAAATCTGTGCTTCTTTGGTTTTTTTGTTTCTTTCTTCGTGTATTTTTTTCTTTCTTTCTTTCTTTGCTTTTTCTCACTTTTTGTTTTGCTCAATATCCTCATAACTGTAAAGAAGTATTCTATAGCAATCAAAATATACAGGTAAACAGAAACATAAAGGGACAAACAAGAAAGAGAAATTCCTAAAGATGCTCATATGACTCTTCTCCTCTCAACTTCTTAAACACACACACAGACAATGACAATGACAATGACAAATTCTTTTATTTCGAGGATAATGAATAAGCATCCATGTGCTTTTTTACATCCAGTCCCTGCCTTAAGGATATATATGATAATAAAATGAAATATAGCCCATAGCAACACACTTACACAGCTTACGGAAAAAATATCTACACAAAAATCTCCGCAAAATCACCGAAGAGAGAGAGAAAGAAGAAAAAAAAAAAGAAAGAAAAAAGAAAAGAAAAAAAAAAAGTAGCAACAAGTAAGAAAGAAAGTAGAACAGAAAACACAGAAACAACCGAAAAAAATAGCAAGAACCAAGAGCAAAACAAAAAACGGCAACAAGGGGAGAGGGAACAACCGAATAGTCCCCCCTCAAAAAAGCAACAACAACCCCAAACCCAAACCAAAACAGAGCCAAACAAAGCAAAACCTCCATAAAGGAGAACAAACTACGTAAATAGTTTCATTTTGGCTAACAGAAAGAAACGTCAAAAGTTCTTTGTGCTTTTATGGGAGAGAGAAAGAGAGAGAGAGACATATACATACATACCTACCTACATACATATACATACCTACCTACATACATACATACATACACACACACATATACATTATATATATTATATATATATATATTATATATATATGCACGCACAAACATACACACACATACATACACGCACGCGCACGCGCGCACACACACACACACACACACACACTACACTCACACACACACACACACACACTCATCCTTTCACATTAAAACCCTCTCAGTTCCCCATTAACTTCACTGGCAGTAACTAAGCCTATTCCTGCCTTAGCCAAACAGAGATCCACCTAAAAAATACCAAAACAACAACCAAACCACAGAAAACCCATAGGGAACAGTTCACTATTTGACACGTCTAACTAAATCCACTAAACGTGCTTTCAATGCCAGTCAATCCCCAAAGTGGATGATCAAAGCAGCCTGTTCAAAGCTCAAAAGACTTTTAGTGCTGACTGGGAATGGTGTGGGATTAAATAACGGCCTGATTCATTACCAAACTAATCCCCCCAGACAGGGTACCCAGGTGGTAGAATAATGAGCTAAATTGCATTACCAAGTTGTGAGGGCTTGCTTGATTTGCGGCCATTTTCCATACATTGACCTTGAACTGTTGTACATCCGGGGATCCAGAGAGTAGAAAGGGGACATTATCTTTAGAGTATAATGTGATTTTCCATGAGTGATCGGAAAATGGAATATCTATGTTAACAGTTAACATAATCAATCATTAAGAAATGAAAAAGCCGAGAGATATTCCACTTTAAGTACTGCATGTATGAGTTTTGTGCGAGTTTTAATGCCATTGGTATGATGTATAATAGAGACTTACGTTTATTAATCTTTTTTTTTTCCAATTCATTCTGTCTTTTTTCTTAACCCCTACTTTATGTGTATGAGACATTGAGGTCAATAACTTTCCAAAAGTGATCACAACATGCAGACTAACAGACAAGAAAAATAAATAAAAGTAACAAAAACGTTTTACTGAAACAAACTGATCATTCACAAACACACACACACACACACACACACACAAGATAAATTGATCGATGGATGGATGGATGGATGGATCGATAGATAGATAGATACAAAGGTTGATTTATTGATTGCTTGATATTCTTTATTCCAAGAACAGATAAGTATTGGTATACCTATTTTCACCAGGACCTTGCCCTGTGTAGTGACTTTCATCAATAAGTGAAACTATTAACAGACAGAGAGAGAGAGAGAGAGAGAGAGAGAGAGAGAGAGAGAGAGAGAGAGAG
>CM054138.1:68300321-68307821 GCA_028751875.1 Rapana venosa
GAGAGGAGAGAGAGAGAGAGAGAGAGAGGACAGACAGAGAGAGAGAGAGAGGACAGACAGAAGAGAGTGAGAGAGAGAGAGGAGAGAGAGAGAGAGAGAGAGAGAGAGAGAGAGAGAGAGAGAGAGAGGACAGACACAGAGAGAGAGAGAGCAGACAGAGAGAGAGAGACAGACAAAAAGAAGACAAAAGACAGACATGCAGGCAGGCAGGCAGACCGACAAACAGGAAGACAAAAGACATGCATAAGGAAACAGACACAGAGACAACCAGGGAAAAAACCAACCTAACCAAGTGACAAAACAGAAACGAAGGGACAGACATACATGCACACACAGACAGACAGACAGGCAGATCAATGGTGAGACAGACAAGCTAAACAGAAGATAATAAACCATAGACAGACAGACAGACAGACAGAGCGACTAGAGAGACTGCTAAATATTGACAGAACGGAGAGACAGAAAGCAGATGGTCACTGAAACAAATACACAAAAGTGTAAAACAATGGTGATGAAAAAAACGAACGCAATATTTCAAGACATAAGTTTGGTTTTTTTAAGAGAAAAGTCTCCCTCTCTCCCCCCCCCCTCTCTCTCTCTCTCTCCCTCCCTCTCTCTCCCTCTTTCTCTCCTCTCTCCCTCTCTCTCTCCCTCTCTCTCTCTCCCTCTTTCTCTCTTCCCCTCCCTCTCTCCCCACCCTCTCTCCCCTCTCTCCGCCCTCTCTCTTTCTCTCTCTCCCTCTCCCTCCCTCTCTCTCTTTCCCTCCCTATCTCTCTCCCTCCCTCTTTCTCTCCCTCCCTCTCTCTCTCTCCCTCTGTCTCTCTCTCTCCCTCTGTCTCTCTCTCCCTTCTTCCCCTTCTGTCGCTCTCTTTATTTTTGGAGAGCATGGTGTAAAAAAGCCATGAGCGTATCCATTTACTCTCAATAAACAGTTCAAGTTCGAGTTCTCTCTCTCCCTCCCCCCCCCTCTCTCTCTCTCCTCTCTCTCTCTCTCTTCCTCCCTCCCTCCTATCTCTCCCTCTCTCTCTCTCTCTCTCTCTCTCTCTCTCTCTCTCTTCCTCCCTCCTTCCTCTCTCTCCTTCTCTCTCTCTCCCTCCCTCCCTTTCTCTCTCCCTCTCTTTCTCTCTCTCCCTCCGTCTCTCTCTCTCTCCCTCCCTCTCTCCCTCCCTCCTCTCAGCCCCCCCCCCCCCCCCCCCGCCCCTTCCTCTCTCTCTCTTTTACTTTTGTCCTTTATTTTTCAACCCGAAATGTATTGTGAGAAAGTTTTTTCTGGTCAATAGCCTGACACTCGCAACTGAATGGTTTTTGTCTTTACACGTACAAGCTAAACTCACACACACGCACACACACACACGCACGCTTGCGCGCACACACACACACATACGCATGCACGCACGCACGCACACACACACACACAGAGGCACGTAGCCCAACCCCCATCACACATACATTGTGCTGTTTTGTTGGGTATTGTTTTACCTATAAGCTAACCCTCTCTCTCTCTCTCTCACAACACACACACACAACACACAACACAACACATTGAATTTTATCTTTGTACATAATAATTTAAGCTAACTAAACAAACTCACACGCACTATATTTTGTCTTTGTACCGATATGCTAACTTCACACACAAACACACACACACGTGTTTTTGGTCTTTGAACCTATATGCTAACTTCACACACACATGCACGCACGCACGCACGCACACACATACACACACGCAGGCGCGCGCACACACACACATACACACATACATATGTGCTACTTCACACACACACAACACACATACACACACGCACGCGCGCGCGCGCGCGCACTCACGCACACACACACACACTCTCTATCCACTTACAATAATATACTCTCCCCAAAAGTCCCTCGGATGAGACTATAAACCGAGGCCCCGTGTGCGAACACACGCAGAACATCTTGCGCACAGGTTAAATCCTGCTGCGCTTTTCGTAAGAGTAGGCCATTGTGTGCCGGTGGGAACAGATGACAGAATTGACAAAACCGCATACATACGGGGGGATTGGAATTTTTAAAAAGCACGTAAGTGCTTAATCCATTATCCTCGATATAAAATAATACTTATAAAAAAAAATATGTACTATTGTTAGGAGAAGGCTATGACTTACTTTAACAAAGAGGACAATGGGTATTGAATTGCCTGTCAGACAACGAAAAAAGGAACACTTATGGAAAGGGGGGAGGGAGGGTATGGGGGACAGCCTACTGTATTTTTATTTCAGTCTTGGAAGTTTTCATTTCAAGGGAACATTTGAAGGAATGGAAAGGTGTGAGAAAAGGAAAGAGGGTGGAGACTAGAAAAAATATAAGAGGGGAGAACCCCCTCCCCGACCCACCCCTCTGCGCGCGTGTATATGTACACATAAACACACACATACACACGTGAACGCACGCACGCACGCACGCATGCACACATACACACACACGCGTGCACGAACGAACGCACCGCGCACACATACATACACACACGCGCGCGCGCATGAACACACGCACACACACACACACACACACACACATCTAGCGAGAAAGAGAGGAAGACAGAAAGACGAAAAGACAGAGATAGACATGAAGAAATAGATAGACATAGAGATAGATAATTTATGGGTGATGAATATTTCGCCAAATTAATTAAAATTACATAAGAATTGATTCTACATTAATTGTAGAAACGAATATGGAAATGACCACAAATTCTTCAAGAAAGGAAGAGTTGGTCGGTTGGCTGGTTGGCTTATCGGTTGGTTGGCTGGTTTATCGTTTGGTTGGTTGGCTTATTGGTTGGTTGGTTGGTTGGCTGATTGGTTGGTTGGTTGGCTGATTGGTTGGTTGGTTGGCTAATTGGTTGGTTGGTTGGCTTATTGGTTGGTTGGTTGGTTGGCTGATTGGTTGGTTGGTTTATTGGTTGGTTGGTTGGCTTTTTGGTTGGCTGGTTGGCTGATTGGTACGCTGGTTGGCCTACTGGTTAGTTGGTTGGCTTATTGGTACGCTGGTTGGCTTATTGGTTGGTTGGTTGGCTTATTGGTTGGTTGGTTGGCTTATTGCTTGGCTGGTTGGTTGGTTGGTTGGTTGGTTGATTGGTTAGCTGGTTGGGGCGCTTTCTTGTTATTTTGCGTTATTTCCTATAGCCAACATAAGTTGTCTAATGCTTGATTGTTTCTGATTGTAGATCGAATCTACTGTTGACTTTAACACATAACACTGTATGGAAAGTACACAGTCGCTCACCCAATTTATTACTGATTATTGCACCGTTTTATTATTCAGCAAAACAAATCCATAAGACTTTTCTATGCAGATATCTTGATCAAGAACCTTGAGATGTTTTTTTCCCATATTGGAATTTGCCTTATATAATTATTGTTTTTGATTATTGAAGAGTTCATTATGCTTTTATATGCCTTTGCAATCTGGGGATGATAAACTAAGGAGAATAGTTTGGTGTCCTCAGCAAACGTTTCTTTTTTTAAAATAAATTTTTGCCTTATAAAATGAATTACTTAAAAGTATTATGTCTTTTTTTTTTTATAAAGTTTGTTCGTTGTTTGTGAGGGGATTGGGTGGTGTTGATCTTAAACACTCCATCCCGTTCCCTTCGTTCATCCGCAGATACTTCAAACAAGCCACTGTTGGCCGTCGCTCTTTCTCTGTTTCTGGTCCATCCACCTGGAATGACCTCCCTCTTTCACTTCGCCAAAAGCCTTCACTTGATACCTTCAAATCCAGCCTCAAAACACACTTATTTCCTACCTGAGACTTTCCCCCACATAACTGTCCCTAACTTTCAACAGCATTTTCACTTCCTAAGTGTGTGTGTGTGTGTGTGTGTGTGTGTGTGTGTGTGTGTGTGTGTGTGTGTGTGTGTGTGTGTGTTGTGTGTGTGTGTGTGTGTGTGTTGTGTGTGTGTGTGTGTGTGTGTGTATCTGTGTTTGTGTGATTTTGTGTGTGCGTTCGTGCGTGCGTACGTGCGTGCGCATGGATTTGAAATCTGTTTTTTATTATGTTTAAGGAGAGTTGCATGTGTGTAAATGATTTGAGGGCAAGCGCTTCGATTTGCTTGTTTTTTTACAAGATTCAGCGCTATATAAATTCCATATATTATTATTATTAAACTCGAATTGAATATTACTGGAGCAGCTAAACCTGAACGAGGTGACAGCCCTGGTATGACACTTTGCGATCAGTAGGATTATGAACACCATGAAATAAAATAAAATCGCATTTTTAGATCAAGACTCTCAGAATGCTCAATTGTGTGGTCCCAGTCATATCCAATGAGCACATAGCAAGCTTACTCTGAGAAGACTCGGCCTGTGTTCGAAAAAAACCATGACTTTGATGGGTATGGAGCCCGTAACCCAGCATCCAAGTGTTCTAACCGCTGCACCACAGGCCGGGAATGTTGAGGCTGTTCATTCTGTTTAAACCTTCATGTTTCTGCGCTTAAGGCTATGCTGTTTCAAAACCTCTCTCTGTCTCTCTGTCTCCCTCTGTCTGTCTCTCTCTGTGTGTCTCTCTCGCTCGCTCTCTCTCTCTCTCGCTCTCTCTCTCTCTCGCTTCTTTTCTCTTATCTCCTCTGTCTGTCTGTCTGGGCTGTCTCTCTGTCTGTCTGTTTCCCCGTCTCTGTTCTTCTGTTCTCTCTCTCTCTCTCTCTCTCTCTCTCTCTCTCTCTCTCTCTCTCTCTGCCCTTGGGTTTTCTGTCTGTTGTCTGTCTCTGTATACAATCTGTCTCTCTCTGTGTTTGTTCTGTATGTCTGTCTAACCTTCTGTCTGTCTGTCTCTGTTGTCTGTTTTCTGTCTGTCTGCCTTTTCTCTCTCTTCTCTTCTCTCTCTCTTTCTTTCTTCTCTTTTCTCTCTCTCTCTTCTCTCTCTCTCTCTCTCTCTCTCGTGCGTGTATCGGTAGGGGAGAGGGTGGGGGGGGGGGGGGGGGGGGGGGGGGGGGGGGGGGGGGGGGGGGGGGGATGATATGAAACCTGCCCGTCTGTATTTTTGTACGTGCACTAATGACTTTTCCAACGCCAGATCACATGGTTACTGCCAATGAAAACGGTGTTTTGTGTGTGTGTGGGTGTGTGTTTTGTGTGTGTTGTGTGGTGTTGTGTGTGTGTTGTGTGTTGGGGTTGGTGCGTGCGTGCGTGCGTGCGTGCGCGCGCACGCGGTGTGTAGTGTGGACAAATAGACAGATAAAAATAACTTACGGGTAGAAATAAGAGACAAAGACAAAACATACAGAAACATAGACAAATAAGAAAACACAGAAAAATCATTCTGGAACATAAACAAATAAGCAAACACAGAACAATCATACTGGAACATAGACAAATAACACACACAGAAAAATCATACTGGAGCATAGACAAATAAGCACACACAGAAAAATCATACTGGAACATAGGCAAATAAGCAAGCACAGAAAAATCTACTGGAATATAGACAAATAAGCAAACACAGAACAATCATACTGAACATAGACAAATAAGCAAGCACAGAAAAATCATACTGAACTGGGAAAAATAAGCAAACACAGAACAATCATACTGAAATATAGCAAATAAGCAAACACAGAACAATCATACTGAAACATAGACAAATAAGCAAGCACAGAAAAATCATACTGGAACATAGACAAATAAGCACACACAGAAAAATCATACTGGAACATAGGAAAATAACAAGCACAGAAAAATCATATGGAATATAGACAAATAAGCAAACACAGACAAATCATATTTGGAAAAATAGACAAATAAGCAAACACAGAACAATCATACTGAAATAAGCCAAAAAAGAAAAACACAGAACAATCATACTGAAACTAGACAAATAAGCAAGCACAGAAAAATCATACTAAAACATAGCCCAAATAAGAAAAACACAGAAACAATCATAATGAAACATAGACAAATAAGCAAACACAGAACAATCATACTGGAACATAAACAAATAAGCAAACACAGAACAATCATACTGGAACATAAGCAAATAAGCAAACACAGAACAATCATACTGGAACATAGACAAGCAAAAAAGGGGAGAGGGGGCAGAGACAGAGACGTAACAAAATACATTCAAGCCATTAACACAAACAGAAAGAAGCAAATGTTACAGGAAAGGCACACAGTTAAACACACGAACAAACAGACAGACACCAACAGGACAGACAAATCATAGTTAAACACACATGCACAAAGAATGCAAGCAAGGCTTGAAATAAAAGACAATACAGACAGACACAAACAGACAGACAATCATAGATTTTAAAGACACAGGCACAAAGATACGGGACAGGCTGAAATCAAAGACACACAGACAGACACAAACAGGACAGACAACAATCATAGAGTTAAAAAAAGACACATGCAAAAGAATCCCAGCAGGCTGAAATAAAAGGGCACATACAGCCCAGACACAAACAGACAGACAACAATCATAGAGTTAAAAAAACAGGCAAAAAGAATCAAAGGGCTGAAATCAAAGCACACACAGACAGACACAAACAGGACAGACAAATCATAGAGTTAAAGACACAGGCACAAAGAATACAGAACAACACAAAGAATACAGACAGGGCTAAATTAGGGGACACGCACAGACGCACACAAACAGAAAGAGATAATGAAAGTAACAAACGGGAAAGGCCAAAAGCCATAAACACAAAGCTACAGACAGGCTAAAATGCAAAACACAGACGGGCAAACTTAAACAGGCCCAGGCAATGACAGAGTTAAAGACACAGCCCCCAAACAGACACAATGAACACAGACAAGCAAAAAATCAAAGACACAGACAGAAAGACAGACACAGACAGGACAGGCAATCATAGAGTTAAAGACAGCCACAAAGAATACAGGCAGGCTAAAATGTAACGCACAGACAGACATATAGACACACACATGACATGCAAACTCAGAGTTAAAGACACAACCACACACAGACACAAAGAGTACAGACAGGCTAAAATGCAAGACACAGGCGGACAAACTTAAGAAGGACAGGCAATGAAAGAGTTCAAGACACAGCCACTAACAGACACAATGAATACAGACAAGCAAAAAATCAAAGACACAGACAGAAAGACAGACACAGACAGGACAGGCAACCACAGAGTTAAAGACACGGCCACAAAACAATCAGGCTAAAACGTAACACACAGACAGACATATAGGCACACACATGACAGGCAAACTCAGAGTTAAAGACACAACCACACACAGACACAAAGAGTACAGACAGGCTAAAATGGAGGACACGGACAGACGTACACAAACTGAAACAGGACAGGCAACCACAGAGTTAAAGACACAGCCACAAAACAGACAGGCTAAAACTTAACACACAGCCAGACAGATGGACACAAACATAACAGGCAATCATAGGGTTAAAGACACAGCCAAACCAGTCACAAAGAAAACAGACAGGCTAAAACAGAAAGACACGGACAGACAGACACACACACAAACAGAA
>CM054138.1:68327821-68337821 GCA_028751875.1 Rapana venosa
CGCGCACACGCGCGTGCGTGCGTGTGTGTGTGTGATTTTTTTTTCCTGTCAGAATGTAATCGCTAAAATTGTCTCGTGCTTCTCTTAAGATTGCTAGACGGTCCTCAGTTAATCTGAACATTTTGTGTGTTTTGTGTGTGTCCTTATTTCTGACCTGTTCAACTTGCCGTTGATCTTTCTCTTTATCTTCCAGCACTCTCACCCTTCTGGGTTTTTTTTTCTCCAGGTCCTGTTTTTACCTCCGAAAATCCCACTTATGCCAAACATCCCTGAAATTAACCAATCCTGCTTTCAGCAGACCACACACACACATACACACACACACACACACCACACACACACAACACACACACACACACACACACACACACACACACACACACAAAATACATACACACACATACACACAAATACATACACACACATACACACACGCTCACACACACACACACGCACGCTGCCTCGCACGAGCGCACACACACTACATCATTACCATCCTTCGGATGAGACTATAAACCGAGGCCCCGTGTGCGAACGCACGCAGAACATCTTGTGCACACGTTAAATCCTGTTCCGCTTTTCGTAAGAGTAGGCAATTGTGTGCCGGTGGGAACAGATGAAAGAATTTACAAACCGCATACACACAGGGACTGGATGTAAAAAAGCACATAAATGCTTATTCCATTATCCTCGATATAAAATAAATAAATTATACACCTTTCTTCTCCCATCGACCCAAACATTCCTAGCACCTATCATCCCACCCTGATCCATCATCTGCCTCTCCTCCCCACCCCCCCCCCAAAAAAAAACAAAGCTTCCCCCATCGATCCCCGCTGGACACCCCCCCCCCCCTCCCCCGCATCCCCCGCGTCCCTCTTTCCCTCCCTCCTTTCATTCATAGCTAATCTGCTTCAGTAAATACACAATTTGGGTATGAGTGGTATTTTTAGTGACGACCTGTTCCGATGACTGGCTTATCGTGAAGCTTTAGAAGAAGAAGAAGAAGAAAAAGAGCACATCCATTTTCTATCTCAGTGTGTGTGTGTGTGTGTGTATGTGTGTGTGCGTGGGTGTGTGTGTGTGTGTGTGTGTGTGTGTGGTGTGTGTGTGTGTTGTGCGTGCGTGCGTGCGTGCGTGCGTGTGTGTGTGTGTGTGTGTGGACTGAAAATACTACAGGCACAAAAAGTTCTTTTCTTCTTCCGTATGCACTGATAACATACAAAACGCCCAGTTTTATCTTTCGTTTGTGACTGTCTATCTGTCATTTTGTCTGCCTGTCTGTCTGTTTTTCTGTCCGTCTGTCTGCCTGTCTGTCTGTCTTTCTGTCTGTCTGTCTGTCTTCTTTCTGTCTGTCTGTCTGTCTGCCTGTCTATTTGTCTATCTTTGTGTTTGTCTGTCTGCCTGCCTGTCTTTCTTTCTTTCTGCCTGTCTGCCTGTCTGCCTGTCTGTCTGCCTGTCTGTCTGCCTGCCTGCCTGCCTGCCTGCCGGCCGGCTTCCTGCCTGTCTGTCTGTCTGCCTGTCTGTCTCTCTGTCTTTCTATCTGTCTGTCTATCTGTCTGCCTGTTAGTCTGTCTGCTGTCTGTCTGTCTGCCTGTCTGTCTGCCTGCCTGCCTGTCTGGCTGTCTGTCTGTCTGTTTTGTGTCTACCAATCTACTCGCTTTGCAAATGACTTAGACGTGCTTCTTTTCATTCAAGTCACAGGCAACATAGAGGGAAATGTATGCAGTAGGCAAATTGCCCACACAGCATTCATTAACCTCCATTCATACATACTAACACAGCCTTACAGAATATCCAGCAGTTCTGTCGTCTGTTGTATGTGTGCTAACCTAGCTATAGCGTGCAATCAGCAAACAAACAAACAAAAAGGGGAAGAAAAAAAAAACTAACTTTGTCAAAGACATCATTAGCACAGCCAATTTCAAAACTTTTTTGCTGCTTAGTTTGGTTTTTTTGTTTATTTGTTGTTTTTGTTTTTACTTTTTGGCGGATGTTGTTACCTCATCTTCTTTGACGTCATCCCCCCCCCCCCCCCACACCTTTTCACCACGCCACTCATTCAATCTCCTCCCCCCCCCCCCCCCCCACTACCCCGCAACTGCCATTTCCAGATTCGTTATGTCTCATCCTCAGGGTCGCCATAAAAACTTATGTTGACTACCAAGGAATGGTTATGATTATACCAAACGATTTCTCTTCTTTTCTCTCTTTTTTAGTTATACAGGAGAAGAGCTCTGAAATTCATGGGTCTGTCTAAAACGTTGAGGTCAGTGAACTTTGTAGGTAAGTTGGGTTTTTTTTTTATCTCTTGACTCTTTTGAACTCTGTCGCAAAGTAAGTAATTCATGTGTCAGTTAGGTACATGTTCATAGGCACTGTATCCAGTTTGTATTTTGCAAAGAAATACGCACGCGTATGCCCTCACACACACATACACACACAAATGTGCGCGCGCGCACATACACACATACACACACGCACGCACACAATACGCACAAACGTATGCACCACATCCCCAACACCCCCAAAAAACCCACCCCCCAACAAACAGTGTATAATTATGAAAGACAAAGACAACAACATAACACTACACCATAATACATCCCTACGGGAAATGAAAAAAATATTCTGAGGAACGAAATAAAGTGGGCCCTGAATCGCAAACAAAACCCTCCAAAACAATAATCCCCGAAGAAATTTTTAATTATCACATAACAGGAAGAAAGAAACAAAGCAAAAGGATTCAAATTTAAAAATTTGATTACAAAATCGGCACAGCTTATAAACAGAGGCTGAAAAAAAAGTAGGGAGGGAAAATAAATACAGCTACGAAAGACAAACAACAACATAAAAAGAAGCACATAGGTTATCCTCATTTTTTTTCTTTCGTTCCTTCAAAAGCACACACTTATCTAGACCTTTCTCTCTTCCCCCTAACCTACAGATTGATTTCTACAGCCATTTTTAGGGCATAAAAAGGGCCCCGAAAGGGGTCATCACAAAAAAACTATGGAAAGGGCCACCTTTTTGGGTTTCGGATAAAATGGACTTAGCAAATAGGTGGTTGATGAACTAGCAAGGACATTGACCTTTTCTCTGTCCTCTCCCTAGCTCACAAATATCATTGATGCCTTGACCAATGTCCACTTTCCGTTATTTCTTATCCTCAATCAGTGATAGCCTTGTGGGCATGTTTATTCAAGTGGCTGTTGGCGGGACAGCTTGGTGGTTAGAGTATTGTGCTCGTGATTTGTTGGCCTGGGATCAAGCCCGGGTTTGAGCCACCACTGAGGCGCCCATCCAAGGGAATTTTTTCCCTTTGAGTTATATCAGTATTGACTCCACTTCCCTAAAAGTCCTTTGGATGAGACTATAAACCGAGGCCCTGTGTTCAAACACACGCAAAATATCTTCCTCACACATTAAAATCCGTTCTGCCTTTAAAAAGAGTAAGCTGTAAGAATGGATGGGAAAAATTGACAATGCATGCATACTGATGTCGTGTTTACACAGTCATGATCTATGAAGTCTAAATATGGCTACCTTAGTGGTGAACAAAAGTAGTCGCATAGGCAAAAATCTCATGTTTGGAAGCTCAAAGCTCTAGCCAAGGAATGACCCCCCCCCCCCCCCCACACACACACACACCACACACACACACATGCGCGCGCCCACGCACACACGCACGTACGCATGCATGCACACAAAATTGATGACTAGTTATCTGTTTGTGGGCTTCTATGTTGACCAGCTCTTTGTGTCTGCTTTTCTGTCCCTTTGTGTACATGTCTGTCTTCCAGTGTTGTTTTTGTCTCCGTTTTCTTCCTCATTCTTTTCTCTATTTTGTTGAAAGATTTTTTTTCTTTTTCTTTTTGTTGTTCTATGACAAGTACTACTAACACAGAAGAAAACGTGAATATATAATAGCAATTGCACTGACATTTGAAAACACACACACACACACACACACACACACATACACACACGCACGCACGCATGCACGCACACATACACACCGAGCAACAACAAAAATAAGTGGGCAATGAAATCTACTTCTTTCCCTCCTACCCACCTCATGTCTCTAACACAAAATGGATTGATTGTCTGTCCGATAGACACTGTTTCTTCCGTAGATGACTAGCATACTCGACCTTAGGCAAAGTAAAGCAAAATGTAGGTATTCACCCTCCTAGATTCATCCATAATAGCACCGAAACATCGAGCAGTACTGTCGTCTTTGTATGTGTACTATGCCTGCAATCAACATAGAAAAGGCAAACTCAGTCAGGTACATCATTAACAGAACCACCATTCAAACTTGAGTTGACTATCATTGAATGTTTATACCAAATGACTACCACCACCACCCACCACCCCTCTCTCTCTCTCTCTCTCTCTCTCTCTCTCTCTCTCTCTCTCTCTCTCTCTATCTATCTATCTATCTATCTTGTAGTTATACAGGAGCTCTGAAAGGGGTATGTCGAAAAACTTGAGTTCAGTGACCTCAGAGTCTATAATTATTTTCATCTGGACTGTTGTGAACTCAAATATACAGCATAATTAATGTGGTATGCGTGTGTAAGATTTAAAGACACTGTGTGTCATGTAAACCTTGATAAATAGATAAAAATAAATAAATAAGTAAACAGTGAGATTGATAGACAGAGAAATAGACAGATACAGTGATGACAACACATATTTATTTTCACAGACAAAATGAAACTATATAGTCATTTCATTGATAAATTATCCACATTACTAATCCTCAAGATATAAGACACAAATATAAAATAAATCGTGAATTTAAAAACATTAACAAATGAAAGAGTGAATGGATGGATGGATGGATGGATAGATGGATGGATGGATGTATGGATGGATGGATGGATGGATGGATGGATGAATGAATGAATAAATGAATGAATGAATGGATGAAAAAATGAATGAATGAATGATTGAATGAATGAATGAATGGAGGAATGAATGAATGGAGGAATGAATGAATGAATGAATGAATGAAAAGACAAAGTATTTTATTTGTATAAATCAATGCAAGGCCACATAAAGAAAGAGACTAAAAACTCGACACCACTTTCCAAGAGTCAGACTGACAGACAGTCAGACATACAGAAAGACACACAGACAGGCAGACAGACAGACAGACAGACAGAGAAGCAGACACACACAGACAGACATAAAAGGAAGCCTCAGTACATAACCCTACATTTCCTTTCTCTACCCTTCCTTCAGAAAGCACACACACTCAGCTATTGACCTTTAGTCATTCCTCTCTAGTCCTACAGACTTGCTGGCACAGCTTTTGTCAAACAGCCCCTGGGGATATAAAGAACAGCCTGCAAAGGGTCATCTAAACTATAGAGCGTGCCACCTTTAGACGTCGGAATAAACCAGACTTAGGGAAGAGAGTTTGATGGCAAGCAAGAACATTGACCTTCTCTGTCCTCTCCCCATGCCCACCTCCCCATCACTGCTAACAACTGTTCCTTGTCCAATGTGTGTGTGTGTGTGTGTGTGTGTGCGTGCGTGTGTGTGTGTGTGTGTGTGTGTGTGCGTGTGTGCGTGTGTGTGTGTGTGTGTGTGTGTGTGTGTGTTTTAAGTTCTCTGTCAGTAATAGGGTACAATATGTTTATGTAATGATCAGTTATCAATTTGTAGGCTTCTGGGTTTGTCTGTTTTTGTGTCTGTTTTTCTGGACTTGTGTATTTTTCTCAGTATCTTTGTCTGTGTTGGTCTGCTTCTGCCTTTTGGAAAAGCAGGCTATTTGTTTCGAAGAAAATAGATTTTTTTAAAATACCAAACTACATGTACACGGGGACAAGATTAAAAGCGCATATGAATGCTTATTCCATTAGCCTCAAAAGAAAAAATATAGTAAACTCTCTCTCTCTCTCATCAAACCAAAGGCTTCTTCATTAACAGCACAGTCGTGGGAATTGATAGTTGTGGATTGTAGCCTTTGCCAAAGGTCCTTCACGGCCAGTGCAAGTAAACATGAGAACTGTTGGGGGAAGAAACTGCACATGAAAAGATAATGACAGGAGGTGACAGCTTGGGGACTTTTCTGTCTATCTGATGCCTGTTTGTAGGGGATAATGCACAGATGATAAGGGGGGGGGGGGATGGGAGGAAGAGAGAGAGAGAGAGAGAGGGAGCAAAAAAGAAAAAGAATTCAGGTAGAAATTTGACCTGGTAATTGATCAAGCTGGGTGGTATTAAAATCTGAAACAGTAAACAATAAAATGGGAAAAAAATAAAGATCATAAACGAACAGAAAGTCCTCAATATCCCAGCCATCAGATTTCCAAGGTCAAGTTGTGTACTAATCAAAGTACATGCATGTTTTTTCTCCATGTCTGTATCAGCTGTCATAAACACATGTTGCTGTGTGTGGTTTAGATTCCATTGTATGTATATTTGTCTTTCACACTTAAGTTTCTTTTGTGTTTTCATTATTTTAACTTCAGATTGTTATAGTGTGCCGTATGTTTGTTTAATCTAAGAGCTGCATTATTTTGCAATGCATAATCCATTTAAAACATGTCTCTCTGTCTTTGTGTATTGTATGACTCTCTGCCTGTGCATCTGTCTGTTTTTCATGGTTATTACATGCATGGAATCAATGTTTGTTTTCTTGTAAAGGGTTCGCAAGGGATGTGGCACACATACACTATCCCACCCAGATCAAAGCAAAATTCAACGCAGGAAGTTTGTCAACATCATGATTTACCATCAGTTCACTCTAAACAGCATGGACACATCCAGCAGTACTATAGTCTCTTTTGTGTGTCTACGCTAATGTGCTAATGTGCGGTAGACTACAGAAGAAAAGCTTCTTCAACCACATAATTACCGAAGCCATTATAAAACGTTTGGTGACGACCTTTGAATATTTATAAAGAGCAAATTGTTCACTTTGATAAAACAGGAGGTCTAAATAGGGTTCATTTAGGAAGCTGAGGCCAGTGACCTATGTGGGCACATTTTGCTCTCGACCTTTACCAACCATAAATAAGCTGAACGTGTGTGTACAGATTCAAAGTCACTGCGTATAACTAAGACCAAAACAAAAAAGTTTAGCTACCAATCACACTGTTGGTTGACTGGTATATTAATCAATTGAACAATTATTTATTCAACCAATTGATTGGTGGACTGAATAACTTGATTTTAAAAAAGAACAAACCTCAGGACAGAAGCATGCAAAAGGTTGGATACAAACACATACAAGGGAGAGAAAACAGCCAAAAATAGAAAGCACTCACAAAAATGCTAAGACATGCAAATTGACAAAAACAGCGAGACTATTTGCTGTCCTTGACTTCTCCTTAAAATTGTAAAGTGTTGTTGGGATAGGACAGCAAATTTCAAACTTGTTTTGGCAGTTTGTTGGGACAGGTGTACCCAGGGAAGCCATTGCCTGTCGCGGTCACCCTGTAGACTATGCTGATGCCCTCCACATCATTCGCCATCGCTGTCCTTTTCCTCTATAAGGGAAGGATGAACTTTTAACCCGTGTGAAGGATTTATGTTATCAGACATGGGACCCCAGTTTACAGTTTTATCCAAAGCGATGAAACCCAAAGTACACTGTAAAGGCAAAATCTTTTAAAGTGACACCTCAGTGGTAACTCGAACTTGGGCTCTTACATAGCATCAGATCACGAATGTATCACTCTAACCACTACACTATGCTGTGATCCTTCCCCCACCACCTCTGCATTCTTCTTCTTCGTCTCCTTTTTCTTCATTTAACACTCAGGCAGCAAGTATCGTTGTCTGTCATATGAGCGAAAATGCGTTGCGCTGCCGTTAAGCGCCTGACAAGTCAGGCCCAGCACATCCAACTTCGGCGTGGGAGAGAATTGTTCTGTTCATCATGTTCTTTCTGGAACAAAAAATGTCAGGAGAATGGAAAAAAGAAGGCAGAAAAGAGAGAAGAAGGAGGTGACAGGAAGGAAAGGAACATGGCAGAAACAACTAAAGAGATAGAAAAGAGCGAATACCAAGCACAGATTTCCCAGAAGGTGGGGATACTGTTTAAACTGGCAGGCTCTTGGCATGCCCAGGAGGGGGTGGGGGTGGGGGCGGTTAGAAACACCTGGTGGATAACTCAATATGCAAACATGAAAATTGTCAGTGAAGTCCAAAGTCTGCTCTCCTGTCCCTCCTTCAGAAAACAGGTTATTATCTGATTAGCTTTCCCCCTCCCTGTACAAACAAGCAGAGTGTGTGTACAACCCCCATTCAACATCATTACTGTGTAATGAACTGCCTGTGAGGACTCGTCTGAACTACAGAATGTGCTCTTTTCAGATTCTGGAGAGAGAAAAAAATAAGGTCATGGTGAATAAGGTTTGGCAGACAAGCAAGGACATTGCCCTTCCCTCTGTCCTTCCCACCCTTCCAAAAGTATTCTCCTTTTAATGGTTCTCCTCCCCCCACTCCTCTCTCTCTGTCTGTCTCTCTCTATCTCTCTCTCTCTCTCTCTCTCTCTCTCTCGCTCTCTCGCTCTCTCTCTCTCTCTCTCTCTCTCTCTCTCTCTCTCTCTCTCTCTCTCTCTCTCTCTCTCTCTCTCTCTCTCTCTCTCTCTCTCTCTCTCTCTCTCTGTCAAAGATAAGAGACAAGATGGGGTATATTGGTGTAAAAGGAAAATATGAAGCTGTGTTTACAGAATTCTTGGCTTTTATCTCTCTCTCTCTCTCTCTCTCTCTCTCTCTCTCTCTCTCTCTCTCTCTCTCTCTCCCTCTCTCTCTCTGCATCTCTCTGTCTGTCTGTCTGCATATATGTCTGCCTTTGTGTCTGTCCCTCTCTGCGTATCATTATTTTTTGTCCTTCTCTGTCTTTCTACCTATGTCTGTGTCTCTCTGTGTGTCTTTTTATCTCTATCTGTTTGCATCTCTAACAGGTGGTGCAAATGTCCCTACACAGTGAAATAGTCTGTGTGAACACACATACGCTCACACATGCAATCACACACAAAAATTTAATACACACACATTCTCTCTCTCTCTCTCTCTCTCTCTCTCTCTCTCTCTCTCTCTCTCTCTCTCTCTCTTCTCTCTCTCTCTCTCCCTCCCTCTCTCTCTCTTTCTCTCTCTCTCTATCTCTCTCTCTTTCCCTCCCTCTCTCTGTCTCTCTCTCTTTCACAACACACACACACACACACACATACACACACCACTCCCACATTCACCTATGAAACTAGTGGTTTGTTAATGGCACAATCATCATCAGAATTGATATTTGTGGAGTGTAGCCTTCGGCAAAGAACCCCCCCCCCCCCTCCCTCCTTCTCTGCCCAGGGCAAGTAAACATGAGAATCACCAGGGGGAAGAAGACACCGGGCATGAAAAGATAATGACAGGAGGTGACAGCTCTGGGACAACCTTGTGTCTGTTTGAGGCCTGTCTGCAGTGTATATATAATACATGAAGGATAATCAGTGGAGAATTGAAGCTTGGGAATGAATGAATGAATGAAGGAAGGAAGGAAGGAAGGAAGGAAGGAAGGATTCAATAAATGAATGAATGAATGAATGAATGAACGTTTTATTTTTATCTATTTTGTTGGGGGTGGGAGGGTTAACACATGGAAAGGAGTAAACATATAAATACTTTTTTGCCCAGTCCTCATTAATAAAGAAAGAAATATATAAAGGAAAATGAACAAGACAGATGGGGGGATAAGTGATAGGGGCTGGACGGGTGAAGAGAGAGAGAGAGAGAGAGAGAGGAGAGAGAGAGAGAGATAGAGAGAGAGAGAGAGAAGAAGAGAAGAAGATAGTAGTAGTAGTAGTAGTAGTAGTAGTAGTAGTAGTAGTAGTAGTAGTAGTAGTAGTAGTCTTTCGGATGAGCTGATAAACCGAGGACCTGTGTCTTACACATAATTATTTAACGCACGTAAAAGAACCCACAGCAAAAAAGAGAGTTGTCCCTGGCAAAATTCTGTAGAAAAAAGCCACTCTGATAGGGAAACA
>CM054138.1:68345321-68375321 GCA_028751875.1 Rapana venosa
TCATCTAACCCTCAAAAGAAAAAATGATAGATACATAAGTACATACAATCAATATGTTTAGAAAACCTCTCAAAAAGAAAGAAGAAGAAAAAAGAAACAAAGATGAAAAAGGAGAATAGCATAAAAGCGATGAAAAGAAAAATAACACCAGAAAGAAAGGAAACAAACAAACAAACTAAGAGGAGACAGACAGACAAACAAACAAACTCAAAAACAGAGAAAAAGATTGGCAATGAGCAAAGCTGATGGTGGATAAAGGTACAACTGTGAAATATAAGTAAAACTGTCAATCTTGTGGGCAATCAGGCTTGGTGATATTGAAACCACGAAACGGTGAACCTTAGCAGAGACAATGGACGACCAAGGTCAGAATCTACACTAATAGAACTGCATACAATCATGTTTTTCCCCCATGTCTGTCTCATCTGTCATAGGCACATGCTGCTTGCTATAGCTGTTAGTTCAGTATCAAGTTTGTACGCTAAAGGTGACAGCTTTCTATCAGTTGATGTTATCACTTTGCCACAGGTTCTCGTTTCATGTTATGGATACAGAGAGCTGACAAGGTCGTTGTTGTAGTGATGAAGGGATGATTCAAGGCTGTAGGACTGTGCATGTCAGGTTTATATATATAGACTATGCTTTTGGTCTCTCAATAGATACTTGTGCATTTGTTTTTAACGTATGTAATTTTTGATTCATACATACGTACATATTTATTCATTCATTCATTCTTTTATTATCCAGTCCCTGTGTGTATGCAGTTTTGTAAAAATTGTGTCATCCGTTCCCACCAGCACACAATGTCCTATACTTCCGAAAAGCAGAACTGGTTTTAAAACGTGTGCGCAAGATGCTCTGCGTGCGTTCGTACACGGGACCTCGGTTTATAGTCCCATCCGAAAGACTTTTTGGGGGGAGTGAAGTCAGCACTGATGTTAACTCCAGAGAGAAGGAACTATCTCCTTGAATGGGATTCAAACCCGGGTCAGCAGATAACGAACGCAGTGCACAACGCTCTAACCAACCAGGCAATGCCGTCCCTTAGATTTCTTGTGGCGTTAATTTCAAGGGAAAAATTCCATTGAATTGGGGGGTGTCTCAGCGGTGGCTTGAACCTAGACCTGATCCTAGGCTGTCTAATCACAAGCGCCATGTGCCTAACCACTAGGCTAACCCACCCACCCCTGGGTATGTTGATACCACCCATACTATCGGCCAGAGCTGCTCTACTTTTCAACAGGGGTTGGGTGGACTTTCAATGCGTGTGAAAGATTCGTCTGTATGTTCAGACATGGGACTTCGGTTTATAGTCTCATATAAAAGACTTTCAGAAGAACAGGGCTGGTACCAATGTACACTCCAAAGAATTTTGTTTCTTTTCTTCTTCGTTCAAAACTCAGACAACAACTATTGTTGTCTGTTATATGAGCAAAAATGGGTTACGCTGCTGAAGCGCCTGACAAGTCAGGCCCAGCGCATTCGACTTCGGCATAAGGGAGAATTGTTATCTTTTAAGACTTTATGGAAAAAAGGCAGGAGAATGGACCAAGAAGGCAGAAAAATATAGACAAGACAGAGGTAATAGGAAGAAAAGGAACAAGGCAAAAACAAAGAGTGATAGAAAGAAGGAAATTTCTAGCACAATATTTCCGGAAGGTAGGGGATGCTATTTATACTGACAGCCTCCGAGAGGATTATTTTTGTTTCAAAACCATTTTCAAACAGACACCTCAGCGTTGACTCAAACATGGACAGCTCCAAAATAATTTTTTAAAAAACAGTCTCAAACAGATGTGTTCGTGGTAACTCGAACATGGACCTTCAATTACTGTTAGTTCAAGACTCCAACACTTCTAACCACTGGGCTACAACACTACCTCCTTCCTCCCCCACACAATGGTCAAATTGATAAGCAGACCAAAATATGTCAGTACATTACGAAATCTGCTTTGCTGTTCCTCCTCCACAAAACATACACTTGTCTATGGATCTTTTTTTTTCCTCCCTGAGTAAATAGTAGACGGCTAGTACTAACCACCACTGTCAAACATTCATTAGTCTATAATGAAGTGCCTGTGGGGACTCATCAAAATCATAGAGTGTGCTCTTTTCAGAGTTTGGATGGATAAGCAGAGCATAGTGAATAGGGCTTGATGGACAAGCAAGGCCGTAGCCCTTCTCTCTGCCCTTCCCACCCTCTCCAATCAATCTTGGCTATCTAATAATCCTTTTTTCCTTCCTTTATTTCTATCAATAACAGGATTGGGTTTGTTTATTTTAATGGCAAAATATCAATGTGTTTTTGTGGGTCAGTCTTATTTCTGTTGTTTGTGTTTCCTCTCTTTCTGTCCTTGCCTGCGTTTCACTCTAACATTATCTGCGTCTGTCTGTCTGTGTTTTGTGCTGTCTCTGTCTCATACGTTCTCTCTCCATGCTCTCCATGTCTGTAGCTCTCTTCCTCTCTTTCTCTGTGTGTGTGCACAAGCGCGCGTGCGTGTGTGTGTGTGTGTGTGTGTGCGTGTGTGCGCGTGCGTGCGTGGTGTGGTATGTGTGTGAGTGTGTGTGTGTGTGTGTTTGTATTTGTCTGTCTCTCTTTATGTGCCTCTCTGTCTCTCTGTGTGTCTCTCTCTGTGCCAGTGGGAACAGATGACAGAATTTACAAAACTGCATACACACGGGAACTGAATGTAAAAAAGCACATAAGCGCTTTTTCCATTATCCTCGATATAAAAGAATGAAATGAAATGAAATGTCTATGTCTCCCCCCCCCCTCTCCCACGCACACACACTTTCACCAATCAATCCAATCAATAGTGTCATTGAAAGAGAGCAGCACAGTCACCAGAACTGATATTTGGCCAGCGTAGCCTTGGGCGAAAGGTCTTCTCCCAGCCCATGCAAGTCAAGGTGAGAATCACCAGGGGGAAGAAGACACTGGACATGGAAAGATAATGACAGGAGAGGAGAGGACAGCTCCGGGACAACCTTGGGTCTGTTTGAGGCCTGTCTGCAGTGGAGATTGCATGAAGGTGAGTCAGAGAAAGTGGAGAGAGAGAGAGAGAGACAGACAGACAGACAGACAGAAAGACAGACAGACAGACAGACAGACAGACTCAGACAAACAAACAGAGACAGAGACAAAGACAGATAGCAGACCACAGCAGGCAAGTCCAACATAACTCAGTCAAGGGTCCAGGGCCCCAGTGCTAAACTTAGCTCCTTCCTTTCACCAAGTCCAAGCGCGGTCAGTTTCTGCTATAATCAGCACCAGCTGGGCTGGAATGGATAGCAGCTGAGAGGAGCTGAAAGTGGGGGAAACTGACTGCTGTGAGACAGACATATACACAGACAGACAGAGCTAGATATTAATATTATATTGAGAGAGAGAGAGGGGGGGGGAGACAGATAGACAAAGATACAGAAGGATGACTCAAACTGGAATATTTTATTGAGACAGATCCAGACAGTCAGACAAACAATGATTGAGAGGGATGACAGACAGGAAGACAGAAGCGGAAAAAGACAGTACAGAGGAAGATGGAGAGTGACAGGTCTCAAATAGACACACTGACCAGGGAGAAAGAACCCTTTACCAAAGGCCACACTCCATGGATATAGGTTATGATGACTGTTGCTGTTTATCAAGCCACTGAATGACAAGTGTGTCTGGGTGATGAATTTCTTTGCTCTGAGAACTCAACTCAACCCAACTGTCTCCATCACCGCTGTCGTCAGTAGAAGCTCCAAGCAATGCCGCCATGTTTTACCATCTTTCTCTCTGTCTCTGCTGATTTCTACGATCACCTGTAGTCCTCCTCCCAGACCACTGACCTCAGTGATGTTGGTAGTGTAGGATGTTGACGGTCTACCTCTTTTCTTTCCGCCTTCAACCTTACCTTGTCATTATGAACATTTGTTTCTGTTTGCATGACCAACGTATTTCAGTCTGGGCTGATTGACTTCAGCCAGCATCTGTATTTACAGGGTGTTGATTAAGAGGCATGCAGAGAAAACGATGGGAACGCAACATCAGAGAGTGGACTGGCCTTGAGGGGAACGATTTGCTACTGAAAACCCAAGGACCGCTTGGAGTGGAGGAAGTTGGTTGCAAAATCTTCAGTGGCGCCCCCACAGTCTACAAAACTGCGAGATAGTTGAAGGTGAAAGTAAAACAAGATTGTTTTCATTTGTTCTTCTCTCTGACCATATTAATCTTAAAAGTCTCCTGTAGAACCACACAATGTTTGGCTGTGTTTTTTCCGTCTCGCTCCAATGTTCGTAGTGTATTGCTATTCGTCTCAGACCTGTCATATCCTGTTATCAGTTTGTCAAGTTGCAGTTTCTTCTCCTCCCTGGTGATGCTCATGTTTACTGGCACTGGTGTGAAAGAACCATTTCGTAGAGGTTATGCACTCTATAGAGATCAGTTACGATGACTGTGATGTTAGCGATGTCATTTGATTTTGAAAGGTATGCGAGGGTGAGGTGATTGCGAGAGAGAGAGAGAGAGAGAAGAGAGAGAGAGAGAGAGAGAGAGAGAGAGAGAGAGAGAGAGAGAAGACAGACAGACAGACAGACAGACAGACAGACAGACATTGACAGATAGTCGGACAGACCGATAGACAGAGAGAGAGAGAGAGACAAAGACAGAGCGAGGGATTGAGAGAGAGAGAATTTGTGTGTGTGTGTTGTGTGTGTGTGTGTGTGTGTGTGTGTGTGTGTGTGTGTGTGTGTGTGTGTGTGTGTGTGTGTGTGTGTGTGGTGTGTGTGTGTGGTGTGTGTTGTGTGGTGGGGGTGGATGTATGTTGCGTGCGTGCACGCATGTGCGCGCGCGTGGGTGCGTATATGAGTGTGTATAATATGTGTGCATAACGCGCAGACGCACGCACACATGGATGCTCATTTTGGGAATAGCTTGGATAGTTGTCATTTTTCTACTGCTTCCCAGTAAAAAAAACAACACAAAAACAACAAAAAACCAAATAATTAATAAAGGAGGAAATGTGATGAAGGGGGGGGAGAGAAAAAAAAGAAAGTTTATAGGGGGTGAAACTCTAAAACACAAAGGGGGCAGACAGCAGACAAGACAGACAACATATAGTTTTATAAAGAAAAAAAAACACGAAATTACTCTTAAAAAAAACAACGCAATGTTTTGGCAAAAAAAAGGGGGGAAAAAAAAAAAAAAAAATAATAAAAGGAAGACCTGTAGGTGTTATAGGATAGCGGGGGGAAAGGGGGGGGGAAAGGGGGGGGGGGGGGGGGGAGGAGAGGGGGGAGAGGAAGGAGCGGGAAGGGATGGGGCGGGGGGGGGGGGGGGGGGGGGGGGGGGGGGGAGGGGACTTTGGGGGAAAAGAGGGGGGTGGTGGGGGGGGGGAGGGGGGAGTGGGGGGGGGAAGAGGTCAACCCTGGCTTGACCGTCGAATTCTACTGGGAAGTCCCGTTTTTTTTTTCCTGAAACTCTGAAAGACAGCACATTTGTATGTTTTTCGATGACCCCCTCCACGGACAGTTCATTAAATGCCCCGGCTTTTTGAGATGGCTGTACCACAGTCCCCCGTTTTTTTGACAGGGAGTAGGGAAAAAAAGGTCTTAGATGTGTGGATGTCTGTGTGTGTGTGGGGGGGGGGGGGGGGGGGGGGGGGGGGGTGGAAGGGGGGGGGGGGTTCTGTGTGTTGTTGGGGGGTTGGGGGTTTGGGGGGGGGGGGGGGAGGGTTTGGGGTTGTTGTGTGTTGTGGTGGGGTAGTATGTGTTTTTTTGGTTTTTGGGTGTGTGTGTTGTTGGGGTTTTGTGTTTTTTGGTGTGTGTGTTGGGGTTGTGTGGTGTGTTGGTGTGTATGGTGTGTTTTGGGGTTGGGGTTTGTTCTTGGAAATGTTTGTTTGGGGTGGTTTTTGTTTTGTTTTGGGTGGGTTGTGGGTGTGTGTGGGGCGGGGGACGGCGCCGCAGCAGGAGTACAGCAACAAGGCAACACAACAAAACACAAAATAAAAAAAGAAAAACCCCAAAAAGCAAAAAAAAAAAACAAAAAACAAACAAAAAACAAAGTCGTGCCCGGGGTCGTTTAAAATTGCAAATATCAGAATGGTAATGGCTATCATTTTGAAGAAACTTTAATTTTTTTGTTTTTTGGTAAAGGGGTAGAAGTTTACTTCTATTAATTTTGTTTTTTTTTATGGTTGGTGCGTTCTTAGTTTCCAAAACCCTTTTTTGGTGGGGGCTTTTGGGGGGGGGGGGGGGGGGGGTTGTTTTTTTTTGGGTTGGGGAGGTCTTTTTTTCAGGGTGGTGGGGGGGGGGGGGGTTTGGGGGGGGTTTTTTTTTTGGTTCAAAAAAAACAAGGTAGTGCTCTTATCCTTTTTTCTTTCTCCCTTCTTTTTTTTTTTTTTTTCTTTTTTTTAAATTTTTTGTTTTTTTAAAAAAAAAAATTTGTTTTTTTTTTTTTGTTTTTTTTTTTTTTTTTTTTGGGGTTTTTTTGCAATTTTTCCCCAAGCATTAAAATAAAAAATGGTTTTTTTTATTCTCTGTTGTTTTTTTTTTTTGGGGGGGTTTTTTTTTTTTTTTTGGGGGTTTTTTTTTTTTTTTTTTGTTTTGGTTGTTTTTTTTTTTTTTTTTGGGGGGGGGGGGGGGGGGTTTTTGTTTCTTGCAAACTGTCAGAAAAAAGAAATGCAAAAGCTGTTTCTTTCTTTTTGGTTTTTTTGTTGTTGTTGAAAGTTGCATATAAAAAAGCGTTTTGTTCGTTTTGTTTATTTTTTTTTTTTTTTTTTTTGTCAAAACTTTAACATCTGAAAGAAGAAAAAGTGTTTTTTTGTTTATTTTGTTTGGTTTTTTTTTTTATTTTTTTTTTTTTTTTTTTTGTGGCTTTTTTTGGTCCCCTTTTTTTTTTGTTTTTTTTGTTTTTTTGTCATTTGTTTCGTTGTTGTCTCGTTTTTCGTCGTCGTGTTTTTGTCGTCGTCGTTGTTTTTTGTTCGTTGTTTTCTTTTTTTGTTTTCTTTTTTGTTTTTTTGTTTTTTTTTTGTTTTGAAAGTTTTCAGTTTTTGGTTTGAAGAAAAAAATCAGGTTTACATCATTTTTTAAAAGCCTGGGTCAATTCCACTACCTCACTTAAAAGTTTCTTTAAATTTTTGCATCCAGTGTCAGGGAGCTCCTTTTCACCCCGCGTGCGGGGCAATGTCCCTTTCCCCCTGCGGGGGGGGTTTGTCCCCTCCCACTTTTTTTTTTTTTCTCCTTTTCCTTCCCCCTCTCTCTCTCTCTCCTTCTCCTTCTCTCTCTCTCTCTCCTCTCTCTCCTCTCTCTCTCCCTCTCTCTCTTTCTCTTCTTCTCTTTCTCTTCTTCTTCTCCTTCTCTTTTCTCTCTTTTTTTCCTTCTTCTCCTCTCTCTCTCTTCTCTCTTCTCTCTCTCCTCTCTCTCTCTCCCCCCTTTTTTCCCTGGGGGGCGGGATAGGCCCGATGGTTGAACCGGAAATTTTCCCCTGGGGATTCCCTTTGGGGATATTTTCCCCTGGGGGGTTTTTTTTAAACAGGCCGTCCCTCTCCCCAAAAACCGGGAAAATTTTCTTTAAAAGGGACTGTGGGCGATTTGCAGAGTTTCTTGGGGGGGGGTTTTCCGGGGTTTTTTCCCCGGGGCGGTGGGGGGTTTGTGTGGGGGGTTCGGGGCTTTAATTTCCGCACCTTTTGGGGAGGGGGGTTTTTTTGGGGGGGGTGGCGGGGAAACGGGGGGGGGTTTTTTTGGAAAGCGCGCGCGCAGAGGGACCCGGGGGGGCGCGCGCCCCCCGGGGGGGGGGGGGAACCAAACTGGGGGGAGGAAGATGGGACGGGGGAGGGGGGGCGGGGGGTTGGAGGGGGGGGGGAGGGTGGGGGCCACCGGGGAGGGGGGGGGGTTGGGGGAAAGGGGGGGAAGGGAAAAAAGAAAGCGGGGGGGGGGGGAGGGTGGGTTTTATCTTGGGGAGGGGGGGGAGGGGGGGGAAGGGGAGGGGAGGGGGAAAGGAAGGGCGGGGGCGGAGGAGAAAAGGGGAGGGGGCCCAAAAAAAAGGGGGGAGGGGGGAAAAAAAAAAAAAAAAAAAAAAAAAAAGGGGGGGGGGGGGGAAAAAAAAAGGGGGGGGGGTTTTTTTTTTTTTTTTTTTTTTTTGGGGGGGTTTTTTTTGGGGGGGAATTTTTTTTTTTTTTTTTTTTTTTTTTTTTTTTGGGGGGGAGGGGGGGAGGGGGAAGATTTTTTTTGGGAATGGATGGATGGATGGATGGATGGGGAGGAGAAAGAAAAGGAGAGAGGAGAGGAGAGGGGAAAAAGGGGGAAAAGAAAGGGAAAAGAAGGAGGAGAGAAAGAGAGAGGAGGAGAAAAAAAGGGAAGGGAGGAGAGAAAGGAGGGAGAAAGAAAGGAGGGGGAGAGGAAAAAAGAGGGAGAGAACGAAAGGAGAGAGGGGAGAGAGAGAGGGGGGAGAGGAGGGAGAGGGACCCGAGGGGAGAGAAAGAGAGGAGGAGAGAACAGAGAGCGAAGAAGAGGCCCAGAACGAAAACCCGACGAGAGGAGAAAGAAAAGAAACGAGAGAGTAAGGAAGAAAGAAAACAAACGAAGCACAGAAAGAAAGAGAAGAGAGGAGAAAAAAAGAAGGACAGAAGAAGAGAGGAGAGAAGAAAGCAGATAAGCGGGAGAGGGAGGAGAGAGACAGAGCGATGAGAGAACGAAAGAGGAGGAGAACGACAGAGGAGCGAGGAGAGAGAGAGTAGAGGCGGGAGAGAGAGGGAGAGAGAGAAAGAGGCGATGGAGAGAAAGCGAGAAGGACAGAGAGAAAGGGTAGAGAGAGAGAGAGAAGAAATAAGAGGAGAGGGAGGAGAGAAAGAGAGAGCAGAAAGAAAGGGGAGGGGAGGAGGGAGTAGACAGATAGAGGGAGTACAGAACGCGAGAGAGGGCGAGAGAGAGGAGAGAGAGGCGAGCGTGGAGCAAGAGCGAGGAGAGAGATAGGGAGGCGAGCGCGAGAGAGAGGAGAGAGAGAGAGAGAGAGAAAGAGAGAGACGAGAGAGAATCCAGCATAGACGCCAGAGCGAGAGAAAGAGAGAGAGAGCGAACGAGAGAGAGAAAGAGAGAGAGCAGAGAGAGAGAGAGAGGGCAGAGAGAGCGAAAGAGAGCGAAGAGAATGAGACGCGGAGAGAGAGAGAGAAAAGAGGGAACGGAGAGAGAGAGAGAGAGAGAGAGGAAAGAAAGGAGAGAACGGCAAAGCGAGAAGGAAGAGAAAGAAAGAGGAGCTAGAGACGAGAAAGAGCGAGAGCGAGAAAGAAAGAGGGGAGAGGGAAGAGAGAGTGACAGCGAGAGAGAGAAACGTACCGAGGGAGAGAACGAAAGAGAGAGAGGGAGAGAGGAGAGAGAGGGAGTCGAGCGAACGGAGAGAGGGGCGAAAGAGCGAGCGAGAGCGAGAGAGAGAGGCGAAAGCATAGCGAGACGCGAGAACAGGAAAGGAAGCGAGGGCGAGCGCGAAAGAGAGGAGAGAACGAAAAGGAGCCTCGGAGCGGATCCATATCGCAGTTCTCTCTCCCTCCCTCTCTCCTCTTTCTCTCTCTCTCTCTCTCTCCTCTCTATCTCTCCTCTGTCTCCCCTTCATCTCTCCTCTTTCTCTTCTCGCTCTGATCTCCGCTACTCTCTCTCTCTCTCTTTCTCTTCTCTCTCCCTCTCTCTCTCCCTCCTCTCTCTTTCTCTCTCTCTCCTCTCTCTCTCTCTACTTTCTCTCTCTCTCTCTCTCTCTCTCTCTCTCTCTCTCGCTTTCTCTTTTCTCTCTCTCTATCTCTCTCTCTCTCTCCCTGTCTCTCTCTCTCTCCCTCCTTTTCTCTCTCTCTCTCTCTCTCTCTCTTTCTCTCCCTCTCTCTCTCCCTCCCTCTCTCTTTTCTCTCTCTCTCCCTCTTCTCCTCCTCTCCCTCCCTCTCTCTTCTCTTCCCTCCTTCTCTCCCTCCCTCTCTCTCTCTCTCTCTATCTCTCTCTTCTTCCCCCCCCCCCCCCTCTCTCTTCTCTCTCTCTATTTTCTCTCTCTTTCCCCCCCTTCTCTCTCTCTCTTTCTCTCTCTCTCCCTTTTCCCCCCCCTCCCCCCCTCTCTCTCTCCTCTCTCTCTCTCTCTCTCTTCTATCTCTCTCTCTCTCTGTCTCTGACTGAGTTCTACGATTCTTGTAGCCCTCCTCCCAGCCATGACCTCTGTGATGTTGGCAGTGTAGGGTAGGGGTGGTGGACTGGCTCTTTTCCTTGTGCCCTTTCAGTGCTCCATCAGAAACAAAACCAAAGGGGAAAACAAAAAGATACAACAAAGGGAAAAGGAAATCGTTATGTGCCAGTAGACATGTGCGTGTCTTTTTGTACGCTAGAGTATGATATTGAAATGAAGAATAACGAATGAATGAATAAATGAATGAATGAATTAATGATATGAGAGAGTGGTGTGAGTGAATGTTATGAATGAATGAGTGAAAAAATGATATGATTGTGAGTTGAGTGAGATGAATGAATGAATGTTTGAATGGATGGAATGAGAGAATAAATGAATGAATAAATGAATAAATGAGATGGAATAAATGAAGTGAATGAATGAATGAATGAATGAATGAATGAATGAATGAATGATGAATGAATGAATGAATGAATGAATGAATGAATGAATGAATGAATGAATGAATGAATGAATGAATGAATGCATGAGTTAATGATTGAGTGAATGAATGAATGAAGGAATGAATGATTGGACATTTCTATTGAGGAAAAATAATAAGCATAATGGTGGCTTTTCCCCCAACTATCCCTTTGTCAAAAATATGTTAATCAATCAGTCCTATCATTCATTTGAACATACAAAGAATGAAATATCTAAGGAAATAAGTGGGGAAATAGTGAAAACGTAACCATGCAATAACCCAACATAATAGAGACAGTTGCATCACAAAGTAGTTACAGAGAGAGAGAGAGAGAGAAGAGGAGAGTGAGAGGAGAGAGAGAGATGTAGAGACTGAGAGAGATTGAGAGAGAGATGATCGGGAGATTGATTAGAGACGGCTGAGAGAGGTGAGAGAGAGTGAGAGAGGGAGGGACGGGAGGGAGAAAGGGTAGAATGGAGGAGAGTGAAGTGTTTATGCGCACCCGCTTGTGTTTGGCGCGGTGTTTGTGTCGCGTGCATGTCAGTGTATCCATATGTGTATGTGCTTAATGGTGTATGCATATATGTGGTTGTAAGCGTGTGTGTGGCACGGCGCCGCGTGCGTGGAATGTGTGTGTGTGTGCGTGTGTGTGTGTGTGGTGTGTTGTCTATTGTCTTTACATAATTGTGTGCCTCGTCACTTCTTTATTCGATATATTTTTTCTATTGGATGATTAAAGTACCTCCTTCTTTGAGTTCACTTTGGTCGAGCACACAACCTACACACACAAACACACCACACATCACTCACTCACTTATGACATCTACACCCCTCCAGCACACACACACACACACCCGCACCCGCCCCTCCACTACACACACACACATACACCCTACTACACACCTTCCCCCCCCCCCTTCCCTCCCCCCCCCCCACTCAAACCCTTGCAATACGAAACAAAAAATACACAAATCAAAAACCAAAACAAAACCAAAAAAACGAAACAAAAACAAAACAAAACAAAACAAAAAACACAAAAAAACCAACGAAAAACAGCTTACATTCTCTATATACTCTCAACTCACTATAAACTCTATACAACACAACCCTTCATCCACTATTTCTTCTTCTTCTCCTTTGTTTTTTCTTTCCTTTTTATTTTCTCTCCCCCCCCATGCCCCCCCCCCCCACCCCCACCCCCCCACCCCCACCCCTTCACATGCCCCAAAAGCGATCGATATCCTATTTCCAGTTCTGGCACCATCGGACTTTCTTTTCAAGCTTTTGGCTTTAAGTAGCTTCCAAAACCAGGCACCTTCAGGCCACCAAATGGCACGGCACTAGAGGCTAGTTTTCTGACCCTGAGTTCAAACCTACGGGCGTGTTCTTAGTTTCTGACAGTAAGGCTTTAAGCTGATTAGAGAGTTCTGTTTGCGGAAAGGTAGTCTGTCTGCTCCTTGCAATATAATTATGGGTATTGACTGACGTCAGTAGGGTTTGACCAACAAACAAAAAAAAGCTTGTTCTTGATGGTTACGGGTCTTTTTGGGGTTTGTTGTGTGTGTGTGGGGGTGTGTGTGTGGGGTTGTGTGTGTGTGTTGTTTGTGTTGGGTGTGTGTGTGTGTGTGTGTTGGTGTGGTTGTTAGTTGTGTGTGTTGTGTGTTGGGTGGGGGTGTGGTGGTGTGTGTTGTAGTGGTGTGTGTGTTTTTTAACCACTTTTGATAGTGTTTTTTAACTGTGTTTTGAGGGGGAGGTGGGGGGGGGGGAGAGAAAAGGAGAGGAAGGAGGGAGGGGAATGAGAGAGAGAGAGAGGGGGGGGGGGGGAGGGAAAGGGAGGGGGGGGAGGAGAGCAGAGACAGACACACAGACAGACAAGACAACGAGACAAGACAGAAGAGACAGGAGAACTCGACTCAAAAACATTTTTTTTAAAAAAGGGCCATTGGCCCATGAGACACGAGAGAGACACAGTAGAGAGACAAAGAGAACTCGAACTCGAACTCGAATATTTTTTCAAAAAAAGGGCCCAGGGCCCCATACATGAAGGGGGTTGCCGAATGCTTAGTATTTTGGTGGGGAAAAAAGCAATAGGAAAAAAAAAAACAAAAAAAAAAAACAAACAAATCCGACGCATGTTACTGTAAAACAAAAGCGTTACAAAAAATGACTTAGGATAACAATATCTCTCTTTTCTGAAAAACTTTACACAAATATAAAGGAGGGTCGCAAAAACCTCAGGTGACTTTGCCGGATAAAAAAGATCTAAATGATTAGGCTGTTTTACTTATTTAACAGGGGTGGTTAAAAAAGAAACAAAGAGAGAACACACAGAGAGAGCAGGTGAACAGAGAGATACAAAGAGAAACATAGGAGTTTAAAGGTAGAGACAGAGACAGTAAGACATAAAGACAGAGACAGTGACAGACAGACAGACGGACAGACATACCGACAAACATGCAGACACACAGTAACACAAACGGACACAGTCGCAAACAGACATGGACAGAAGCTGAGAAGGAGATTAAAAAAAACAAGGAAAAGGTGTCCCATAACCTATGTGGTGGTAGAGGAGTGAGGCATCAGAAACCTCAACTTCTCTAGGGGCCAGCATATTGAGGGCGGCGCTCATCTCCTCTCCCTCGCTGCTTTACCTTCCCTGTTCCTAAAGAGGGCAGGTACCCATATACAGCTGGGTGAACTGGGGGACTATACTGAAGACAAGGCGCACAAACGGTCACCCATCCAAGTGGTAACCACGCTCGATGCTGCTAAATGTTTCATGGCTGGGGGAAAGCGAGTGCTATGACCACTGAGCTATCCCGTCGCCACTGAGAATGAGATGCAGAGAGTAAAAGACAAAAACAGCAATGAGAAAAGAGGAAGAAAGACAGACACAAGGGCGTGAGGGACGGTAGGGAAAAAGAAAGAGAGAAAGACAAACGGACAGACACAGATAGACAGAGACTGTGCCAGATAGAGACGGAGAGAGACAGAAGCATAATTATATACAAAACAAAAACGTAAAGAAAGAGACAGAGAGAGAAGAAGACGAAAGAATAAAAAGTACGCAACATAACAGCAGAGAGAGAGAGAGAGAGAGAGAGAGAGAGAGAGAGAGGAGAGAGAGAGAGAGAGAGAGAGAGAGAGAGAGAGAGAGAGGAGAGAGATGCAAGCACATTAAAAAAAACCCAACAACAACAGAGAGACAACGAAGGACAACAAGAAATGGAACTATCAATAGACAAACAACATGAACAACAACAACAATACCACCACCACCACACACCTCTACCACACCACAAACCACTACCACCACCACCACCACCACAACCTTTACCACCATCACCACTACCACCACCACCACTACCACCACTACCACCACCACAACCTTAAACACCATCACCACCACTACCACCTCACTACCACCACCACCACCACAACCTCTACTACCACCACAACCACTACCACCACACCACCACACAACCACTTACCACCACCACTAACAATACCACCACCACCATCACCACAACCTCTACCACCACCACCACCACCACAACCACTACCACCACCACACCCCCACCACCACACCACCACCACCACTACCACAACCTACCACCCATCACCACAACCTCTACCACCACCACCACCCACCAACCACTACCCACACCACCACCACCAAACCACTACCACCCAACCACTACCCACCACCACCATCACCACAACCTCTACCACCACCACCACCACTACCACCACCACTAACAATACCACCACAACAATCACCACAACCACTACCACCACCACCAACACCACCACCTCTACCACTATAGCTACCACCACAACCACCACCACAATCACACCACCACCACTACCAGCAACAACAACTACAACAACAACAACAGAATTGTAAACAGGCAGGCGGAAACATTCAGTCAGACACAGCCAGACAGACAAAAGGCAGAGGCAAAACAATACAAGCAAAATAATAGACAGGCATGCAGACAGATTAGTGACATTGTTCAGTAAAGCACACACACATATATGCACACGTACACACGCGCACACACACACACACACACACACACACACACACACACACACACACACACACACACACAACACAGCACAACAAAACACACTCCCCTCACACATACACAAACAAGCACACACACACACACAACACACACCAAAACACAACACAACACAAGACAACACCCCCTTCACACACACAATCGGGTGGAAACAGCTCTAGATGAAAACCTTTAACAAAACTGCATTTCACACGGGACTAAATGTAAAAAAAACACCCAGTGCTTATTCCCTCACCTCCTCGAAATCAAAGAATAAAAACAATAAAACAAAATAAATAAACAACAACACTTTACACTTCCCCCAAACAACCCCTGTCTTTTTTTTTGCCCCGCCCAAAACGTTCCCCAGTTCCCTGCTGCCCTTTTTTTTCCCTCTTTTGGGGCCCCGGGGGGGTTTTGGGGGGTTTGTTTTCGGGGGTTTCTGGGGGGTTTTTGGGTGATTTTGGGGGTTTTTTTTTTTTTTTCCCCCCTTTTTTTTTGGGTTTTCCCTTTTCCCCTTTTCCAGGGGAAAGGGTTACCTGAAAACCCCAAAAAAAAAAAAAGTTTTTTTTTTTTTTTTTTTTTTTTTTTTTTTTTAAAAAAAAAAAAAAAAAATTTTTTTTTAAAAGGTTTTTTTTACCCCCCCAATTTAAAACCCAACCCACCCTTTAACCAAAACATCCCCCCAATAATAAAAATTTTTTTTTCCCAAAAAAAAAACTATTTTGGCCGGTATTGGGCAAATTTTTCCCCCCCGCCCTGAAGCTGAAAACCCAGGGGGACACTGGCATAAAAAAAAATGACGGGGGGAAAAGGGGAAAAATTGGGGGGGGTTTTGAATAGAGGTGGGGAAAAAAGGAAAAGGGAAAAAAAAAAAGAATAAAAAAGAAGAAAAAACAAAACCAAAAAGGGGGGCAAAACCCCAAAACCAACAAAAAAACCAAAAACCCCAAAGAAAAAACGGACCAACAGGAAACCCAAAAAAATTTTAAGGGCCACCCCAGTGTTAAATACCCTTTCCTTTCCAAGTAAAGGGAGTTTCCAATAACCACTGGGGAATGATCGCGGGGCTAAATGTGGAAAGGCGCTAATTAGCAGACATAAAAGGCCAGCTATTAATATATATTGAGGAAAAGGGGGGCCAGTCAAAAAAGGATAACTCAACGGTATTTATTAAACCCGACCAACAGTCAGAAAACATTTTAAGGATGGGGAAAACAACGGAAAAAAAGTCAAAAATGGAGATGCAGGTTCAAATAAACAGACGGAAAAAAGAACCTTTCCAAGCCACACTCCAGGTTTTTGGTTATTCTTTTTGCTTTTACACCAATAAATTGTCTGTGATGAATTTGCTCTGAACTCAACAACCAATGTTCCTCTACCCTGTTCTAGAAGCTCCAGAATGGCCATGTTTACCATCTTCCCTTTTTTCTACGATCACTGTATCCTCCGACCATACTCATGATGTGTAGTGTAGGATTTTACCTTTCTTTTTGCTTAAACCCACCTGCCTTAAATTTTTTCGGTTTCAACCAAATTTTCAGTCTGGGTGTTTATGCCAGCCCCAATGGGTTGATTAAAGCTCAAGACGTGGAACGTCAACATCGAAGTTTACGGGGCCTTGAGGGAAAATTTCTAGAAACCCAACCATGGAGAATTGGGTTGCAAACCAGTGCCCCCTTAAAAAACTGCGGATTTAAGAGAAAGAAACAAATTGTTTATTTTCTTCTCTCTCCCATAATCTTAAAAGTCTCCTGAAACCACACAATGTTTGGCATTTTTGTCTTCCAATTTAGTGTATGCTTCCCAGACCTGTCATACCCTTTTAAAGTTTGTCAAGTGCATTTCTTCCCTGGGGGAGAAGTTACCCCCTGTTGAAAGAACCTTTTAAAGGGTATGCACTTTTGAACCTTTTAAAAACTGGATGTTAATGTATGATTTGAAAGTATGAGGGTGAGGTTTTCGAGAAGAGAAAAAAAGGGAGAGAAAAAGAAAAAGAGAGAGAGTAGACCAGCAACCCAGCAGCAGCATTCGGGTGCGGCCATAACAGGGAGGGACAGGCGAGGGGTGGGGGGAATGGGGGTTTGTGGGTGGGGGGTGGGGGGGTGTGGTGGGATTTTGTTTTGGGGTTTTGGGGTTGTGTTTTGGTGGTGAACGTGGGTTACGCTTTGGGCCCCTGGTCGTATAAGGTAATTTTTCATAACGCCAAAACGCACGAAAAGGGATGAATTGGGGGAAAGGGATAAGCAATTTCACCCCCCCAAAAAAAAATAAAAAAAAACCCACAAAAAAAGAATTAGGAAAGGGAAAGGGTTCAGAAAAAGCATAAGGGGTAAACCCTAACAAAAGGGACGAAGAAACAGACAGAAAACAACAGACCTGAGAAAAAACACCGTATTCTCTTAAATAAAAGCAATCGTCTTGGAAAAGATGGGAAATTAAAGGGAAAAAGGGGATATAGGATAGCAGGGGAGGGGAGGGGGCGACAGGGACGAGAGGTGGGTAAAAGGAAGGAGCAGAAGGGAGACGGTGGGGGGGGGAGGGACATTGGGACAAGTGGGGGGGGGGGAGGAGGGAGTTGGGAATCCAATATCCTGTTTACGTCGATTCCCCGGGAAAAAGGTCCCGTTTTTCTTCAAAACTCTAGAAAGCATTTCTTGTATTCAGACCCCTACGGCATTATAAAGCTGAGGTTTAGTGGGCGACCACGATCTCATTTTAGACAGGGAAGGTTTTTATTTTTTGGGGGGGGGGGGACAGAGGGGGCGGTTTTTGGTTTTGGGGGGAGATGTTGTGTAGGGGTGATAGGTTGGGGGGGTTTTGGGGATTTTTGGGTTTGGGGTTTGCGTTTTTGGGGATGGGGGGGGTTTTTGGGGGGAGGGGTTTGGGTTGGGTGGTGTTTGGGCGAGAGAGGGGAGAAAAGAAAAAAAGAAAAACCGGCGGAAAAACACAAAAAAGTTTTCCCGTGGAAAATGGTAAATAGTAAGAAAATTTTGTTGTTTGGGAGTGGTTTTTTTTGTTTTTTGGGGTTTGTTTTTTTTTGTTGGGTTTTTTGAGGGATTGGGGGGGTTTTTGGGGGGTTGGGTAAGAGTGGGGAAACCCCCTTTTGGGAATTTTAGTGTATCCCCTCTGTTAAAATTTAAAATTTCTTTGGATTTAAATGAATTTAAGGTAAACAGTAAATATGTTTTTCTATTTTTTGGGGGGAAAACTTTTGTTTAATGTTATTGTTGTTTTGTTGGCCGTTTTGGGGTTTTTTGTGTGGTTGTTTTTGTGGTTGGGGGATGGTTGAGACCAGAGGAGCAACGCAAAGCAGTTACACGGGGGTCAAATTGAACAAAGCAGGGGGTTGGGAAAGAAAAGGCAAAATAGGAGGGGTTGTGAAAGGAAGGAAAGGATGAAAGGGTAATCCATTGAAGACTTGATTTTTGGTTTCCTTTTTTTTTAGTTGTTAAATTTTGGAATTTTGTTTGTTTTTTGGAGGAACCTTTTCTGTTGGGTTTCTTTTTTTTTTTTGGGGTTTGGTTGTGGTTTGTTGTTAGGGGGTTTGGGAAGTTGTGGTTGGGGATTGGTTTTGTTTTTGTTGTTGGGGGGGGTGTTTATTAAAATTGGTCCGGGTTCGGGTGTCGGGGTGGTGGGGGTTTGTTTTGATTTATGTAAAACCCCAACCATGTTTGGGTTATGAATGTCTTTCTTTCCTTTCTGTTTTCTCCCCCATTTCCCTTTCCTATTTTAAAAATTTTAAAACTTTTGGTATTGATTTTTTTTCTGTTTTATTCGGGTTGATTTGTTTGTGAAACCTTTTCCAAAACAAAAACATAACCAAACCTTACTTTAAATTTTTCATTCCCAAAAGATTTTTCTCCGTTCATTTTTTCTTTTTTAAAAGGGGTTTTTTGGGAAAAAAATGGATGCAAAAAGGGGTTGAAAAAGAAAGATTTTTCCTAAATAAATGGTCCATTCCCAAAGTTTTGAATTTGTTTTAAAGGGGTGGGAAAAGGGGAAAATTTTGGTGGGTATTTTTTTTTGTGGGGGTGGGGGCGGGGCTTTACTTGAAAAAAAATGGATGTTGGACCTTTCCCCCTTCCTTATTTTGTTAAATCTTCATTTCTTTTCTTTCTTCGAACTTTTTTTTCTTTCTTCTTTTGTTTTTTTGTACTTTCAAGTTATATTCCTTCTTTTCTCGTCTCTCTTTGTTTGTCGGGGTTTTTCTTTGGGTTTTTGGGTTGCTTTTTGGGTGTTTTTGGGGGTTTAAGGGGGGTTTTCTTTTTTTTTTTCTGGGTTATGTTTTTTTTGGGGAATTATTGGTTTTTTTTTTTCCCCCTTTTTCCCTTTTAAACTTTTTAGTTTCCCTTTCGTGTTATCTTCGTTTTTTGTCCTTTTCATTTCTTTGAGTGCTTTTTTTAAATGCTTCCCATTCCCATGTCGTGCATACCCTCATAAATGACCCCTCCCTTTTTTCCCCTTTTTGTTTCTTCCTCTCCCCCCCCTTTCTTTTCCCATCCTCACCCCTTTTTTCCACACTTCTCTTTCCTTTTCCCTATCTTATCCTCTCTTTTTCCCTCCTCTCTCTTTTTTTCGCTTTCTTTCTCTTTTTTTCCATCTCGTCTTCCTCTCTCTCCCACCTTCTTTCTCCCCTCCTTGGGTCTCTTCCTTCTTTCCCCTTCTTCTCCTCCCCTCTTTTTTTTCTCTTCTCCTCTCCTCCCCCTTTGGTCCTTTTCTCTCTTCTCTCCCCTTCTCCTTTTTCTCTGTCCCTCCCCTCTCTCTCTCTCCCCCTTCTCCTTCCCTCTCTTTCCCCTTTCACTTCCCTTCCTCCCCTTTCTTCCTTTTTCCTCTTCTTAAACCCTTTCCCCAATAATCTCGTCCCTTTTCTCCCTTTTTCTTTTTCTTTTCTCTTTGGTCTTTTTTTTTTTTTTAAATCCCGGGTAAACCCAGGTCCCTTTTTTCAATTTTCCTTAAACTAAATAAAAACCCCAAACTCTTCTTCTCCCCCCTTTTTTTTCCTTCCTTCCCCCTCCTTCTTTTCCTCACTTTCCTCCTCCTTTAACCCTCCCCTTTTTATCCTTTTTTTTCCCTTCTATTCCAATCAACTTCTCTTTTCTCTTACTCTTCCCTTAAATTCTTCTTTAAACTTCCTCTCCTCTCTTTCTTTCCTCTTTTTCCCCCTCTCTCATTCTTCTCCCCTCTTCTTCTTCTTCTTTCTTCTTCTACTCTCTCTCCTCTCTCTTTTCCCTCCTTCTCTTTTTTTAAACTCCCCTTTTCCTTCTCTCACTCCTCACTTCTCTTCCTTCTATTCCTCCCACTCTCCTTCTTTCCCTATCTAGGCCAATTTCTTATTCTTTCTCCTCACCATTTTATCATTTTTCTCTCTCTCCCCCTTTCCCCTTCTCCTCTCCTCCTCTCCTCTCTCTCTCTCCTTCTCTTCCTCTCTCTCTCTCTCCTCTCTCTCTCTCTCCCCCTCCCTTCTCTCTCTTCTCTTCTTTCCTCCTCCTTCTTCCCCCCTCTCTCTCTTTCTCTCTCTCCCTCTCCTCCCCTCCCTCTCTTCTCTCTCTCCCTCCCCCCTCTTCCTCCTCCTCTCTTCTCTATCCTCTCTTTCTTCTCTCTTCTCGATCCTCCTCTCCCTCTCCTTTCCTTCTCTCTCTTCCTAATCTCTCTTCCTCTCCCCCAAAAATTCCCTCCCCCTCCCTTCCTCCCTTCTTTCACCTTCCATTCGTCTCAAAACCTCCTCCTCCTTCCCCACTTTTCTCCTCCCTCCCTCTTTTCTCTCTCAACCCTTCCTCCTCTCTCTCCAATCCTCTCTCTCCTCCTCCTTCCCCTTCTCCTCTCTCTCCTCTTATTCTCCTCTCTCTCTCTCTCTCTCTCTCTCCGTCCCCTCCCTCTCTCCTCCTTCTTCTCGGCCCCATCTCCCTCTCCCTCCCCTCTCCTCTTCTCTCCCTGCTTCCTCTCCTTTCACTTCCCTCCTCTTCCTTGCCCATCTCTCCTCTCCCCCAACTCTTCTCTTCTCTCTCTTCCTCCTCCTTCTCAATCCTCTCCTTCCTCCTCTCCCCATCCCCTCCCTCCCCTTCTCCTCCTCCACCCCCTCTCTCTCTCCCCTTCCCTCATTTTCAAAAACCCTAAAACTCTTCCTCTCTTCTCACCTCTCTCCTTTCTCTCTCTCCTTCTCTTCTCTCCCCTTTTTCCTCATCTTCCTCTTTCCATCTCCTTTCTCCCTCTCTCTCTTTTCTCTTTTCTCTCTCTTTTTCCCTCTTATCTCTCTCTCCCCTCTCTTCTTTCCCCTCCTCTTCTTCTCTCCCTTTTTCCTTTTTCCCTCCTCTTTTCTCCTTCTCCTCCCTCCCCCCTCTCTTCCCTACCCCTTTCCCCTTAATTCTTTATACCCCCCCCACCCAACCCACCCCCCCCCTCCCCCCATCAAATCCCCTACCCTCTCCTCCCCCAACATCACCCTCCCCCTTTCCTCCCCCCTTTTTCCCCCCCCAAAACCCTTTTTCCCCTTCTCCCCTCATCTCCCCCCCTTTTCTCACTCCCCCTTCCCCCAAACCCTTTTCCCTCCCCCTTCTTTTTTCCCCCCTTCCCTCCCCCCCCTTCTCCTCGTTTTCCCCCCTTCTCTAAAAAACCCCCCCAAACACTCGCCCCCCCCAAAAAAACTTCTTTTTCCCCTTCCCGGCCCTCCCCCACTCCCCCCTTTTCCCCCTCTTCCCCTCCCTTACTCTCTCCCCCCAAAACCGCCTCAACCCCCCTTTCCTTCCCCATCCCTCATCACCCCCCCCCCGAAATTTTCCCCCCTTTCCCCCCTTTTCCCTTCCCACTCCTTTTTCCCTTTTTTCACTTTCTCGCCCTCTCTCCCTCTTCACCAACTTCCCCTCCCCCCCTCTTTCTTCCCCCTCTCCCCTTCATTCTCTTCTCCTCCCCCAAAAAGTTTTCCCTTCCTCTTTCCTCCCCCTTTTTAACTCTCTCTCCCCCCTTTCCTCCCCCCCTTCCTTCCCAAACCCCTTTTTCCTCCCCTTTACCTCCCCCCAAATCAAACCCCCCCCCTCCCCCCTTTTCCATTTTATCATCTCCTTCTTCCCCCCAATCTCTCTCCCCCAAAAACCTCCACCCTCTCCCCCCAAACCACCGCCTCCCCCTCCTCCCCTCCCTCTCCCTCCCTCTCTCTCTTTTCTCCCTCTCTCCTTTCTTCTCTCTTCCCTCCTTTTCTCTCTCTCTCCCCCCTCCCTCTTTTCCTCCCTCCCATACATCTCTTCTCCCCATCTCCTCCCCCCTTTCCATTCTTCTCCCCCCCTCTCCCTTCCTTCCCTCCCTCTCCCCTCTTCCTCTCTTCCCCTTTTCCCTCTTCTCTCCCCCCTCTCTCCCTCTCTCTCCTCCTCCCTCCCCTCTCTCCCCTCTCTCCTCTCTTTTCTCTCCCTCCCCCCCCTCTCTCTCTCTCTCTCCTCCTTCTCTCTTTCTCCCCCCTCTTTCCCCCCCCTTCTCTCTCCTCTTCTTCCCTCACTCTCTTCCTTCCCCCTCTCTCCCCCTCTCTCCTCCTCCCTCTCTCTCCCCTTCTCTCTCTGTCTCTGCTGTTCTACGATCTCCTGTAGCCCCCTCCCAGACCCACTACCTCTGTGATGTTGGCAGTGTAGGGTAGGGGTGGTGGACTGGCTCTTTTCCTTGTGCCCTTTCAGTGCTCCATCAGAAACAAAACCAAAGGGGAAAACAAAAAGATACAACAAAGGGAAAAGGAAATCGTTTTGGTGCCAATAACAGTGCGTTTTCTTTTTTGTACGCTAAAGAGAATGAAATGAAAAGAATGAAAAAAGAAGAGAGTGAGGAAGTGAATGTTATGAAAGAATGAATGAATGAGTGAATAAATGAATGAGTGAGTGAGTGAATGAATGAATGAATGTTTGAATGGGATGAAGGATGAATGAGAGAAATAAATGAAAAGAGTGAATGAATGAATGAATGAATGAAATGAATGAATGAATGAATGAATGAATGAAGAATGAATGAATGTGGTGAATAAAAATTTAAAGCATGAGTGAATGAAGAATGAATGAATGAATGAGTGAATGAATGAATGATGAGTGAATAATTAATTAATAATGAATGAATGAATGAATGAATGAATGAATGAAGAATGTGAATAATTTAATGAATGATTTAATGAATTGGGGATTTCATTGAGGGAAAAACATAAGCATAAGTGGCTTTTTTTTCTTACATTCCAGCCCCTTTTTCGAAAAAAAGTTAATCAATCAGCCATCATTCATGAACATACAAGAATGAAATGTCCCCAGGAATAAGGGGGAAATAGTGAAAAAGTAAACCATGCATAAACCAAAAGATAGACAGTTGGGATACACAAAGTAGATACCGAGAGAAAGAGGAAAGAGAAGGGGGGAGGGGGGGGGGGGGGGGGAGGGAGGAGGGAGAGAGAGAGATGGTTTTATCTCGCATTGCTTGCGTTTGGGGCGGTGTGCGTGCATGTCCCTTTTGTCTATCTGTGTATGTGCATCTGTGTAGCATGTGTGTGTAACGTGTTGGTGCACGCGCGCGCGTGCGGCGTGCGTTGCGGTGTAATGTGTTTGGGCTTTGTCTTTAAACCCTATTGTGTGCCGTCACTTGTATTCATAATGCTTTTATAGGATGATTCAACGTTGACTTGATTTGTGGGCACCACCCATACACACACAAACACAAAACACAACATACACAAAAACACAAACACACCCCAACGCCACTCATTCACTCATACACATCTACACCCCCCCCCCCCCAAACCACACACACAAAACCCCATTAATATTTTTTTCCTTCTTTTTTGTTTTGAATGTTTTTCTTTTTGCTTGTTTGTTTGTTTTGCGGATATTTTTTAAGATTTTGAATTTTTTGAATGTATGGGTTAATTTTTTCTGGGTTTCGTTTTGTTTTAATTCCTATATGCATAGTTATTGTTTTTGATTTGTATATTTACCTAGATTAGGGTTTATATTATTGCAAAACATGATCTTTTTCTCGCTTTTTTCTTTAGATAGATGGCTTATGAAAAAAGCAAATGCAACTGTTTAATTTATTTATGTACCACTGAAAATAAAAGTTTTACTTTGATTTTACTTGACTTTCCAAACACACACACACACCCTACAACATACACACACTCCCCACCCCACCCCCACCCCCCACCCTCACCGCACCCCCTCAAACCCCCCCCCACCGCCCCCCTCATCCCCCCCCCCTCCCCCCCCCCCCAAACACACACACAACACACTCAAACCTTGCAAAAAAAAAAAAAACACACAAATTCAAACAAAACCAAAACAAAAAAAACAAAAAACAAAACCAAAAACAAAACCAAAAACCACCAAACATAGTACATTCTCTAACACTCAACTCCAATACAAATCTAAAAACAACACAACCTCATCCAACTATTTCTTCTTCTTCTCCTTTGGTTTTTTCTTTCTTTTATTTTCTCACCACCCCCACCCCTCCCACCCCACCCCCCCCCTCTTCACATGCCCCAAAAAGCGATGAACCTATTTCCATTCTGGCAACCATCGACTTTCTTTCAAGCTTTTGGCTTTATAGGGCTCCCTAACCAGGGACCCTTATTGGCCACCAAATGGCACGCAACTAAGGCTATTTTCGACCCGAGTTTTACAAACTCGGCGGTTCTAGTTTTGACAGTAAGGCTTTAAGCTGATTAGAGAGTTTGTTTGCGGAAATAGTTGCTTTGCCTTTTCTTTTTAAACTACTGACGTCAGTAGGGTTTAACCAACAAACAGAAAAGCTTGTTCTTGAAGGTTACGGGGTATTTTGTGGTTGTGTGCGGATGTAGTGGTGTGGTTTGGTGTGGGTTGATGTGTGTGTGTGTGTGTGTGGTGTGTGGTGTGGTGTGTGTATGTGTGTGCGGTGTGGGGTGTGATGTGTGTGTGTGTTGTGTAGTTGTGTGTGTGTGTGTGTGTGTGGGGTGTGTGTGTGGGCTGTGTGTGTTGTGTGTGTGTGTTTTGTGGTGTGGTATGTTGTGTGTGTGTTTTTAAGCCGACTTTTGAAAAGTGTTTTTAACCCGTTCTTGAGGAGAAGGTGGGGGAAGGGAGAGAAAAGGAGGGAAGAGGGGAAGGGTGGGGAGAAAAGGGGGGGGGAGGGAGGAAGAAGGAGGAGGAGGAGGGGAAAACAGAGACAGACAACATAAAGAACAGAGACAGACAGAGACAGAGACAGACAAAGACAGAGAGACTCGACCGAAACATTTAAATTTCAAAAAGGCCCTTGGCCAGAGACACAGAGAGAGACACAGCTAGAGAGACAAAAAAGAAAATCGAACTCGAACTCGAAAATGATTTAATTTACAAAAAAGGCCCTTGGCCATACATGAAGGGGGTTTCCGAACTGCTTAGGAAATTTTGGGGGGGTAAAAGCAATAGGAAAACAAAAAACAAAACAAAAAACAAACAAAACCGACAGCATGTACTGATAACAAAAAGTCATTACAAAAATATGACTTAGGAAAAACAATATCTCTTATTCTGAAAAACTTTACACAAATAAAAGTGAGCTCCCCACAAACTCAAGGATGACCTTGATGCCAGGATAAACAGAGTCTAAATAGATTAAGCTGTCTACTATATTAAACCCGGGATAGTTAAAAAGAGAAACACAAAGAAGAGACACCAAAAGAGAGAGACACAAATGAGACAAAAGAGATACAAGAGAAACATAGAGATTAAAAAAAGACCCGAGAACAAATAAGACATAAAGACAAAGACAGTGACAGAACAAGACAACGGACAGACATACCCACCAAAACATGCAACACAACTCAAACCCAACCCCAAAAACCCCAGTCGCAAAAAGACATGGAAAGCTGAAAGGAGATTAAAAAAAACAAGGAAAAGGTTCCATAACTATGTGGTGGTAGGGATGAGGCATTTAGAACCTCAACTCTCTAGGGGCCAAGCATATTGAGGGCGGCCTCACCCTCTCCCTCGCTGCTTTACCTTCCCTTTCCCAAAGAGGCAGGTACCATTTTACAGCTGGGGAAACTGGGGACTATACTGAAAGACAAGCGCACAAACGTCACCCCTCCAAGTGGTAACCCCGCTCGATGCTAGTAAATGTTTCATGTGGGGAAAGCGAGTGCTATGAACCACTGACTATCCCCGTCGCCACGAGAATGAGATCAAGAGTAAAAGAAAAAAAACACAATAAAAAAGGAAGAAAACAGACACAAGGGCGTAGGACGGTAGGGGAAAAGAAAAGAGAAAGACAAACGGAAACAAAGAAGACAGAGACTGTGCAGAAAGAGACGGAAGAACAGAAAGCATAATATTTTCAAAAAAAAAACGTAAAGAAAGAGACAGAGAGAAGAAGACGAAAGAATAAAAAAGTAACGCAACATAACACAAGAGAAGAGAGAGAGAGAGAGAAGAGAGAAAGAGAAAGAGAGAGAAAGAGAAGAGAAGAGAGAGAGAGAGAAAAAAGAAGAAGAAGAAGGGAGTGAGAGAAAAAAAGAAGAGAGAGAGAGAGATAGGAGAGAGAGAGAGAGAGAGAGAGAGATGCAACACATAAAAAAACCACAAAAAAACCAACAGAGAGACCAACACAGCAACAACAAAATGAACTATCAAACAACAACATGAACAACAAAAACAATACCACCACCCTACCTCATAACACCACAACCACACCACCCCCACTACCACCCCAAACCACCACTACCACACCACCACACTCCACCACCCAACCTTTCCCACCATCCCACTACACCACAAAACTCACCACACTACCACACAAACCCCCAATAACATCCATCCACCACCACTCACCCCTCACCACAACCTTTACCACCATCACCACCCACAACAACCACCTTTCCACCAAACCCCCACCAAACCACCACCACACACAAAACCCACTACACACAAACCCAAACCCACACCAAACCCCAAACCTCTAAACCCCCACCAACCCAAAACACCACCAACCACCAACCCACTACCACCACCAACCACCATAAACTAAACCAAAACCACCACAATCACCCCCACCAACCACACAACCACCACAACCCACCACCCAAACAATACAACACAACCCATACACCACAACCACCATCACCACAAACCACCATCACATACCACCACGACGACCACACCACTGCCAACCACAATCATCACAAAACCACGCCCACAAATCATCACACCACCAAAAAAAAACATCACGCCACACCACTACCAGAACAAAAAAGAACAACAAAAACAACAACAAAGTTTTTAAAACACGAAACAAACATTTACACAGAAAACCACAACAACAACACACAACAAAAGCAGATGCAAAACAATCAAAAAAAATAAATTTAACATGCACAGATAATACATTTTCCCGCAAGCACCACACTTATACACCCAACCACATACACACAACACATCAAAACCCCACAAACACACACAAACCAACACCACACAACACAACACACAACACAACCAACGCAACAAAAAAAACAAATCCCCTCACACAACCAAAAAAACACACACAACAAAAACACTAAAACCAAAAAACACAACACAACAAAAACACACACAACAAAAACACAAAAACACACAAAAACACAAACACAAAAACACACACACAACCAAAACACATGCCCGGGAAAACAATCCAAAAAAATTACAGAACAGCAATAACCCCGGGGCTAAATGTAAAAAAAAAACCAATGCTTATTCATATCTCGAAATAAAAAATACATTAAATTTTTTTTTAAAAAAACAAACAACACTACCCCCCACACACACACCCCAAAAAACACAAACAACACACAACACACACAACCCCTACCATACACAAACACAAAAAAACAAACACAAAAACACAACACACAACCAAAACCAAACCAAAACACAAAAACAACACAATTTAAAAATAAAAAATAAACAAATTATATAGGCAAAATAAAAACAAAAACAAAAACCAAACCACCAACCCCCCCCCACCCCCACACACACCACTACAACCCGTTCCACCCCCACCCCAACCCCCCTCACCCATCAACCAACCCCAACTAAAACCCCAAACCCTTCCCCCACCAAAAAACCCCACCCTAACCCCCCCTAAAACCCCCACCCACACCACATAACCCGTACACCTACACTAACAACAATTCTTCAAAATAAGTGGGGAAAAAAGCCAGCACTCAACACAACAAAACAAAAAAAAAACCACCCAAAAAAAAAAACAAAAAAAACGAAAACAACCAAACGAACACAACAAAACAAAAACCAAACAAAAAAAAACAAAACGTCGCCAAGCAACCGTGAACCCCGAACCTCAACCGCGGGGGAGCAATGACATTCACACGTTATACACAGGATTACAAGGGGCGGAAACCGGCGAGGGGGGCATAGGGAACACCCACCACACCACACCACAACACCCCCCCCCCACCACAACCACCATACAACACCCACAAACAGCCCCTAAACCTGGGCCAACAAAAATACAAAAGGAAGGGGGAGGGGGGGTGAAAGGAAAGAGAGGGGGGAAAAAGAGGGGGGAATAAAGAGGCGTAGGAAGAGGGAGAGAGGAAAAGAAAGAAGAAGAGAAAGAAGAGAGAGAAGAGAGAGAGAAGAGAAAAGAACAAAGAAAGAAGATGAAAAGAGAAGGCAAAATACGATAAACGGAAAAAAAAGAGGGTAATAACAGCTACAAGGGGAAAAAGTATAAACACAAAGAAGCAAAATGTTGAAAGAAGAAAAAATGGAAAGGAAAAGGAGTATACCAAAACGACAAAAAGAAAATAAACACCAAGAATATACAAATAACATTTAAGAACACGTGACAAAAAACGACAGAATGAAAGATGATGAGAAAGAGAGAGAAGAGGGGAGAAAAGAGGGGGGGGAAGAGAGACAGAGAGGAGAAGAAAGAGAGAGAGAGAGAGAAGAAGAAAGAAGAAGAGGGAAAAAGGGGGAGAGAAGAGAGAGAGGAGAGAAAAAAGAGAGAGAGAAATGTAAAAACTATTTTTTAATTTAACCCGGGTAACAGGGGGGTTTTAAAAAAAAAAAAAAAAAAATAAAAAAACCCAAAGGGGGAAGCAAATGGGTTTAAAAAAAAAAAAGAAAAAAAGGGTAACCAAAAAACCGATTTCCCGGGGTTTAAAGGAAAAATAATTTCAACCCAAATTCTAAAAAAAGAGATTTAAAATAAAAAAGGCCCCAAAAACCCAGAGAGAAAAGAGAGAGAGAGAAAGGGGAAGAGGAGAAGAGAGAAGAAGAAAAGAAGAGAGAAAGGAAAAAGAAGAAGACAACAGACAACAAAAAGGAAGAAGAAAGGGGAAAGAAGGGGAGAAAGAGAAACAGAGAGAGGAGAGAAGAACAGGGACAAAAATAGAAGAAACAGGTAGACAGAAAAAACGGACAACAAAGAAGACGACAAAAAAAAAACATGAAAAGGGGAATAAGTTTTCCCAAAAAAAAGAAAAAAGCAAGAAACAACCCCCCATACCCACAAATCCCCCCTTTCCCCCTATTTCCACCCCCAACCCCAAAAAAAGTCAAAAAAAAAATGGCAAATCCAAAAAAAAAAAAAAAAAAAAACCCAAGAAAAGAAAAAAAACCAAACAACCAAAACAGAGAAACAAAACAAACCCCCAAACCAGAAAAAAAAAAACACACAAGACAAGAAACAAAAAACAAACAAAAAAGAAACAAATCACACAACAACACAGAAAAAAACACCAAAAACACAAAACCAAAGAAAAAAACACAAAAAAGAAAAAAAAAAAAAACACACCCCAAAAACAAAAACACACCCCCCCAAACAAAACGCCCCCCACCCAAACAAAAAAAACACACCAACCCAAAAACAAAAACAAACACACACACAACAAAAAAAATTTAAAAAAACCCCCCCCAAAAAACAAAAACAAAACCACACACAGAAAAACAAAACAAACCACAACACACAGAAACAAAACACACACACACACACACCCAAAAAAAACAAAACAAACCACACACACATACAAAACAAAACAAAACACACACACAGACATGCACAAACAAAACACACACACACACATACAAAAACAAAACAAACACACATACAGACATACAGAAACAAAACACACACACAGACATACAGAAACAAAACACACACACACACACATACAAAACAAAACAAAACACACACACAGACATGCACAAACAAAACACACACACACACATACAAAAACAAAACAAACACACACACACAGACATACAGAAACAAAACACACACACAGACATACAGAAACAAAACACACACACACACACACATACAAAACAAAACAAAACACACACACACAGACATACAGAAAC
>CM054138.1:68380321-68390321 GCA_028751875.1 Rapana venosa
CTAAAATTTTACGTTTAACTAAAACTATTAGCTCAGATTATTAATTTTAGGATAGTCCCTTTTCAGGGCAAAGGCCAGATGAAAAAAAAAGTATATCAATACTTATCTGTAGCCCTTGGGAATAGAGATTATCAATCAATCAATCAATCTATCTATCTCTCATAATTATAAAAGAATCCGTATCCTATAGCAACTGTTAAAAACTGTCAACAAATGCCAAGCATCTACGAGTAAATGTCTACTTACACACGCCTGTGTATTTTGTCGTTACGAGATACACTGTAACGCGGAAACGGCATTCCTTCAGTCAGAGTAAGTAAGCCTCTTTCCTATTATTAATCTTTAATCTCTTGAAGAGGAAGTCGAGCCTTACGCAGACGGAATACCGTTGCCATACGTAGCGATGTAATCAAAACAATAACACATCACACACTCCTCTTATTCACTGTGGGGACGGGATAGCCTAGTGGTCAGAACATTGCGCTCGGAATCTGACGACCCGGGTTTGATTCCCGTTCAAGGGGATTTTTTCCCCCTGGAGTTAACATCAGTGCAGACTCCGCCCTCCCCAAAAGTCCTCCGGGTGAGACTATAAACCGAGGCCCCGTGTGCGAACGCACGCAGAACATCTTGCGCACACGTTAAATCTTGTCCCGCTTTTCGTAAGAGTATCATTGTGTGCCGGTGGAAACAGATGACAAAATTTACAAAACCGCATACACACGTGGACCGGATGTAAAAAAAAAAAAGCACATAAGCGCTTATTCCATTATCTTCGATATAAATATTTTTTTTGAAAAAAGAAACGCACTGAATGATGTTGTCCAGTGTTTAAGTGTGCGTATAATATATTATGTGTGACTAGGCTTAGTGCTAGTAGTATAACACAGGCATCCTTCAGTTTCGCACGGAGTGAGCTCTAAGTGTTCATTCTGGTATAGGGTACAGCGTCGGGTGTGGTTGGCCAGTCCCACACGGGAAGGACATTCAATAGCAGTACAGTAACACTAGAATATTCTATTGAAAACGTACGGAATGATACTAAGTTATTCCGTGTGGAAGTGTATTGCGAGACATAGAGTGTCATCCACAGAGGCCATATAACACAAGGCAATGCTTTTTTGTTTGATTTCTGTCGTTTTTAAATATCCTCAAAGAGCTTGAAGTATTATTATCAAATTCTCTTTCTGTCTCTGTCTATCTGTCTGTCTGTCTGTCTGCTTTTCCCTTCCCTCCCTCCTCTCTCTCTCTCTCTCTCTCTCTCCCTCTCTCTCTCTCTCTCTCTCCCGATGTTAAAAACAGCATAAAACCCCTAGAAATTCTCAGAAAGTTCTGAATAGTTCTTCACATCTACTTTCAAATAAACATACACACGCACGCATGCATGCACACAAACATACACACACAAACACAAACACACACACACGCACGCACGCATGCATGCACACAAACATACACACACAAACACACACACACACACTTACGTACGCATGCATGCACAAAAACACACACACACAAACACAGACACACACACACACGCACGCACACACACACACACCACACACACACACACACACACACACACACACACACACACCTCTTAGTATATTACTGTTATGCCGTGCACTGAAACGCGGAAACAGAATTCTTACAGTCGGGGTAAGTAAGCCTCTTTCCTATTAATCTTTAATCTCTCGTAGAGGAAGTAAAGTCTTACGGAGAGCCATTACCTACGTAGCGATGTAATCAAAACAATAACACATCACCCAAGAAACTAAGAAACGAACTGAATGATGTTCTTAAGCGTGTGAGAGTGGGTTTATACGTATGGGTATAGGTACAAACGTATCCCAGTCCCCCAGTTCACCCAGCTGTCAATGGGTACCCGCCCTCTTTAGGGTCAGGGAAGGTAAAGCAGCGAGGGAGAGGAGATGGGCGCCACCGCCCTCAAATTGCTGGCCCCTAGAGAAGCTGAGATTTCTGACGCCTCACTCCCCAATGACTACATAGGTTACCACCTTTTCTTTTGTATTATACGTATGACAAATACTAGAAATAATTATATCAACACTAGAAGGTCCCCCCCCCCCCCCCTCTCTCTCTCTCTCTCTCTCTCTCCTCTCTCTCTCTCTCTCTTCCTCTCTCTCTCTTCTCTTTTCCTTCAGCACATAATCATTGACGTTGCACAATACCCGATAACGCTGAAACAGAATTCTTTGAGTCGAGGGTTAAGCCTCTTTTATATTAATCTTTAATCTCTCATAACAGAAACGAATTCTTACGAAGACGGAGTGCCGTTTCCTATGTAACGTCGTAATCATAAAACGATAGCACATCACGCAAGCAATTCTTTCCTCTCACTAAGGAATGTACTGAATCACCTTGTTCAGCGTTTGAGTGTGATGGATATAAATACACGTATGACTAATAGTCAAAAATACAAATTGAAAAAAGGTAAAGGTGTCCCATAACTTATGTGGTCGTAGGGTAGCGACGACATCAGAGACCTCAACTTCTCAAAGGAGCCAGCATATTGAGGGCGGTGGCGCCCATCTCCTCTCCCTCGCTGCTTTACCTTCCCTGACCCTAAAGAGGGCAGGTACCCATTTACAGCTGGGTGAACTGGGGGGAGGGGGGGACTGTACTGAAGCCAAAGCGCGGCACAAACAGTCCCCCATCCAAGTGGTAACCACGCTCGATGCTGCTTAACCTTAGCTTGGGGGAAAAGCGAGTGCTCCGACCACTGAGCTATCCAGGAGCAGTGTAGTAACCTGGGGTGTTGTATTGGGAATGCACGCGATGCTCCCGCGTCCTTCCGTGTTAAGGTGTCGTAAAAGACTTCAAGTGTCGTTCTAAACGGCGATGCCACACACTCGGTAATCGTTTTTCTGATTGTTTTGCGGGGTTGGTTTTTTTTCTGTTTTTTTTTCAGGTTGTATTTTTTTTTAACTCGGAGCGCTCGAAGATATATCCTCTCCTTCTCTGTTGTGTGTGTGTGTGTGTGGTGTGTGTGTGTGGTGTGTGTGTGTGTTGTGTGTGTGTGTGTGTGTGTGTGTGTTGTGTGTGTGTGTGTGTGTGTGTGTCTCTCTGTCTCTCTCTATGTCTAGCTCTGTCTCTGTCGCTCTGTCTCTATCTGGCTCTGTCTATCTCTGTCTCTCTCTCTCTCATTCTCTCTTTCTTTGTCTCTCTGTTTCTGTCTGTCTGTCTCTCTCTCTATCTCTGTCTCTCTGTCTCTCTGTCTCTCTCTCTTCCCCAAAGTCTGCAGAGCTTGTTATGCTTTTTTTATTGCTTTTTTTTTTTATAGAATTTCAGTTCCAAGAGTCTCCATGAATATGATTTACGCAGACGTGTTTGTCAGACCGTCTGATATGTTTGAAAGTTATTCAACTTTTACACAAGGGTTAGTCACCCCTACTACTACTCTGCTGGGGAGACGAAGAGAGAGGGAGGGGGGGGAGAGAGAGAGGGAGAGAGAGGGGGGGAGGGAGGTAGGGGGCACAATCTGACGTTTGATATCTTTTTATCGTTGCATAGACAGTACATTTCAAATATAAGACTTTCACGCACGTACGCACGAGCGCGCGCGCGCGCGAGCACACACACACATACACACACACACCCCCTACGTACACACACATACACGCACACACACACTCACACACACGCACACACACACCTACGTACACACACATACACGCACACACACTCACACAACACACACGCACACACACACACCTACGTACACACACATATACGCACACACACACACCTACGTACACACACATACACGCACACACACTCACACACACACGCACACACACACCTACGCACGCACACATACACGCACACACATACACGCACACACACTCGCACAGACACGCACATACACACCTACGTACACACACATACACGCACACACGCACATACACACCTACGTACATACACATACACACACTCACACACTCACAACACACACACACACACACACACACACACACACTTTTTTTTTTGGCACAATTACTCGCATTGCAGAACATAGCAGTAGCACTTCAGCAATGGCGTATAACTATTTCTCCCTAATTCTTAATCTCTTCTGAATGACTTGAGCCTGTAAGAAGACGTAGAGCAGTTGCCTAAGCAGTGATGCAATCCATCAAACAAAGAACCACCTCCAAGATCAGACGCACTGGGAAACGTACTCAGTGAACCTGTGACGATCTGTTACAGCACAGAAAACTAGTACTTCCCAAAACTAGTACCCAAAATACTTCTTACGTTGAAACCAAGTGGATCGGTGGTCTAGAGGTTACGCACCTAACTAGAAAGCGAAAAGTCTGGGTTTGAAGTGTGCGGTGGCTTGATCCCCGTTCGGGCCAGAAACTTTCACCCCCCCCCCCCCCCCCCCCGATCCATTAGATCATGAGTGGTGGTGTGGGTGCTAGTCTTTTGGATGGGACAATAAACCGAGGTCCCCGTGTGTTACACAAAATTATATATTCTAAAGCATTACCCAAAAAGATTTGGACAAACACATGATTTTGTACAAATAGCGGTCCCAAAGATCTATTCTAAAGCAATACCCAAAAGATTTGGACATTTGAACAAACACATGATTTTGTACAAATAGCGGTCCCAAACACAGTCTTCATCAACCTGGTTGATAGTACTGAGAATCAAACCCCCAGACCAAGTCTCTGACAGCTTATCCACTCAGCTACACGAAACCCCCAGATAGTTCTGGTGTACTTAAGTCATCATGAGTAATGGTACAGTCGAGGTAGGTTAGAATTTTTACCGAAAACGGTTCATCAGTGTATCTAATAGCTTACTAAAAGGAAACTGTATTTCCCTTAAGGGTCGTGAATGTAGTTTACAGCGTACCAGTCGTCTGGAAAGTGCTGAGGATTAGTACAGACTTTCAGATTGGTTTTTTGGTAGTTTACAGTTTCTCTCGAGTAAAGTAATAATATTGGGGACGTGATTTGCTGAAATTGTTTTTTCCCTATATTTTCATTTCGAGAAAGAGAGAGAGAGAGAGAGAGAGAGAGAAGAGGAAGAGGAGAGAGAGAGGAGAGAGAGAGAGATAGAGAGAGTGAAAGAGGGAGGGGGGATAGAGCGAGTGAGAGAGAGACAGAGACAGACAGACAGACAGAGAAACGTAGAGAGAGACAGAGACAGACATACAGATGGATAGAGAGTCAGAGAGAGAAGAGAAGGACACAGAGAGATAGAGGTAGACAGACAGACAGACACACAAACACACACACACACACACACACACACACACACTCCAGAATCTCTTTTTTTTTTAATCATTATTAACAATTTCAAATTACAGCTATTAAACAAAAAAAGAGATGCTTGTAATGGAATTTTCTTCTAAACACATTTCAGCGTGTATGATAGACCAGTTAACGTTACCTTTCGTCTTTATTTGCCTGTCAGCTCCTTGTCTGTCCACCTAGCCGTCTGTCCGTTTCAGTGTAAATGACAGACCAGTTTATGCTGCGTGTCTTCTTTTAGGAGACTGTCATCCCTTCGCCTGTCCCTCTGCCCCTCTCACTGTATCCATGATCAGTGAGTTTATTGACCAGACTGACATTCTTATTTTATTTATTTATTTATTTATTTTCCCATTTTATCCCACTTTAAAAGTCACAAGATTTCTCTACGTGAAATTCGGGCTGCTCTCCCCGGGAAGAGCGCGTCGCCACAAGATCAGCACCACCTTTTTTTTTTCCTTTTGCGTGTATGTTTACTTTACTGGTTGATTTACTTTACTGGCTGATTTAGTTTACTGGTTGATTTAGTTTACTGGTTGTTTTAATTTACTGGTTGATTTACTTTACTGGTTGATTTACTTTACTGGTTGATTTACTTTTTTACTGGCTGATTTACTTTACTGGCTGATTTACTTTACTGGTTGATTTACTTTTTTACTGGCTGATTTACTTTACTGGCTGATTTACTTTACTGGTTGATTTACTGTACTGGCTGGATTACTGTACTGGCTGATTTACTTTTTTACTGGCTGATTTACTTTACTGGTTGATTTACTTTACTGGTTGGTTTATTTTACTGGCTGATTTACTGTACTGGCTGATTTACTTTACTGGCTGATTTACTTTACTGACTGATTGACTTTACTGGCTGATTGACTTTACTGGCTGATTTACTTTACTAGTTGATTTACTTTACTGGCTGATTTATTTTACTGGTTGGTTTACTTTACTGGTTGGCTTACTTTACTGGCTGATCTACTTTACTGGTTGGTTTACTTTACTGGCTGATTTACTTTACTTGCTGATTTACTGTACTGGCTGATTTACTTTACTGGTTGATTTACTTTTCTAGCTGATTTACTTTACTAGCTGATTTACTTTATTGTTTGTTTACTTTACTGGCTGATTTACTTTTTTACTGGCTGATTTACTTTTTTACTGGCTGATTTTACTTTTTTACTGGCTGATTTACTGTACTAGATGATTTACTTTACTTGCTGATTTACTTTACTGGTTGATTTACTTTACTGGTTGATTTACTTTACTGGTTGATTTACTTTTTTAATGGTGAATTTACTTTACTGGTTGTTTTACTTTACTGTCTGATTTACTTTACTGGCCGATTTACTTTCTTACTGACTGATTTACTTTACTGGTTGATTTACTTTACTGGTTGATTTACTTTACTGGTTGATTTACTTTACTGGCTGATTTACTGTACTGGCTGATTTACTGTACTGGATGATTTACTTTAGTGGTTGATTTACTTTACTGGTTGATTTACTTTACTGGCTGATTTACTGTACTGGCTGATTTACTTTACTGGCTGATCTACTTTACTGGCTGATTTACTTTACTGGCTGATTTACTTTAGTGGTTGAGTATAAAGTCTTCTGTACATATGTTCAGGCATGATATCTTATATCTAAAAAAATTTATCCGAAAGACTGGACATACACATTTTGTTTCACAAATATCGGTTCAAAAAAACACTTTATCAACCTGGTTGACAGCAATGAGAATTAAACCCGTAACCCTTGGACAAAGTCTCTGAGAGTCTACCCAACCAACCACACGGACCCCCATATGGCTATAGTGTACATGAGTCATCATAGGTAATGGTATAGTCGAGGTAGGTTATATTTTTTCTACCGAAAAACGGTTCATCGGTGTGTCTAATAGCTTACTTAAAAGGAAACTATATTTCCCTTAAGGGTTGTGAATGTAGTTTACAGCGTACCAGTAGTCTGGAAAGTGCTGAGGATTAGTACAGACTTTCAGATTGGTTTGGGGGGAGTTTACAGTTTCTATCAGGCAGAGTAATATTATTGGGGACGTCATTTGCCTAAATTGGGTTTATTCTATATTTTCGTTGAGAGAAAGAGAAAGAGAGAGAGAGAAGAGAAGGGGAGAGAGAGAGAGAGAGAGAGAGAGAGAGAGAGAGAGGAGGGAGACAGAGAGAAAGTGCAGAGGCAGAGAGAGAGAGAGAGAGAAAAGAGAGAGAGAGAGAGAGAGAGAGAGAGAGAGAGAGAGAGAGAGAGAGAGAGAAGAGAGAGAGAGAGAGGGAGGGACAAAAATACCCCAGACAGAGAAGGGGAGCAGTCACAGAGATATAGAGGTACACACACACACACACACACAAACACACACACACACACATAAACACACAGATGTATCTCATTTCAAACAAAATAATTATGATTATTGGCAATTTCAAGTTACACCGAAAAACAATGTGGTGCTTATTGTAATAATGCAATTTTCTTCAAAAAAAATATTTCAGTTTGAATGATAGACCAGTTTATATTACATTTTTCTTCTTTATTCGACTGTCATCTATCTCTCGCCTGTCCGTCCGTCTGTCTGTCTGTCTGTCCGTCTGCTTGTACCAACGATCAGTGAGTTTGTTGGCCAGACCGACATTCTCTTTCGTGCATGTTCACTTTTCTGGCTGATTTACAGGTCCAAGTATTTTGTTTTGAACTTATTTGTAGTTTTTTTCACGCTATTTCGTTTGCTTCCTTTACTATTGTCTTGGTGTTATAAAAACAACAACAACACAAAACCAGTTAAGTCAGATTTTAATTATCAGACACCAAAAAAAAAGGATCAGAAACAATGGAGATCTTTTTAATTTTGTCAAGAGTACACAAAAAGTTTTTTCAGAAAAGCAATTGCAAAGGAGACGTTTTTAATTAATGAAGTTTTGTACTGAATACCCTTTCAAAATAATGTGTGTGTGTGCGTGTGTGTGTGTGTGTGTTGTGTGGCGCGCGCGGGCGCGAATGCGTACGTGACTGTACTCAGATATACATGAATGTTTGTTTTTCAACATGCTTGCTTTGAATCGGATGCAACAATAAAAAAAAATAAAGCACAGGGCTGATCAAATTTCAAAACAAAAACAAATGTTTGTTTCTAAAATGGCAGCTACATAATTGATATTTGAAACTTTCTGGGGAACTTTGCGTTTTCATCCAGACAAACAAACAAAGAAAGAAAAAGTAATAAAGATTTGATGATGATGATGATGATGATGATGATGATGATGATGATGATGATGATGATGATGATGATGATGATGATGATGATGATAATGACAGAATACGAAACCTTCCTCCAATATCTTTGACACTAAAATCAGCAACTCATACTGAACTAAGATGTGCTGGGCCTGACTTGCCAGGAGCTTAACGGCAGCAGCGCAACGCATTTTCGCTCATATGACAGACAACACTACTTCTTGTCTGAGTCTGCAACGAACAAGAAGAAGAAGAACAGAAATTAGCAAGTCTTTTAAAAGCAAGTTTACGTTTGGGTTTCTGTTACTGCTGCCGTTGTTGTTGTTGTTCTTGGGGGTTAAGGGGGGGAGGAGGGTCCCCATACCGATATCAGCATAAATAACAACTCCTAAGTATTTCCACACAATTTAACCTTCCTTTTTTGTCATCTCAGCAAAAAAAAAAACCCAACCACAATACAATCTCTTAAACACAGATCTCAGCACCTACACAGAAAATGAACTCATTCACCCGGCAAATGCTGGACGACAGCACAGACTGTCCAATCCCAGATTACAGAGCAGTGGGTGCATTGAAGGAGGGATGACCCAGGTTCCAGAGTATGGCATTACCTGTCGCCGCCTGCTTACTGCTAGAACTCAGACTGTCTGTCTGCCTCGGCTGGCTACATACATGCAGACGGCGCCAGCCTTGTACTGGCTGGCTGGCTGAAAGGGAGTTAGGTTTGGCTGGCGACGCTTTATTTGGCACTGTTGTTGTAAGTAGGGTTTTTCCTGGTGCGAGAACTTTGAAGTATACCCTACCACCAATTTGTACCCCTTGGATAGATTTCAAAACGTTTGGTACTGTTATAAGTACGGGTTTTATTGTGTGAGAACTTTGAGGTATACCCTACCACCAATTTATACCTTTAGGTTGATTTCAAAACATTTGGTACTGTTATAAGGGCATGTTTTATGGTGTAAGAACTCTGAGGTATACCTTTACCACCAATGTGTACCCCTGGAATTGATTGTGGAACTACTGAAGATTTTGTAACTTCGTTACAGCACCCCTGAAGATTTTGGTGGAAGCTGGTTGCACATTCTTCAGTGGCGCCCCAACGGTTTACTAGACAATGGGATGGACCTTGATCTATTGATTTCAAGCATCAGTCCTTTCGGTTTAAACATAATGTCAAAACAATCAAACGACAATACAGCAGGGGAAAGGAATGAAGCTAGAACTAATTTTAAACCCCAACCCTTTCTTTGTTTACTTGTTTGTTTGTTTTAGATTATCGTCAATTTTTTATGATTCTTCTCATTCTTCTTCGGATGAGACTATAAACCGAGGTCCCGTGTTCAACGCATGCAGAACATCTTGCGCACACGTTAAATCCTGTTCCCCTTTTCGGAAGAGTAGGCCATTGTGTGCCGGTGGAAACAGATGACAAAATTTACAAAACCGCATACACACGGGGACTGGATGTAAAAA
>CM054138.1:68397821-68412821 GCA_028751875.1 Rapana venosa
GATGAGTTGTTATGGTAGCGGTGGTGACGATCATGATAATGATAGCGATGCTGCTACGGCTGCTACTATACGGATAGGTACATACAAACACTCAGAACGAGCAAGAGAGACAATGACAATGACAATGACAAATTCTTTTATTTCGAGGATAATGAATAAGCACTAATGTGCTTTTTTACATCCAGTCCCCGCCCGTAGGGATACATCTTAATAATAACCCAACACTTATACAGTCTCACAGTAGAAACATGGGGAAATAACCCTTTTCAAAGCACCCCCCCCCCCCCCCCCAACAACTCCCCCCCCCCCCAAAGCAAACTGATAAAAGAAAACCCTAAAAACACCCCCCACCCCCACCCCCCAAAAAAAAAACAACAACCAACCCACAATCCAAAGCAAACAAACAAACAAAAAAAAGAGAAAGAAAAACCAAACCAACAAAAGAAGAAAACAAGAGAAAAAGAAACAACAACAACAACAAAACCAAGAAGAATAACAACCAAACTTAATAAGTCACAAAGATAAACATCTACACAATGTCAAATGGTACATATACTTGTTACACATAACAATAAGATATTGAAATAGGGCACTCGTTAAGACTTAAGTGCAGAGGACAAGTCCAATAAGTATTGAAAATATAAAATATGAATCCTTCATCAGGATACACCATAACTATAAGCAAAACGATAAAAGGTGAGAGAGAGAGACAGAAACAGAGACAGAGACAGAGTGTGTGTGTGTGTATTTCAAAGATAACATCCAATTTATAATTCCCAAAACAGTACACGATCACCATCAACACTCATTTTTGATTATACTCGTTTCAAATTATATGTCATGATAATGAAATAAACTCAATACTCATATATTCACACAATAAAAACAAGAAACAAAAAAGAAGAATCTAAACCTATACAGTCATTGAGGGAGAGAATTTGAGTGAGTGAGTGTGTGTGTGTGTGTGTGTGTGTATGTGTGTGTGTGAGTGGTGTGTGTGTGTGTGAGAGAGAGAGAGAGAGAGAGAGAGAGAGAGAGAGAGAGCCTTGAACTTATGACGTATGGGCAACACGTCATGAACGTCAGCGCTGATGTTCGTGATGCACGAGGAAAGTAACTCTGTTCACCCACCCCTTTACCTTCACCTTTACCGCTACCCTAACCGTTATCGGCCACTGAAGGGTGAGACTGTGTCACTTGGCCAACGCTGCAAGTTCAGTTGCCACAACGGCAGATCTGGTTCGAAGACTCGAGCAGAGGAGCGAATATGCACCTGAGAGATTTCGTCAAGTCAGCGTCCCTTACTTTTCGGAATTCTAGGACACCATGCACATGCCCTGTATCTGGAGAGTTATGAGTGCGACTAGATTCAACTTGCCCCAGAGCCTCAGCCTGAAAAAGTCAAGACTTTTCCCCCCAACTCTTCGGGGAGCTACAAGATTTAGAAGGAAAACGACACGAGTTCAGTGCGACAACTTCAACAAGGCCTGTGCATCGTCGCACCTTTCGTGTACTCCCGATATCAAGCTACAGGTAACTGTTGGTCTTTTTGTTTTAATGTTGCTTGGTCATTCATGATTATGTTCCAATGATCGAAATGCAAGCGATAGGCGGGATCGCCTAATGGTTAAAGCTTTGAGCTAGCACTCTTAATGGCCCAGGTTTGAGCCACTACTGAGATGCCTGTGTGAAGGGCTTTTTTTTCTTTTTAACCTGGAGTTCATTTCTGTACCAACTCAACTCTCCACCATAAGTCCTTCAGATAAGACTTTAAAAAAAATGTCCCGTGTACAAACGCACATAGAGCATCCTGTGCATACTTTGAAACCAATTCTGCATTTTTAGAATAGACCATTGCGCGCCCGTCAGAACGGATAATTTTTGGTTTAAAAAGTCCACGCATGTGATATCTTAAAGTCATCAAAGTTGAAATGCGGTTATCTTTGCGGTGGGCAAACAGTTGCATACGCAATCTTAGTTGATGAACCTCAGACGTCTAATTGTGAAACGAAAAGGAAAAACGAGCACTGAAAAGCGAGAAAGGAAACATTTGCATATATTCCTAGTTTCAAAATGTACAGATTATCATGGTGGGGCAGGAGTTCCGTATGCTCCCTCTCCGCGACTCGACTACTTTAACTCCTTAAGGAGCCATTGGGGAACTATACTGAAGTCTTCAGGCAGTGATCTGGGCAAAATGAGCCTGGCAGTACTTGTTCCTCTTTAGGCCGTCCATGCCATCGATCAAAACCTATTCTTCACTTTCCTGTCCCCTTCCCCCCTGCCTCCCGTATTTGAATATCATGAAACAAGACAGCAGCATGTATTCAGAGTTAAACTGTCCCCTCCCACTTTTGTTGCCATGAAGTAGAGTATGGACTCTGACTAGGTTTGAAAACATGACCTGATGGCTAGGAACCCAATGAGCTAACCACTGCACCATGGTCGTTTGTTTTCGAGTTTTATAAAAATTATGTTTGACGTTAGGCCAGCTTCTGTTTATTGTGTATGCCCTGAGCAGTCCTAAACTGACAGAAAAAGTAAAACTACAGTCATGTACCATTCTTGATGAAGCGTTAAATTGCTTTATCGATATTTTAAAAACCCGTTTAAGTCAATGTGTAAAGAAATTTGGTTCGAGAAATGCGCGCATGCGCACACTCAACGTGCGCACGCGCACAATGTTTTCGACTAGCTTTGTTCAGTGAATTGATCTCACTATCATTACTTTTGTTTTCGGTGAATTGATCTCACTATCATTACTTTTGTGTCAAGTGAATTGATCTCACCATCATTACTTTTGTGTTCAAAGAATCGATCTATCATTACTCTTGTGTTCGGTGCAGTCTGGAGGTATAGTATGCAGGTGTAGCTTTTGTTAGCCTATTAATGTAGTGTACAACTAATCAGTGTAAACCCTTAACAAAGATAGATAGATATTGTCATATGAGACCTACAGTGTAAGGAGGGCAATGAGTTTTTGACCGAATCGAAGAACAAAAACGTTTACTCTAAAATTAAGGCGAAAAACAGACGTGTGTGATCTAAGAATTGTGTTTATTACACTATTTTTCCACTTGCACACACTTAAAAAGGAACTAGACTTTTAAAAACCCACAGTATTGACACATAGTTGCAAAGATTTGTATCAAACTTGCTTTAGTGTGTTGTGGTAATGACATTAAAACTTTTTTTTATACCCACCTGTTTATATATACAGCATTTACTTAGTGCATTAATTCTTATTACAGCTCTGCTGACTACACGAGATGCTCCGAAAGGGAATCTGGCCTGATCACCATTCCAGTAGCCAAGGTGGTCTAAGACAAATCGAAGGACCTGCAGTACACTGCTGCCTTCATTGCAGACACTGAGCTGTCCACTGACGAACGCCAAAGGAAGAAAATCAGGAATGCCATAGCCTACCAGCGAAAAGTTCATCCCCTCTAGCTTCTTGCAGCTAGCTGTGGATGACATCGCCACCTACAACCACCTTCATCTGATTGTGAGTATGATCAAATCTCTCTCTCTCTCTGTCTCGTTCTCTTTCTCTCTTTTGTCGGGTTTTCCTTTTTTAAAGGATGAAAGCTTTCTCTCTATCCTTTTGTTTACTGAAATCTAATATTTGCCATTATTGATAATTTTACGTACACTGGATAAATCTTCTGTGACACTAAAATTGATAACTCGACACACAAGCCCGCACACACACATAAACGCACGCACACTCACGCGCACACACGAACACACAACACACACACAACACACACACACACACACACACACACACACACACACACAACACACGCACGCACACGCCCCACGCGCGCGCATACACACACACACACACACACACACACACACAACCACACACACACCACGCACCCACCACGCGCGCGCATCACACACACACACACACACACACAACACACACACGAACACACACACACACACACACACACACACACACACACGCACAATCGCGATAATGTCATATCTTAAATCGACTTTCATGTTTTTGTTTTCAGATACTTTTCTATCAACCTTAGCCCTTCTCACCATCAGCACCTCGACTCTCTCAGATGCATGCACATAGGCACGATTCAATTCAACCTCGTTAGGCCCGGGTTTGGTGAAGGGTAGGGCATGGAGACACAGGAACCCCTTCTCACCATCGTCAAGAAGAAAAAGCTGACATGGTTCGGCCACGTCACCCGCCACAACACTCTGCCCAAAACAGTACTGCAGGGAACACTCGAAGGTGGCAGAAGGAGGGGAAGACAGAAGTCATGGATGGACAACATCACAGAATGGACCAGGATGAATGACTCGGCACTACTGCGCAGAGCCGAGGACCGAGATGGATGGAGGAGGCTTACCACGGCATTGTCTTTCATGTCTCCCCCACGACCGCCAAGGTCACGGGTCTGATGATGATGGATGATGATGATGAGAGGGCATGGAGAATACACGACAGGAAATATCTTTTACAACAACAAAAATCGCCCTTTCACAGGCAATTTTTTCTCAAGATCGGAGACATGAAAACATTACCTTGTTACGTCTTCATAGTGTGGATATCTCGTTATTCTTGCACTCCCCCCCCCCCCCCCCCCCCTTCCCTCTTCCGAATTCGGCATGACACATACGACAATAAAGAGAGGAATGCAGGTTTCGCCTGTACCCCCCCCCCCCCACCTTCCCCCTTTTGCTTGAACCGAATGTAACCCCTCACCCCCCCCCCCCCCCCACCACCATCACCACCATCACCACCATCACCACGGAGGTTTCTCAATCCTGCTCTTTTTCCCAGTTGGACAACTAAGCATCCTGCCCGTTGCCTTCAAACGATCACTGGGCACCACACTTCTGATTTGCACTGGTACTCCTGGCTAAAAATTTAAGAATAAACCAAAAGTAAGGTCAGCTAAGATAAAAATCAGATAAAATGAAATAAAATTAAAGGGATTAAAATAGATAAAACTAAACCAAGTAGCTTAAACTAAACATGAATATAAAATCTAAAATAGAAATGAATGAAACTTTAATCAAGCAAAAAGTAAACCAAGAAGGAAGTAAAACGGGGAAAAAATCTTAAAGTTGTTAAAAAACTAAAATTAAAATAAACAGCGATAGGAATAAACTGAACTAAAGAGGGGAAGTAAGTTATGCAGGAGACCAGGCAATCAAGGTGACAGTGATCATGGTGTCCGAAAACACCACCACCTACATTTCCGAAAACACCACCACCTACATTTCCGAAAACACCACCACCTACATTTCCGAAAACGCCACCACCTACTTTTCCGAAAACGCCACCACCTACATTTCCGAAAACACCACCCTACATTTCCGAAAACGCACACCTACATTTCCGAAAACGCCACACTACCTACATTTCCGAAAACGCCACCACCTACATTTCCGAAAACGCCACCACCTACATTTCCGAAACCCCCACACTACATTTCCGAAAACGCCACCACCTACATTTCCGAAAACGCCACCACCTACATTTCCGAAAACGCCACCACCTACATTTCCGAAAACGCCACCACCTACATTTCCGAAAACGCCACCACCTACATTTCCGAAAACGCCACACCTACTTTCCGAAAACGCACCACTTTTCCGACAAAAGCCACCACCTACATTTCCGAAATCACTCACCACCTTGTCCAAAAACACCACTTTTTTACTTTACAAAAAGCCACCACCTACTTTCCGAAATCACCACCCCTTTATGTCAAAATCACCACCTCTTTTTCGAAAATACCCCCTTTTCGAAAAACGCCACTCCTTTTCGCCACCAACTTTTCCGAAATAACCACCACCTTTATGTCCGAAAACACCACCACCTTCTTTTTGAAAAACACCACCTTTATTTCCGAAAACACCACCACCTTCTTTTTGAAAAACACCACCTTTATGTCCGAAACACCACCACCTTCTTTTCGAAAAACTCCACCTTTATGTCCGAAAACACCCCCACCTTTTCGAAAAACACCACCTTTATGTCCGAAAACACCACCACCTTCTTGTCGAAAAACACCACCACCTACCCTTTCCAAAAACGCCACCACCACATTTCGAAATCACCACCCTTAATGTCCTAAACATCACCACATGACTTACGTGTCCGCAAAAACCACCTCACTTTGGAAATCGCACACCACCTCCTTTTATAAACACCACCACACTTATGTCCGAAAACTTGCCCCCACAAGACTTTAGACATGTGAAGTGGTAAAGGGATTGTAACTACTCATCCTTCATTAAGGTTATTTCCTGTTTTAAGTTAGTTCCATCCTTATACAACAGGATGACTTAAAAGGTGGATATTGAGTTCAATATGTGGACCATCTGGAAGTCCAGGATTGGGGCTACCATCGAAGGAGTTTGCCTCATCATGTCCTTGCATATGTGAGTATAGTATAAATTGTAAGCTACAGTATAGCAACTTTGTTTACAATGATAAGGGTAAAATGTTCTTAGCTTTGTGTTTAGAGTGTGAGAGTTCATGGTCTCTTGAAACAAGTCTCATAGGTTATGACTTGTAAAGAGCCTGTGATATTAGGTTGCTGAAGTCATGGCAGCATCTATATCTTAAATGGGGAGTACAGTGATTGTGTTTAAAGACATCAATCCTTGTTTGCAAATTAACATTACACTGAAACTGTACATTTGATTACATTAACGTCAGGGTCTTTGCGTTTGTGTTTAAATGTGTAACACTATAACCTAACTGCATTCCAATTTGTATATACTAGTGAACTGCAAAAGGCATGAGGAAGAAGTATAACGAATTAAATTTGTCAAAGATCATTGCAAATCAAATTTGCTATGTACATTATATTTTGCAAAGAAGCCATGTGAATTGAATTTATCGAAGAAGCAGTGTTATTTAAATTTGTCAAAGAAGCATTCTCAGTTAAATTGTTGAATTAAGTCAAATCATTATCTGAGTGTTAAAAAGAAATACTGAGGTTTCCAGTCTTACTAATGAAGACTTACTGCTTTCAGGATCTCTGGGGTTGAAATCTAGTGTCAGTGAACTGATCAGTGTGATGGCAGCTGTCATACCCTGCCTCATCTGAAAACTGTCAGGTATGTGTGTTATTGACTTCAGTGCTCGTTTATTGTCCATTGTTGACTTGATACTTTTGTCAGTCCACCTTTTTCTTTTTTTTTCTTTGAATTTGCTAGTCATTCAAAAAAAAATTCCCGATTTTTTTTCCATTTCATTTAAACAGGATAGACGTTTGGTACTTCATACTTGCCAATTCTTTACTTCTATGCTACTTTAAAAAAAATGGTGTGTCACTCTTCCCAGTCTATTTTGGTTTGCTTCTTTTTATCACAAGTCTGTGGTCTCTTTTGATATTTTTGCCCTTCTTTATATCTGCCTGTTTTCTCCATTATTGTTAACTACTTGTGCATGTTTTACCAGGGTCCATACGAGACGGGAGAGTGCCACTCTTACGTCCTTCACTGCCAGTCACGACAACATTACGCCATACAACAGAAGGATTCAGGTATCCATGATTTTGTCATCATTGTGTCTGTCTGATCTAGACTTTGTTTTTTCTTTTTTTTTGCATAGTGTGTTTTTATGGCTGTCTTCAACAGTCGCTGCCTTTTCTCTGTTTTTGGCTTGCCTGCTCTTGATTGTGTGGTCTTGCTTGTCTGCCTTTGCTTGTGCTGTGTTTACACTTTTGCTTCTGTTTGTTGTTGCTTTTGCTCATTTCTGCAAGTCTTTTCTCAGAGGCTGTATTTCATTGTCTTTGTGTTTCCGTCTTTGTTTTCTGTCTTTAGACATCATCCCCGTAGTCGCAATGCGGCTACCTTAACGGTGGGGCAAGCGTTACTACATGCAAAAATTCACCATTAGTACAACTTGAAGCTTTACACAAGGAATGACAGAAAAAAAAGGTTCCTACCATTATAATCATAAAAAGAGCTCCCATATTCATAGGCTTAGCCCATGTGTTAGTGGAAAGTTCACACACTTACACACACACTCGCATACACACACTCACACACACACACACACATTGTGTGCCGGTGGGAAAGGATAAAATTTACAAAACTACATACACACAGGGAGTAGATGTAAAAAAAAAAAGTGTTCTAATCGATTTTCCTCAAAATATAAAATCAAACAAAAATCAAATGAAATCACTTGCACGCACACACACACGCACACACACACGCACACACGCGCACACAACACACACGCGCGCGCGCGCACACGGTATTAAACATCTCCATTGTCTTGCTTAGATAAGTGGTTGACAGAATATCGATAATAAAAATATCAAATTTTTTTTAATAAAGAATATAAATTAAAATATCCATCTGCTTTTCTTTTGTCTCCAGGATCTAACAGCAGAGCATCATGCAGCCTGATCATCAAAAGGGACTCGCTACGCTGAAGCCTTCTTCTTCTTCGTCGTCGTCATCTAACACCCAGACAGCAACTATTGTCTGTTATATGAGCGAAAAAGCGTGAAGCTGCCGATTAAGCGCCTGCCAAGTCAGTTAGGCCCAGGCCCATCCGACTTCGGCATGGGAGAGAAGTATGTCTTTCTGGAAAAAAGGCAGGAGAATGGACCAAGAAGGCAGAAAATAGACAAAGAAGGTGGCATGGAAAAAAGGAACAAGGCAGAAACAGAGTGGTAGAAAAGAGGAAATTCATAGCACAGAAGTTCCAGAAGGTGGGGATGCTATTTATTCAGACAGACCCCCTGGCATCCGTACGGGGGATACGCTCAAGGATGAAATCGATTCTCCAGGATGATTTCATAACCACCGTAGAGGACTTCCCTATCATGAACATATCACATCATCCAAAGGGACGCTGCCTCCAGGAGAACCACAGTTAACCGAAGACACCACTCCACTTCAAGGACTGACTGTTCATCAAAGAAATGACTTCAATTCAAAAACTCCTTAGCAGTGGAGGACGACACCCATAGCAATCATCGAGAAGGACAACAACGCTGGACATTTGATAACATGACCTCCAAACTTATCACAGAGTAGAGCGCCATTATTTTTGTGAAGCAGCTTTTCCAGGACCAACACATTATGGATCTGAAACTTTGGGAAAACTTATTGCACCACAGGAGAAAGAACAGTTCGCTGAAAGAACAAGCAGCATTGTATTCCACAAATGAAGGAATATTTTCAACTGCGTTTACTTTTGCAAGTTGCCAAATCTGTGATAAGAAAAGCAAGTTTTCATTCAACTGCAAAGTATCGGCAAGCCATACGAGGCCAGTTACTGCTCTAAACGGTGGGGACAAAATCAAAGAGGGAAGGCGCTTTGTTCTTAGCTTTTTGTTGCAGATGAAGAACGAAAAAATTGCAGAAAAAAGACAAGAAATGGTCAACTAGAAATCGAAATGTTTAATAAAAAAAATATATATATATATTAATGCCAAAAAGTATAAAAGAATAGAAAACCAAAACAGCAAAAGAAAATAATAGAACGACGAGAAAACGGAAAAAAACCAACAACGAAAAAGAAAAGGTCGTGCTTTACAATCTGAATGCAGACAAAATAACGGCAGCTGAAATATACTTCTACGGGCGACTTGGAAGTCAAATGGACAGACAGAACAACAAAGGAAAACATTCTTGAAGAACTCAGTGCAAAGACGGACACAGGGACACACATCTATTACCGGCAGAAGAAAGCAGACCACCCCATGCTACATTGCCAACATCACGGAGATCAGTGGTCTGGGGGGAGGACTACAGGAGGAGATGGTAGAACTCGGCAGAGACAAAGATGGCGAACCCTGGCGGCATGGCGTGGAGTTCCTACCGACGACAGAGGCGATGAAGACAGTTGATTGATAGTTCTATTTAGGTTGAATATGAAGATGAATGTTTTTGTTTGGAATGTGTTGAAATTGTTTATGTAACATTTTTGGTACTAAATAGCCTTAGTAGAACTGAATATAACTCTAAGGTGGACATTATTTATTTTTTAAGTTGGGGGGGGGGGGGGGGGGGTGATTCGTCACCTGGCTAGAGCTCTGAGGTTCACCATTGGTGAGATTTTACGTATGCAGCTGTTTTCACTCATCATGACGGCAGCAGCATGCCCACTATGGGAATGTATGCTTAGTATGTTTGTGTTTTTGTAACCGTTCGAAATCTGTCATAAATTACGGGATCCTAAACGTGCATACTTGATCTTCTGCATGTGTATGTATACAAAGTGAATTACGCTTTTGATCTGTAGGAACTGGCTGTAATTTCTCAAGTATTTTTTTTTTTTAGTTTGTCAATTGAATCAGATTAAGTAGTTCACATACTCTTGCCCATTTCGGAGCTAAGGCGTTTCTTTCAGGGTGGTTTTTTTTTAGGAACAAGATCAAATGATACAATACTATTATGCTATGTTTATAACTTGTACAGTTAGCAATAGTTTGTGCTTTGGGAGTATGATTTTTATGACTCGGATTTCAAGATAAGCTCAAAAAATATCAGACATAGGATTAATCAATCAGACTGGTTTTATGTGATGGCTTTTTATTTATTAAGAATCGTGGGTTTTTTTCTTTTTTTGTGCTTTAATTAAATGTTTTTGAAGATCAAATGAATGATGGAAGAAACCAATTCTTATCCAAATCACCTTTACTGATTGTTTTAAGACTAGTCGTATCATGCTCTTTCTTCTTAGCTTTCCTTTCTTAAAATCTAAAGGAGTCGGATCAAAATTCATATCTACTGTAGTCCATAGTTTCAAAACTGGCCATAATGTGTTATGCATCTAAATACTTTTAAAACAATCTTTTTGAACAAGAATGATTATCCCAAAAAGTCCTTCGGATGACTATAAACCGAGGCCCCGTGTGCGAAGGCACGCAGAACATCTTGCGCACACTTTAAATCCTGCTCCACTTTTCGTAAGAGTAGGCCATTGTGTGCCGGTGGGAACAGATGACAGAATTTACAAAACCGCATACACACGGGGACTGGGTGTAGAAAAGTACGAGTGCTTATTCCATTATCCTCGATATAAAAGAATAAATAAATAATAAAATAAAAAAATAAATTACCTGAGAATACTTTGGGCATGTTTCTTGGTGCTCATAGGACAAAATTGTAGGATTATTTTTATATAAATCTATCAATTGGCACTGGAAATAATTTGTGATAGTTAAGATGGTGGTATTTTGTTGGTTTTTTCTTTTCATGATTCAGCTATCATTGGTTTAAAACATATTGTAACAGGCAAGAATGACTTTTTAAAAAAGGAATGTTCGTTCTTTTATGAATAGGAAGCAATGATAGGTAAAGAAAAAAGCTTCTCTATGGAACTCTTGTCGGACTGGTTATAGTTATGATGCCTTTATAAAAAGCGTGTTTTGATAGGTTGTTTTTTATAAATCCAATCAACTGCTTGCGGGGGAAAATACTCGTGGTACAGTGCCCAATTGATGCACCATTGATCTTTGTGGCACTACTGGTAATTTGTGATGCTTTTGTAACTTGTTTTCATGGAAAATGTATTTACACGAAAGATGTAGTATGTATGTGTGTCGGGGATGGGGGGGAGGTAAATTGTGTGTGTGTGTGACAGAGCGAGAGATGGGATTAATGTTACAAGTTCACCAGTAAGGTAAACAAAATTATGGGCTGATCTACCAATGGTAAATCATTCCTGATTGAACTGCAGTGTTATTCGTTTATTTTTTTTTATTTTTCGTCGAACACTCAGACAGCAAGTACTGTTGTCTTTCATAATATGAGCGAAAACCTTTAATTTCTGAAAATTTTCTGCAGTACTTTTGTAAACTAGACACGAGGGCAGTATAGGTGTTGTTGGTTTGGTGTATTGTTTTTGGGTGGTTGTTGTGTTTTGTTGTTGTTGTTTTTGTGTGTTGTTGGTGGTGGTGGTGGTGGTTTGTTTTTTGGGGGTTGTTTTTTTTTGGGGGGGGATAAATAAAAGTGCGTGTGTCAAGTCAAATGTTTATTTTCAGATGGTACATTGAATAAGCAATGCATTGTGCTGTGTGGTGTGTGTGTGTGTGTGTGTGTGTGTGTGTGTGTGTGTGTGTGTGAGAGAGAGAGAGAGAGAGAGAGAGAGAGAGAGAGAGAGAGAGAGAGAGAGAGAGAGAGAAAGAAAAGAGCGTGGTAGTGAAGAGGGGAATCGAGTTTGATAGGAAAGGCATTTACAGGAAAATGGGAGGTAAGAAGGGGGTGGAGGAGGTATGATACACTTTTGAATTGGTCTTGATTTTTTTTTAAAAGGGCTGGTTGAAATGGGTTTTTAAATAGTTTAATTTGGGTGAAATCTTTTCATCCCTTTCTGGCCTAATTTATTTTTAGGTTTTCTCCTTTCTTAGAGGGATAAAAATAGTTCAAAAATGCTGTTAGGCCCGAAAATCACTTTGCTGATAAACAACTGGAATTTTTTTAATGCAAATTTATTTTTCCATTTAATCGGAAAACACAAGTCCAACAAATAAACTTAGTTGTTGAAAGGGTTGGTAGATCATCATTCAGGTAAAGATCTATGCCGTAGTGTCGAAATACCATTGCCTCTATGTGCTCTTGTGTCCACATACACCCCAACTAAATACAGTCAGACTAGCCAACTTGCATGACGACCCCAACCTTTCTGCTAACTCTTTTCGACACTAACACTAACCTTAACAACCTAACCTTAAGACTAACCCTGGCCCGTCATGTGGACACAAAAGACAAAGAGACATCATGGTACGTGATGACACTATTGGCAAAACAGTTTCTTGAGGGTTTTGGGGGGTGGTAGAATTTTAGGGAAAGAGATGCTCGGAAATGGGGTGTGGGTGTGGTGAAGGTTAGAATGTTTTGCTATGCAGAAAGTAGTCATTTCTGTGTGTGTTGGGTGTGTGTGTGGGGGGGGGGGGGGTGTGTGTTGTGTGTGTGTGTGGTGTGCAGGGGGTAGGCATTTCTTTGTCGAAAAGTTCAGAGAGGGGTACTTTAGAAGTGTTAATCTAAAACGAAAGAAAGAGGGTGCCAATTACTAATGAATGCTTGGAATAGTCATTCAAAAGTGGGGACGAAGGGCGCGCGCGCGTGTGTGTTTGTGTGTGTGTGTGGTGAGTGAGGGTAACGGAAGGATTTGTACTGCAGAAAAATCTATGGAATGGTAGACCACTGGTATTCAGTTACCCATCATTTATATGCTAAGTAAAACGAGCACAACAGTTTGTGTGCGTGCGCGCGTTTGGTTTCATTTTTTTTTCTTAGTGAGTGAGGGAGAGGAAGGGGGATTATGTACTTAACAGAAAGCTTACAGGGGAAGAGATGGACTGTGTGCTGAAAATATTCGTTTTATGTGTGAGAGATGTCTGTATGTTGGAAAAGGGTAGATGTGTACAGAAGTGGATGGAATTGAAAGGGGGGTTGATAATAAAGTTTCAAATGCTGATATACTACTCGCATTACTTTTTGATAGTTTGTGTATACCTGTTTACCTCGTTTACGTTTTATCTAGAGATTGTTGGGGGGTTTTACATGTTAATACATATAAAATCTCAAATACAAACTCTGGTTCTGTACATACAAGAATTGTAAGCCTTTAAATTTAATGAATGGAGCAAAAGTGTATTGATTTCCTGTTGAATTATGCTTTTATGTAAAGAAAGGAGATATTTGATTTAATCTTTCCATACATGGAAATGGAGACTGGAAAAAAATCAGATCAATTTTATCAGAGTGGTGGTTTGCAAAGGATAGGCCTCAGAGTGCACATGAATAACAGCTTAAGCATGCTAGGTTTTTGCAAACATGTTGAAAAAGATGTTTTGACTTTTTCTGCTTGGTTAGGGTTGCAGGGTGGGTGGTGGTTCAGTGATTCTTAAGAAAACGGTAAGGGATGGGAAAAAAAGCTGATGGGAGAAAGACTGTTTTATCTAACAGTTACTTTCTACTATAAGGTCAAATGCGAGAAGAACCATCGTTCTGGAGGGTTTTTTGTTTGTTTTTTATTAATGTTGGAATGACGTTTAGATTGTGGTGTTAACTTATGTGGTCTTAAGATTGCCTCTGATATCGGCAGCGATGTCATTAGTTGCGCGTGAAGTATGTATGGGAGAAGGGTTTTTCTTGGTTGTATACACATTTTCAGATACCCTGTTGCAAAAAATGGTCAGGGTTTTTTAGTTGATGCTTGACATAGTGTATTTATGTATTGTTGAAAACATTACTTTATGCTCTTATATGAAACAGATTTAACAAGATTTTTGGATCTTTTCAACATTTTTTTTGTAAAAGAGGGCTTGAAAAGTCAAATGAATACTGTCAGTGTCGTAGTACCATGAAGTATTGGCCTGTGTGCGTATGCATGAGTGCACATACCCATGCTAGTGTTTGCACCCTTTGAAAGGATGAAAAGTTTAGGTTGTTTTTTAGTTGTGTGTGTGTGGAGAGAGGGTAGGAGAGAGGGGAATGCTGATGGAGATAAAACAGGTTTTTTCTGATATTTTTTTTTCCATTTTGATGAAATCGATTGCGTGAAACCCTCTTGCTCTGGTGTTTTAATGCTGGGTTTTTGTTTTTGCTGTTTGCAATATTTTAAAATAGGTTTTTTCTTAAATCGTATTTCGTTATAGGCTGTGACATTTGCAGCAATGACATTAGTTTGCATAGTATTGCCTACATTACGGATAGGAGAGGTGGGTTTTTTCCCTTTATATTTATTCTTTTTTTAATTTCGCTTTTAAAATTTATTTATTTAAAAAAAACAGAACTTGATTTTAAATATTAATCTTGTATTTGTAGCAAACTTAAGAACTGATCTTTTGCTGGAAGATTGAGGCTGCTTTAACACCAACACATGGGGTAAACAATTTATGTGAAAGATTAATGCTGTAGTAGTGAGAAAAGTGCCCGTGTGTGTATGTATGTGTGGTGATTGTTCCCGGTTTTTTTTTTTAAACTGACTTTTTATGCAGACTAGTTATTTGACCCACAAAATTCTTGTCATAGAATGGT
>CM054138.1:68417821-68437821 GCA_028751875.1 Rapana venosa
TTTCTGAAGTTAATTTCGGCACCAAGATTTCCGTTGTGATGGATCCAGTGGTTGGCAGAGGATCCCACCTCTTTTTTTCTTCTTTCCTTTCTTTTATTTTTGAATTTAATTTCTGCACCAAGATTTCCGCTGTGATGAATGCAGTGGCTGACAGAGGAGTGTTGTGCTGACAACAGCATTGATCAGTTAAGTCCTCAAGAAACTCTCCTCTCTTCACAGTTGACACAAGGGTGGCTGATTGTGTCGCCTGTCTGTATGCATTGGTTATTTGCTGCTGTACTGTGGGGGGGGTTTCCAAGTGTAGGTTATTTTTTTTACTTTTTGAGTTCTGTGTTTTGTGTACTGTTTGGCTTGTCCCTCTCCCGTTTTCTTTTTGAGTGTCTGGTTAGGGGCAGAGAGATTGGGAGGGGAGAGGGGGGGGGGGGTGTTAGGATTTGTGTTTATCTTTGTTTTGTTGTTATTGTGTATTGCTGTGTTCCCTTTTGTGTTTTTTCTGTTATTGCTAATTTTCTTTGTCATTAATTTCGTTCACTTTGTGTGTATTTTTTCCCTTTACACTGTATTGTTATTGTTGTTGTTGATATCATTATTGTCATTATTATTATCATTAATTCAGTTGCATTTTTTATGTTTTCTTCCTTTGTTTGTTTTGTTATACATCTTGGGGTTTTTTACTGTATGGTTGAGTGGCTTATGGTTTTATCAATTTATTTATCTATCTACCATTTACTTATTTGTTTGAGGAATATTGATTTTTCTTCATAGTGCTTTCTGTCTTGTTTGCTTTCTTTCCTTTACCTTTTTTGTTTTTTCCTTCCTTTCTTTCTCCCCTCTTTTCTGTTATGTTTTTTTGTAGTTCCCTGCCTGTGAAAGTGTTCCTCTGTTAATCTCTCAGCCATTGACTCCTTTTTTCAAGTTTTATCTTCTTTTCTTTCTTATTTTATTTCTGTCTTCTTTTCTTCCTTTCCTTTCTTGCTTCCTTTCCCGTTTTTCCTTCTTTCCCTTTCTTTGTAAATATACTTTCCTCCTCCATTTTTCTCATTGTTTATTTGATTCATTTACTTTTATTTTGAGAATATTGAAATAAGTACTCGTGCGGCTTTCTTTTTACATCCATTTCCTGTGTGCATGCAGTTTGTAAATTCTGCCATCCATTCCCATCGGCACACAATGTCCTACTGTTCCAAAAGATGACACAGGTTTCAATGTGTGCGCATGACGTTGTTTGTCTGTTTGCACACGGGCCTCTGTTTATTGTCTTAGCCTAATCATTGGTTTTTTTGGGTTGTTGTTTTTTAATTTATTGTTTAATATCGAGGATAATGGAATAAGCAATCATGTGTTTATTTTACATCCAGTCTCCGTCTGTGTTTTTTGTTTATATTTTGTCATCTGTTCCCACCAACACACAATGGCCTACTCTTTCTAAAAGGGGGAACAGAATTTAACGTGCGCGCAATTTGTTCTGCTTGCGTCCACACAGGGGACATTGGTGTTTGTCTCTGGTCCTAATCAGTGTGATGGGTCCAGTGGCTGACCAGTGGCCTGCCGACAGCTGCATTGGTCAAGGGAGCCGTCCTCAGGGGCTACTCTCCTCTCTGCCCAGTTGACACAGATGGTGGTGTGTGTGTGTGTTGTGTGTGTGTTGTGTGTGTGTTGTGTGTGTATGTGTGTGTGTGTGTGTGTGTGTGTGTGTGTGTGTGTGTGTGTGTGTGTGTGTTTGTGTGTTTGTGTTGTTGTGTGTGTGTGTGTGTGTGTTGTCTGTGTGTATGTGTTGTGTGTGTGTGTGTGTGGTTGTGTGTGTGTTGTGTTGTGTGTGTGTTGTGTGTTGTGTGTGTGTGTGTGTGTGTGTGTGTGTGTGTGTGTGTGTCTGTGTGTGATGTGTGTGTGTGTTGTTGTTGTGTGTGTGTGTGTGTCTGTGTGTGTTGTGTGTGTGTGTTGTCTGTGTGTGTGTGTGTTTGTGTGTTGTGTGTGTGTGTGTGTGTGTGTGTGTGTCTGTGTGTGTATGTGTGTGTGTGTTGTCTGTCTGTGTGTGTGTGTTTGTGTTGTTGTGTGTGTGTGTGTTGTCTGTGTGTGTGTGTGTGTGTGTGTGTGTGTGTGTGTGTGTGTGTGTGTGTGTGTGTGTGTGTTGTTGTGTGTGTGTTGTGTTGTGTGTGTGTGTGTGTGTCTGTGTCTGTGTGTTTTGTGTGTGTTGTCTGTCTGTGTGGTGTGGTGTGGTGGACCCTGTCGTGTGATCAGAGTCTTTCAAAGTAGATTTTACTGCTATTCTTTGATCATTCTTTATACATTCTTTCAGTGTTTTTCTTTTTCATGTTTTTTATTGTTTAGGGATTTGTTATTCTCTGTGATGAGTTTGGAGGGTTTGGGTTGTTTTTTTTTTTACATATTTAGTGATTTGATTTTATTATTGGTTTTCTTCTTTTTTGTAATTCTCTTTCTTTTAATTTCATTTTTTTTATCTATTTGTTTTTCTATCACTTGTTTTTTCTGTCTGTGTTTATTCAATTATATTAATATTTGTTATCTATTCACTTTACTATTGTTATAATTAATTGTGTTTGCCGTAGTTCAACTCTAGTTTTATTTCCATTCATCAATTACTCCCTCCCCCTCCTCCCCCCCCCCCCAAAAAAAAAAAAAATTTTCTAATATATATTTTCCTCCTTTTTTTTGCTGTTGTTTTTATTTTTCTTCACATTTTCTTTCTGTTCCTTCGTTCTTTATTTACTTCTTTTTTCTTTAAACTTTTCTTTATCTCATATTATTTTTTTCTTGAATTTCTCACCTTCTTCTTTCTTTCTTCTTTCCCTGCATCAAGTTTATCATTGTGCTCGATCCACTGGGGTGCTGACAACAGCATTGATCAGGGGGGTCCTCAGGGACTCTCTCCTCTTCTCTCTCCTCAGTTGATACACTTTGTGTGTTGTCTGTCTTAAAGGGTGGTCCCTGCTGTATTGACACTTTCTGGGTAAATTGTGTTGATAGTCTTTGATTAACGGATAGTCTATGATTAACCGATTCACATTTTTTTTGTCTTTGGGGTTTTGGGGGTTGTTTGTTTTTTTAAGGGGGGAGGGGGGTCATATTTTGGTGGTAAACTTTTTTTCTGTTTTAGTTCTTGTTCAATGTCTATTTTTTTTATTGGTTTAATTTGATTTTGAATTGTCTCTTTTTGTATTTGGTTTTTGTGCTTTTGTTATTACCTTTATTCTATTGTTATGTTTTTAGAGATTTTTTTCTCTTTCATTCATTTTTATCAACTTGTGTATCTATTCATTTTCTTCCCTTTTTTTCAATTTATACACAAATGTTTTGGTTTACCAGCTTTATATTCTTATATTTATTTTCTTCATATTTGAACTCTCATTTCATTTCTATCCTTTATTTTTTTTACTGTAAGTTTTCATACCTGTTTCTTTTCTTGCCATTTTTTGTTTCTTACGTTTTTTATTCCTACGTTTTGCTGCTCCCTTCATCTCATATCGGTTGCTTTTTCTTGATTTAATCATCTTTTTCTTTGCCAGCATGAAGTTTATCATTCGCTGGATCCAGTGGCTGACCAGTGAAGTGCTGACAGCATCATTGATCAGGGAAGTCTTCAGGGACTCTCTTCTCTCCTATCCTCAGTTGAGACATTCACGGCACTGGTTGTGTGTGTTGCCTGTCTGAGGTGGTGCTCTCTGTTGTGTGATACAATCTTTCTGAGTAGGTTATATTCATAGTCTTTGATTACTCATTTTGCGTTTGTCTTTTTTGGTCATTTTCTGTGGCAGGTTTTCTTTCTGTATTTGTTTATCTTCGATGTCTTGTTTATGTGTTTTAATTGATTTTTTTTGGTCGCTTTTTGTTTTTGGTGGTGGTGTTTTTGTTATTGCTTTTCTTTATTTTAATTGTCAATGTTTGTTAAAAAAAAAAAAAGTTTTTTTCTCTTTCATTCATTTTTATAGACTTGTGTATCTATTTGTTTGTGTTTTTTCTGTTTATCCATTTATACACAGACCATTTTGTTTACAAAGTTTTTGTTATATTCATTTTCTTTATAGTTCAACTATGGTTTCATTTCAATCCTTTAATTTTGTGATGGATCCAGAGGCTGACCAGTGAGTGCTGACACCATCATAAATCAGGGAAGTCTTCAGGGATTCTCTTCTCTTCTATCCTCAGTTGAGACATTCATGGCACTGGTTGTGTGTGTTGCCGGTCTGAGGTGGTGCTCTCTGTTGTGTGATACAATCTTTCTGAGTAGGTTCTATTCATAGTCTTTGATTATTCATTTTGCGTTCTTTTTTTGGTCATTTTCTGTGGCAGGTTTTCTGTTTCTGTTTTTGTTTATCTTCGATGTCTTGTTTATGTGTTTTATTTGATTTTGTTTTTGTCGTTTTTTGTTTTTGGTGGTGGTGTTTTTGTTATTGCTTTTCTTTATTTTAATTGTCAATGTTTGTTTAAAAAAATATTTAAGTTTTTTTCTCTTTCATTCATTTTTATAGACTTGTGTATCTATTTATTTGTGTTTTTTCTGTTTATCCATTTATACACAGACCATTTTGTTTACAAAGTTTTTGTTATATTCATTATCTTTATAGTTCAACTATGGTTTCATTTCAATTCTTTAATTTGTTGCTGTATTTTTTCACGCATTTCTTTTCTTGACATTTTCTTTCTCTTCCTTTCTTCTTCCTACCTTTTCCCGTTTATCTCATAATCTTTTTTTTCTTTATTACCTCACCTTTTATCCCTGCACGAAGTTTATCATTGTTTATTTTTTTAATCTTTTATATCGAGGATAACGGAATAAGCACTTATGTGCTTTTTTACATCCAGTCCCCGTGTGTATGCGGTTTTGTAAATTCTGTCATCTGTTCCCACCGGCACACAATGGCCTACTCTTTCGAAAAGCGGAACAGGATTCAACATGTGCGCAAGATGTTCTGCATGCGTTCGCACATGAGACCAGGGCTTACAGACTCATCCCAAGGATTTGGGGGAGAGTGGAGTCTGCACTGATGTTAACTCCAGAGGAAAATATCCCCCTTAAACAGGAATCGAACCCGCGTCATCAGATTGCGAGCGCAATGTTCTAACCACTAGGCTATCCCGTCTCCAGTGGCTGACCAGTGGTGTGCTGACAGCATCATTGATCAGGGAAGTCCTCAGGGACTCTCCTCTCTTCTCAGTTCCGACATGGAGGGCAGCAGTTTGTGTGTGTGTGTTGTCTGTCTCAGGGGATGGTCCCTCTTGTAGAATAAGAGTCTTTCTGAGAACCTTTTAGCGCTATTCTTTGACTACCAAGTTAGACATTCTTTCAGTCCTTTTCTTTTTTCCTGTTAATTTTTCATCTTCAAGGGCATTTTTCCTCTGTGTGTGGTTTTTTTTATACTTAGTTGCGTTGTTTTCGTTATTTTTTCCTTGTCTTTCTCCATAGCTTTGTATTATCTCTATTGATTATTGTCTTCCTTCCCAGTCCACTCTCCTGGCTTTTTTCAAGGAAACCTTTCAAAAAAATAATCTGTTTTGATTATATGACATTCTGTCTGTGTGCTTTTGTTCCGCTGACCAAGTAGTGATACTTCAACACTGGGTGGGCATAGGATGTTCATTCTGCAATACTATTTACCATCTAGCTATTTTTGTGTATAGTTTTGTTCTTTAAAATGTTATTATCTCTTTTTTTAAAATTTGTAAACTGGGGATAAGAAATTAAGTGAAATGGTTGGTGACCTGAGCACAGCCTGGTTTATTAGGCTTAAGGAATGGAATGTTTTAGGTATTGTGTCATTTAATTATTTTTGTTTAGATGGACGGTTTTAGATATTTGAAGGTTTTAGGAGGTGTTGGATTTGGACATGAAGAGAAAGTGACTGGAGCCACTGAAGTGGAATGAGCCCTAATATTTCTTTCGTGGTTGGTGGGGCTATAAAGAATATGGAATAGAATGGAATTGGTTTTTTATCTGTTTTGACTTGTTTTGGTTTTTTAGAAAACTGGTTATCTTTACTTTTTTTTCCCTTTTGTTTATCTTGGTTCTCTATTTATAAAAAAAACATCTTTTTATTTACCAGTTTATTTATTTACACACAGACTCAGTTGTTGATCCACTTTTTCTGGTTATAACTATGTGTTTTCACCACAATTAAACTTTGGTTTCGTTTCTATTCTTTCATTTTAAAAGAAACAACTCATTTTTCGTATCTGTTTCTTTCTTTAGATTGCTTTTCTTTCTCTCTTTTTTTTCTTGCTTTTGTCCTTGCTTTTATCTCCTTTTATTCATTGTCTTTCTTTTTCTTTATTTTCTAACCTTTCTTTTTCTTTTCCCGCATCGAGTTTATCATTGTGACGGATCTGGTGAATGACCAATGTTTTGCTGACAGCAGCATTAATCAGCGAAATCCTCAGGGACCTTTCTTTTCTGGCCTTACACAATCTGTAGGTTCGTTTGTGGTGTCTGTCGGATGGATGGTTAGGGTTGTCCCTCTTGTGCTGTGTCTTTGGCTGTATATTTTATCCATACTTTTTAAAATTCATTCATGTTTTGTGTTCTGTGTAGCCCCTTACCATTCACCATTTATTTGATGACCTTGATGATCTCCCTTTCCCCCTGTCATTTTATTCTGCTGATATATATATAATATATATATATATATATATATATATATATATATATATATATATATATTATATAACAGGTTTTGTTGATTTCTGTTTTTATTTTATTGTTCTTTTCTTTCTTGTTTCCCTTATCTGTTTCTTTATTTATCCACTTGTTATTGATTGATCTATTATTTGCTTTACTATCCTGTCTAACATCTGTGTATTCCTTTTGCTTACCTATTTCATGATATGGTAGTTTTCTAGGTCATACATTTTTGGGGGTTACATCCTTTATTTGCTTGCTGTAATTATTCCTTATTAACATAATTATTATGTATTTTTAGTTTTCTTGGAGCTACTTTTTTTTGTCTTTTTGTTGTTGTCATTTTCCTTCTTTGATGTTTTGGTTTTCAGCCACCTCCCTTCTCTCTCCCTCTCCCTCTCTTCTCTCTCTCTCTTCTTCTCCCTCTCTCTCTCTGTCTCTCTGTCTCTGTCTCTGTCTCTCTCTCTCTCTCTCTCTCTCTCTCTCTTTCTCCTCTCTCTCTCTTTCACTCTCTCTCTCTCTCTCTCTCTCTCTCTCTCTTACTCTCTCTCTATCTCTGTCTCTCTGTCTCTGTCTCTGTCTCTCTCTCTCTCTTTCTTTCTCTCTCTGTCTCTCTCTCTCTCTCTCTCTCTCTCTCTCTTCTCTCTCTCTCTCTCTCTCTCTCTCTCTTTCTCTCTCTCTCTCTCTCTCTCTCTCTCTCTCTTTCTCTCTCTCTCTCTCTCTTTCTTTATCTCTCTCTGTCTCTCTGTCCCTCTCTCTCTCTTTCCTCTCTCTCTCTCTCTCTCTCTCTCTCTCTCTCTCTCTCTCTCTCTCTCTCTCTCTTCTCTCTCTCCCTATAATGATAAAACTTTCGCATTCGCATTCTCTCTCCCTCTCTCTCTTTCTCTCTTTCTCTCTCTCTCTTTCTCCCCCCCCCCCCCCCTTCCTCTCTCTCTCTATCTCTCTCTCTCTCTCTAACTCTCTCTCTTTGGAATGTATTTTTCTGCAATAATGTTTTATTTCTGTTAGATGTAGTGGCTTACCAGGGGGCGTGCTGACAGACGCATTCATCAGGAAAGTCCTTAGGGGCTCCTCCCTGTCCTCTCCTTAATTAATATATTATTATAACTGGCTGTTCTTTCATGTCCACTGTTTTGTTAGGGGGTGGTCCTTGTTGTATCGTGTCTTTGTGAGTAGTTTTTGTTTTTTTTAAATTGTTAATTTGTTTCTTTTAAGTTCTGTATCTTGTATTGTTTTTGTACTGTTTTGATTTTTTTTGATGTCCTTGTTTAGTTTTAGGGGTATTTTAAAAATATTGGTCTTTTTTTTAGTGGGGGGGGGGGGGGTTGCCTTTGATTTTGTATTAACTTTGGTTTTTTTTTATTGGGTAGGGGTGGTGGTCTTGTATGTTTCTTTTTTTTTTGATTTGCTGTTGTTATTGGGCTTTCTATTTTGTTTTTGATTTCTTAGATTGCTTTGGGGTATTTTTTCTCTTTTTGTGTGTTAGTTTGTTTGGGGTTGTTTTTGGTTTGTTGTTGCTTTTTAAACCTGTTCTGTATCAAAATTCGTTTAGCAAACTTTTCTATGTATTCATATAATTATCTAGTAATCAATTTATTTGTGTCTGAATCTGTTTTTTGTGCTATTCAATTCCTTGTGGCCATTGTTCCTTTCTAGTTGTTTGTGCCATTTCTTTATTGTTTCCACTATTTTATTGTACATTTTACATTTTCCTTACTCTGTCTCTATCTCTCCGCCTTTCTCTCTCCCCCCCTCTCTCTCTCTCGCTCTCTCTCTCTCTGTGTCTGTCTGTCTGTCTCTGTCTCACCCTCTTTCTCTCTCTCTCTCTCTCTCTCTCTCTCTCTGGGATTTTTCTCTGTCAGTCTAACTGTCTCTGTCTCTGTCTCTTGCTGTCTCTCTCTTTCTCTGTCTTTCTCCTTTTCTCTCACTCTTTAACATTTTCTTTCCTTTTCTTCATTTTCTTGTCCTTTCTTTTTGGGTTTTTATTTTTACATGTTATTCCTGTACCAATGTCTTTATTGAGCAGTGTTGTGGCTGACAGCAGCATTGATCAGAGACAGTCTTCAGGGACTCCTGTCTTCCCAGTGTAGACAGAGGGCGGTTCGTCTGTGTTGAGTTGTGTTGTGTTGTCTGTCTGTGTCCTTGTGGTCCCTGTTGTATCCGCCTTTGTGGGTAGTTATTTTTAGGGTTATTTTATGTTAGTTGTTGTCAATGTTTTGTTCTATTTCGGTTTTTTAATCTTTGTTGATCTTTACTTGCTTTATTTCTATGACCTTTTTGCTCATTTGTCATTCTGCTTTTTTCTGATTTTTTCTTTTTTTTGGTGTTGTGTGTGTGTGTGTGAATGAGTGAGTGCCTGCGCCCATGGGTTTCGCAGGTATGTGCATCCCGTACATGGGTGCGTGCGTGTGCATTATGTGGGTGTGGGTGTATGTGTGGATTTATTTAAGTCGTTATGATGGTGATGGATTTTGTTGTTTTTTGTGTTTGCTATTTTTCTCGTTGCTGTTATTGCTTTTTTTAACTATTTTGTTCTAGACATAGCGTTGCTATTTTGTGTCTGTTTCTATCTTCGTTTCTTTTATTTGTTTTTTTTTCCTGTCATTCTTTGATTATTTCACTATTTTATTATTTTAGTTATTCATAGCCTTACAGCCTGTTTCTATTCAATACTTGGTTTATTCATCACTGTGTTTTATATTGCCATTCTCTTTCTACCCTGACCTTTTTGTGGAACAGTCTTTTCCTCAGCAGTTTACATATAATTTGGTTCTTTTTCCTTGATTGATCGTTTCTATCGTGCATTTCAATCACCTTGACCTTTTTTTCTCTTTTCACTTCTTGTCTCCTTTTCTTTCTTTTATTCCTTTCCATTCTGCGTTCTGTCTGTAAGTCTGTGTATCTGCTTTCTTATTCTTTGCCTCTTACACTGACACTTATTTTTTCAGAGGGGGGAAGGGGGGTAGTTCTCTGTTTTTCTCAACTTCTCTTTCTGTGTTCCTTCTTTTCTCCCTCCCTTCCTTTTTTTTCTTTTTAATAAAAAAAAGTCTGCTCACTCCTTTCCTCGTAAATGTTGATCTTTCTTTCTTTTACTTGCTTTCTTGTGTCATTCATTCTTCCCTCTTCTCTTATTACTGCAATTTCCCTGCCTTCCTTTCTTCCTTCCTGTCTTTCTTGCTGTCTATCATTTTTTTTATTTCTGCCCTTTCTTTCTTTTCTTTTTTTCCCTTCTTTCGTTTTTTGCTGGTTTTTCTTTTTAACTTTCTCTCTTTTTTCCTTCCAACCTAACTATGTTCACTTTCATCCGTTAGTCACTCAGTGAGTCAGTCAGCCAGTTAGTCAGCAAGTTAGTCAGCCAGTTTATCAGTCAGACACCCAATGCATTGTTCGGAGGGATTTTTAGTTAAAGACGGGATGGTTTGGGGTTTGTTGGGGCTTTTTTTTGTTGCTTCTTTGTTTGTTATCTGTTTGAATTTTTTGTATCGCACGTATTCATATCTCTATTGCTTCTGTCTTTATACAAGGAAAAAAACCAACAAAAACGAAGGGAAACAAAAAAAGAAAAAGAATTAAATAAACAAGCACAACAACCCTTCAGTAATAGGCTGGTTTTCTCTCCCTCTCTGTCTCTCTCTGTTACTCTCTCTCTCTCTCTCTCTCTCTCTCTCTCTCGATCTCTCTCTCTCTCTGAGAGATAATTATAATAATAATAATAATAATAATGTATGGAATTTATATAGCGCTGAATCTTGTAAAGCAACAAATCAAAGCGCTCAGATTTTACTTTAAGTCACGGCAGATTTCTCTCCGTGAAATTCGGGCTGCTCTCCCCGGGGAGAGCGGGAGAACGCGTCGCCACTTAGCGCTGCGCCACCCTTTCACCCTTTTTTTTTCTTTTTTTTTTCTGCAGCTGTATTTGTTTCCCTATCAGAGTGGCTTTTTTCTAAGAATTTTGCCAGGGACAACTCTCTTGTTGCCGTGGGGTTTTTTACGTGCGGTAATAATTACGAGTAACACACGGGACCTCGGTTTATCGTCTCATCCGAAAGACTAGCGCCCAGACCACCACTCATGGTCTAATGGATGGGGGAAAAATTTCCGGTCCAAACGGGGTACGAACCGCCGCACACTTCAGACCCGGACTTTTCGCTTTCTAGACAGGCGCGTTACCTCTAGACCACCGATCCACCAATTATTTTATCAATCTCACAGCTGTTAAAGCCTGACCTTTGCACTGCTTTAGTTTCTTGTTTTATGCGTTGTTGATTTTTTGTGTTTATCTTTGATACGTAGCTATTTAAATAATAATAATAATAATAATAAAATAATATTTTTAAATGATAATAATAATAAATTGTATTTATATAGCGCTATATCTTGCAGAGTCAAATCAAAACAACTAGATATGTGTTCATTCATTCTTTTATTTCGAGGATAATGAAATAAGCACCCATGTGCTTTTTTACATCCAGTCCCCTTGTGTATGCAGTTTTGTAAATTTTGTCATCTGATCCCCACCGGCACATAATGGCCTACTCTTCCGAAAAGCGGAACAGGTTTTAACGTGTGCGCAAGATGTCCTGTTCTGATATGATGTGATGAGCTTGTTTGTTTGCTGTAAGCTATCATGAAATACAATTTTTCCACGAAGTTCATTTGGTCATTATACCTATGTGTTGATCGGTTTCTTTTTCCTGAGCATAATTCGAGTTCTGAACTTCTTGAATGCTGAAAGTTGTCGATTTGTATCACTCTCACTTATTGTCTAGTTCATAAATACACATTCATGTTAAGACAGCTGTGGATCGGTTGTCTAGAGGTAACGCGCCTGTCTAGAAAACGAAAAGTCCGGGTCGGAAGTGTGCGGTAGTTCGTATCCCGTTTGGGCCAGAAACTTTTCCCCCATCCATTAGATCATGAGTGGTGGTCTGGGCGCTAGTCTTTCGGATGAGACGAAAAACCGAGGTCCTGTGTGTTACACAAAATTATTCAGCGCACGTAAAAGAACCCACGGCAACAAGAGAGTTGTCAATGGCAAAATTCTTAGAAAAAAGCCACTCTGATAGGGAAACAAATACAGTTGCAGACACACACCCAAAAAAAAAGGGTGGCGCTGCTCTTGTGGCGACATACTCTCTCCCCGAGGAGAGCAGCCCGAATTTCATGCAGAGAAATCTCGTGACTTAAAGTGGTATAAATAAATAAAAATGACTGTTTCAAACTTTTCCCCCTAAGGGTAGCCTGCTATAGGGCAACCAACCATCTACTAACCCTTCCCTCCCTGTCACCCACTACTGGGCTACAAACGCATACAAATGAGCACAGTGTCAAGTGTACTGGGAAAGCGGGTTCTCTCCCTTGATGCGAAAAGCCTTTATCCCTATTATTTCATTTTTCCTAACTTGTTTTCTTTCTGTTTTTGTAACGTGTGAAGGTGTGTCTAGTGATTGTTTTTGTTTATTTAATTTTCCTTTTTTTGGTTTTGGTTGTTAGTGTTGTTGGGTTGGGAGAAGGTTACAGGAGTGAGGGCGGGAAGGGGGGGGTAGGGGGGAGGTGTTGTGGGGGGAGGTAGGTCACTTTCTTTCCTCACTTTCTTTTAGTGTGCATTTCTTGTACTTCTTTTTATTATTAGTAGTACTTGCCTGTGAAAGAAATGAAGTATATACTTTTTTTTTTTAATCCAAAAGCTTGTGGACAGTACCGCTCTTTTATCACCTCTCATCCCCTCACCTCCCCTTTCTATCCTTGTCAACCTTTCTTTCTTTCCCTTCCAGAGAGAGAGAGAAGAAGAAGAAGAGAAGAAGAGCTTCTCTTCCCACCCCCACATCCCCATCACCACCCACCCTCTTTGTCTCCACACTCTTCTCAATCACAATGACCATTCTCCTCCCCCCCCCTACCACCCCACCCACCCACCAAGTCTCTCCCTTTTTTGTCACCCCCACCCCCACCTCCAACCCCCAACCCCTTACCCCCTTGTTCGAGACTGAAGGGGCCAGTGTCAGACTGAAGTGATCCAACGTGAAAACAGTTGCTTCAAGCCAGACCTGCCCAAAGTGCAGTGGACACAACGAACAGAGGAAGAAGGGTCAGAGACAGAATGGGGGGAGAGAAGAGAGGGGAAGAGAGGAGGAGGAGGAGGAGGAGGAGGAGGGAAGTAGGGGTGGTGAGGGTGGGGGAGTGAAGGGGGGGGGGGGGGTAAGGGACAGTCCAGACCTTTTTTTTCTCTCTCACGGCAAGGCGGAAGGATAATAATAATAATAACGACGTTGACAGCGACAGACGGGATGACCGCCAGTCTCAGGGAGCCAGGCCCTGAGGCGTGCCACGGCCGCCATGTTGGTGAATTCAATTTTTCGATCCGGGGGACTCCCGCGCTGGCCTTGACCTTTTCCCCCTCGAGCAGGTCGCCAAGGGTCAAGGATGAATAAGCATCGGGAGCCTGTCGCTTCTACTCTTTTCTCTCCAAGTCGACGGGAGGGACGTAGAAGAATCGGAGAATGGAGTGGGGGGAGGGGTGATAGGAGATGGAGGGTGAGGAAGGAGGTGGGGTGGAGGTGGGGTGGGGCGGGGGGGGGGGATGGTGAAAGTGAGTCTGTGTGGAATAGAGGAAGGGGAGGGGGTGGAGGAAGAGGGTGAGACAGCGGTGACTATGAGGAAGGTGGATTGATTTTTTTTTTTTCGTTTTTTTTTTCTTTTTAATGGAAGGATCACAGCGCTTGGAGGCAGAGCGTGGTCGTGTCTTAATTGGTTTCCTGCGAATAAAATCAGGATTTAGCCATTGCAAAAGGTTGGAGAATTATATCTGGAAGAGCGGTTTTAGATTGCCAGGGTGAGAACTAATGCTATCGGCTTACCGGGCAGCTGTAGAGAAGAAAAACAGAAGGCTAAAGCGGGGGAGGGGGGGGGGGGATGGGGGGGATAAAGTGAACTAAAATGGCAAGAAACAATTGCAGGGAGAACGAAACGGAAAAGAAGGGGGTATTTTTGTCTGAAGGAGGAGGAGGAGGAGAGTGTTATTGTAGGCATTGAAGAATGCGGGGAAGTAGTACAAAGAAACTGTTGAAGAAAAGGCGAGGAGAGAATGAAAAAGGTATGCAAAGTGGAAGAAAAAAAAGAAGATGGTGGTAGTGATGATGATGATGATGATGATGATGATGATGATGATGACGACGACGACGAGGACGACGACGACGACGACGACGACGATGATGATGATGATGATGATGATGATGATGATGATGATGATGATGATGATGATGATGATGGTCATGATGATGAAGAAAAAGAAGAACTCCAAGAACGAAGAGAAAATGTACATGCATACGCAAACGTACACTGACACATACACACAGATATACACATTTTGTACCCATGGTGCTTGTGTGTGAGAGAGGGAGGAGGACAATGGTGGTACAGAGATAATGCAAGAGGTAGATTTAGGGGGAGGGAAAAGGCTAACAATCTATTCCAAACAAACGAAACAAAAGCGAAAATGCCAAGCAAACAAACAAACCAAACCAAAACAACAAGAGTGTCAAGGCCAAAAACCTGTGCCAGTTGTTCATGTCAACAAACTGCCAAAGTCTACATTTAAAAAAAGCTGTGTTTTAAAGTGTTATGGCCAGATTGTCCTAAGCCGTAAAAGAAAACAACCTCTCAACACACTAAACTCAACTCTCCAACCACCCCCGGCAAGATAATGCACTATGACTGGTCAATCCTGCAGCGGGGTTTTCCAACGTTGCCTGCAACTTGAAGCAGACAGGGAGCTTTTCATTTGTAAACCAATCAGCTTGCCACGTGAAGGGATAGCCTGGTGGCTAGCGTGATGCGTTCGTCATCTGCTGACCCGAGTTCGATTCCCGTTCTAGAGGAATTTTACCTCTGGAGTTAACATCAGTGCCGATTCCACTTTCCCAAAAAATTCCTTGGGATGAGACTATAAACCGAGGCCCCGTGTGCGAACGCACGCTGAAGATATTGCCCACACGTTAAAACCCGTTCCACTTTTCGGAAGAGTGGGCTATTGTGTGCCGGTGGGAACGGATGACAAAATGTACAAAATTGCATGCACACGGGGACTGGATGTAGACAAGCACATGAGTGCTTATTCCATTATCCTCGAAATAAATGAATAAATTAATAAATAAAGTACACAGAAAGCTATGCTCGTTGGCCAGTCAAGAAAAGAAGCATGTAGTCCACATATATATATATAAACATAAACCAAGTTCCAGCTTAGTATATGGCGCTACCCATGATGGCCAATAGAGCACAAAGTCAGCCAAGCCCATGAGCGTCTTGATTGCCAGATACCAGCGCAAAATTCAACCCCCCCCCCCCCCCCCCCCAAATCATCTAAGCCCGTCTCTACAAAAAATTCTTTGGCATGGGCCCCACACTATATTATTTAAGGCATATTAGTCAAGTCAAGTAGAAAACACTTTATCCATCCCATGAACGGCAATTACAATACTGACAGGAACATTGATACGAATCATAATCGGAAAAGACATAAGAAAGCTATGGGTTATAAGGCTAAGGGTTAAAGGAGAAAAAAATCTCCGACCTCGGAGTATGGCTGCCTAAAAGGTGATTTTGTAAAAACCGGTCACCCACGCGCAATTCTCATCTGGTGTGTACTTGCTCTCTAACAGTGATTCCGAGGTGGGATTCTAGAGTCAAACTGTATATTATTATATATTAGTGACCCTTACGCTGTTAAATTAAGCTGGAGAACGCACAACAAAACTCTACAAGAAATACATACACAAGAGAGATAGATATGATTCACAAGGAGATAGGGGCGGGGGGAGGGAGGAGGAGGAGGGGGAGCTCAACTCTAATCAACAGACTTCTAACCAAATGGAAATGATTAAGGCAGTAGTACTATAGCGAGAGCACACACGAACTATAATCCATCACAAAGTTTATCGACTCTTCCCTCTTCTTTCAGACCAGCAGTCAGGAGTGGAGGAAGCCCCTGGCTGACTGACAGTGTGGTCCTGACCCACGGTGATAACGTGCAGACAGATTGCCATGTGTGTGACTGAGCCTTCTCCCTGAGCTCTCAGGCAAGAAAACCCTGATTGGTATTGGCACACACAAGCTTCGCGGCACGCAAGGCCATCGCTGTTATTTACGATAACCTCCTGTCTACTTGCTTCCGCATTAGTATGACAATGGGAAAACCTTTCGAATAAAATAAAATAGGTATAGGCAAAAGCAGGGATGATGAGAAGAAGAAGAACAACAAGAACAAGAACAAGAACAAGTAGAAGAAATGTCATAAATTAAAAAGTTGAAAGAATGACTGTAGAGTAGACAAATGGTAAGATTCTTATAGAAATTTGGCAGTTGAAAGAAAAATAAAGAAAAATAACAAAAACAAAAAATAGCTCGCTCTCTCTTTCTCTTTCTCTGTCAAAATCAAGATTTATGAAAGAAAAGAGAGCCATAAAATGAAAACAAGCAGCATAGCTGTATCGACTCCATGCTCCATAAATTCCCTATGACCAAAGGGAGATGGTTCTTCCTTCTTCCTTTTCTCTCTTTTTGCTCTATGAGAAGTTGTGGCAGCCTGGCACTGATATTTCAAGCCTCTCTCGTGGACAATTTGAACCTGGCGGAGCCCATCTCGCACCAGGTACGGGGCGCATGCTCAGTATGTTTCTGTTCCCGTAACCCACCTAACACTGACAATAAATCAATGAATCTTTATTTTGCATAGTAAATCTTAAGTGTTCATATCCACATGAAAGAAGTTAAGGCACTTACAGGTCTGCACTATAAATTTACAGAGGAGATTTTAAAAAATCCAGATCTTGATTTCACCAGGTGCAGCTGCCGAGATTCAAACCTACGACGTTCCCCGAATCGGAAAGCGGCTACCTTCAAGGCTGAGATAACGGTTGCATACGCAAAATCTCACCATTGGTGAACCTTGGAGCTCTCGCTGAGGCACACGACCCCCCCCCCCCCCCCCCCCCACCCCCCCCCCCCCCCCCCCACCCCCCCCCTCCCTTATGACTCCGTGAACTTTCAAGGATGGAAGTTAAATGCTCAATCCACTCATCTAGAACGTAATTATGCAAACAAGGAGACGCCACGGTTTTCACACAGGAAATAACCAAACCACACGATTCTTTGAACTTTCAGGAATGGAAGTCAACTGTTCTTTCCGCTCAGCCAGAGCATCTTTCAAAAGGGAGACGTTGCAATCGTCACCCAGGAAATACCCACAGACAGTCACTCATCACAGAGTTATTGACTTTTCCCTTCTCTCTTCTGGTCCAGCAGTCTGGATCAGTCATTGGGTGACTGAGGTCCTGAACCACAGTGATAAGGGGGAGACACAGACTGTCATAGCTGAATAGAGAGGAGGGGGATGGGAAGAGAAGGGGCAGAATGGTTAGAGTGTTGTGCTGGAGATCTGAGGCCCTGGGATCGATCCACCATGGAGGAGCCCATGTTTAATGAATTTTACTCTGTAGTTTTCATTAGTACTGACTCCACTTCCCCAAAAGTCCTTTGGATGAGACTATAAACGGAGACCCGTGTGCAAACTCAGCTAGAGCATCTTTCAAAGGGTGGTCAGCGTCACCTTCACCCAGGAAATACCCACAGACAGTAACTCATCACAGAGTTATTGACTTTTCCCTTCTCTCTTCTGGTCCAGCAGTCTGAATCAGTCATTGGGTGACTGAGGTCCTGAGCCACAGTGATAAGGGGGAGACACAGACTGTCATGCTGATTAGAGAGGAGGGGGAGAGAAGGGAAGGGGCGGGATGGCCTTGTGGTTAGAGTGCTGCGCTGGTGATCTGAGGCCCTGGGATCGAGCCACCATGGACCCGCAAATTTTTAGGGAATTTTACTCTGTAGTTTTCATTAGTATTGACTCCACTTCCCCGAAAGTCCTTTGGATGATACTATAAACCGAAGACCCGTGTGCAAACTCAGCTAGAGCATCCCTCCAAAGGGTGTCAGCATCATGTTCACACAGGAAATACCTACAGACAGTAACTCACCACAGACTTATTGACTTTTCTCTTCTCTTCTGGTCTGACAGTCTGAAGCAGTCAATGGGTGATTAAGGTTCTGAACCACAGTGATAAGGGGAGAGAGACAGCTATAGCTGATTATAGAGGATGGGGAGAGAAGGGGCAGAATGGCCTTGTGGTTAGAGCATTGTGCTCTTGATCTGACACCCCGGGATCGAGCCACCACAGAGATGCTCATTTTTAGGGAAATTTCCCCTGGAGTTAACATCACTACTGATTCCACTCCCCCAAAAGTGTCTCAGATGAGAATATAAACCAAACCCCAGCACGCAAATTCGGCTACAGCATCTGTCCAAAGGGAGACAACCTCATATTCACTCAGGAAATACCCCCAGACAGTAACTGATCACAGAGTTCTTGACTTTTCTCTTCTCTCCTGGTCTGAGAGCCTGGATCAGTCATTGGGTGACTGAGGTCCTGAACCACAGTCATAAGGGGGAGACACAGACTGTCATGGCTGATTAAAGAGGGGGTGGGGTGGGTGGGGGTGGGGATGGAGAATGTGAGAAAGTCTTGTGGTTGGAGCGCTGCACTTGTGATCTAACAGCCCGGCATTGAACCACAAGGGAGGAACGCCGTTTTTATGGAATTTCAGCCCGGAGTTAACATGAGTACTGACTCTGCTCTCCCGAAAGTCTTTCGGATGAGCTTATAAACTGATAAACTGAAGCACAGTGTGCGATCGCACGTAGAACATCTTGTGCACACGTTGAAAATGCTTTCACATTCAACTCTGAGTGTGAATAGAGTAGTTGAATACTTTGAAGACTTAGAGATTCATACAAATGCTATAAAAGAAAGACAACTGAAGGCATTATTTTTTAGGATAAGATTAAATGCATTTACAACAAAATTCAGCAAGGATGTTAAATGCTTATGTGGTGAATACATTTCAAATACTCATATCATACTTGAATGTGAGAAGCTAAAACCTCATCTCCCTGCCTTTTCTGAGAATTCCATTGAAGAAATTTTGAACAATGTTAACAATTGATATTGCTAAGGGTTTATTGTTAAGTCCTATAGGGCATTTATTGTAGTTATTGTAGTTATTTTTTAATTTCAATTTTTTTTTTTAATTTCTGTTCTTGATTTGTTCATGTTAAGAATACTATTTCCTTTGTTATTACTATTTATTACACACACGAGCGCGCATGCATGTAGGGACGCCCACGCACACTCACACACAAAGAGTAGATCTCTCTCCTCTCTCTCTCTCTCTCTCTCTCTCTCTCTCTCTATATATTATATATATATATATATATATATATATATATATATATATATATATATAATATATATCACATATTCAGTCTCCTATTTAAGGATCGTCTGGTATCACTTTAAGTGGAAAGACGTTAAAATTGAAGACTTACTTACTTACTTGAAAATCCGTTCCGCTTTCCTAAAAAGTGGGCTATTTTAGGCTGGTAGGAATTGATGGTAACGTTTCCTTTTTTGTTGTTGTTTTTAACGCATGCGCACAGGTGTTGTGTATGGACATCATCCATGAAGTCAGAATAGGGTTACATGAATGGTGAGTGAAAAAATGGTCACATACCCAAAATCTCACCATTGGGGAATTTTTTAGTTCTAGCTGAGGAACGAAAAAAACTCTTTAGTCTTCTCCAGAAGCTATTCCCAAGAAGAAAACATTGCAACAACAAAAAAATGCATTAGGAAAAAACAAAAGTAAAGCTTGAAAGGAAGCTAAACCAAACAGCACCCCAAACTATAACAATTTTTGAAACAGATGAAAAGAAAGAATCTCTCTCTCTCTCTCTCTCCTCTCTCTCTCTCTCATCTCTCTCTCTCTCTCTCTCCTCTCTCTCTTCCAAAACAATCTACAAAAATAAGATTTATACTTATTTCAACGCATGCTCCACAAATAAAAACAAAGCACACCAAAAAAAACCCACAAAAAAAACAACAACGTTCAGCACCCATGTTTCACCCACACCCTCAGACAAAGGGAGACAACAAGACAAAAAGTAGCCACGCACTGTAATTCATCACAGAGTTATCGACTCCTCCTTGCCCTTCCGGTTCAGATGTGTGGAGTGTAGCCAGCCAGTGGCCTGACAGAGGGGTGCTGAAGCACGATGATAACGTGCACACACACACACACATTGCCCTGTGCCACTGACTCCTCTCCATCAGCTGTGGTGCAGAAAACCCTCTCTGTGTTATCTGGGGACTAAAGCTGTTTAGGCAGGCAAGGACATCGCTAGCTGTCCATCAGGTCTTCCACGTTCCAAGTCTGTCAGCATTCTGAAAGGGGAACACGGATGATGTGAGATAAGAGA
>CM054138.1:68442821-68485321 GCA_028751875.1 Rapana venosa
GAACATTGGCAAAATGTATGAGTTAACAAACAGAAAATTACAACATTTTTCCGTCTTTCTTTCTTTCTCCTGTGTTTTTTTTTCTTGGTTTTTGTCATTAATTTTTATTTCATTTTTTCCATTAAACATTTTTGTTTATAGTAAAAGGAAACCCTAACATTTTTTTTTTAATATCAGGAACCGATTTTAAACTATGTCGCACTAGATTTGCATGGCCTTATGTGTCTAGCAACCATACAGTAGCATGACACTTATTCATATCTGTGATTTGATCCAGAATTTCAATCTGCTGAGAGCATAGAAGGCTTATGTATGGTGGAAAAGGAATTAAAAGCTTTGTGATAGCGAAAGTAGAGACAGACAGACAAACAGACAAACAAACAGACAGACAGACAGACAGATGCAAAAGTGAATTTTAGCATTAAACTTACTCATGCTATAAATCAAAAAACATTTTCGTGTGTGATGTAAGTTATCTTATACCAAAACAAAACAAAGAATAAAACATCTCCGAAAACTTGAAAGAAATGTAAATAAAACGAGAGAGACAACAGCTGCTCAATATATATATTACATCTTCGTAAGAGGCAGACATGAAAAAAAAGAGAAAAGAGATCAAACATTGATCTTGTTTGTGTCATCGAGAGATCAGGGCTTATGTGGGTGGCAATAGCGAAGAGCACTAGACTTCAACTTGTTGGCTGGTTGGTTGGTTGGTTGGTTGGTTGGTTGGTTGGTTGGTTGGTTGGTTGGTTGGTTGGTTGGTTGATTGGTTGGTTGGTGGTTGATTGGTTGGTTGGTTGATTGGTTGGTTGGTTGGTTGGTTTGCTTGCTTGTTTATATTTTGAGGGGAAGGACTGATTTTCTGCCTCATTTTTGTTCAACAGCTCTGACGACACTAGATAAAAGCAAATGTTTTTTCCGCAAGAAAAGGGCTTTTGTCCCCAAAGACCATTACTTAAATTAGCCAAAATGTTGTGAGAGAGAGAGAGAGAGAGAGAGAGAGATAGAGAGAGAGAGATAGAGAGAGAGAGATAGAGAGAGAGGGAGGGAGAGAGAGAGAAGAGAGGGGGTGGGGGGAGATTGACAGGGAAAGAGACAGAAAGAGATAGAGAGAAAGACTAAGGGGTGGGGTGGGGGGCAATGACACAGTGAAATATTTTGGTGAATACCTCTGAAAGCATTTTGTCAAACGCAGTACTAAATGTCTTGTCTGGGATGGCACAAAGGTAACTAATAGTAGCAAGTTTTAAGGAAAAGCAAAAAGACAAAATAAATCCACGAAAAGAGTTACAAGATACAATAAATAGTGTTTTTTTAAAACCCAGACATTGCGTACAATGTTCCAGAAAACAGAAGCCAGAAGCCTGTAACATAAGGTAGAAAATGTCAGGCTTCCATCATCTAATTTCGATTAAGGTGAAAAGCCGTTAAATTTAAGAATGAAAAAACAATCTATAAGACTTCTTTTTGCTTGTACGAGGGCATTTTCCAGTCAACTGAGACCAGTTCATTTTTTCAGTCAAACAGTAACCTGCATTCAAATCTCTTCATTCCATCTTTTATTAAATTATTCTTTTATACCAAGGATAATGGAATAAGCACTTATGCACATTTTTACATCCAATCCCTGTGTGTATGCGGTTTTGTATATTCTGTCATCAGTTCCCACCGGCACACAATGGCCTGCTCTTACGAAAAGCGGAACAGGTTTTAACGTGTGCGCAAGATGTTCTGTGTGCGTTTGTACACGGGGCCTCGGTTTATAGTCTCATCCGAAGGACTTTTACTCTTACATCAACTCAATGTGTCCTTAAAGTGTTCTCAAACTATTCACACCCTCTTGCCACACACTTCTGTTTTCGCTCAATCCTTTGTAGAAATGCCGATCTGTAGTACAGCCTCTCTTGGTGTGTGTGCCAGACACTGGTAACCGCTGTTCCCAAGGCTGCTCGGCTCTAGACACTGCTTCCTACCAGGGACGTCTTCAGGTGGGGAAAGAGGTAAAAGTCACAATATCTAGCCTGCAGCCCCTATTGGTGGAGGATGCCGAAAGACTAGTTTTGTTAACTCGACAGTCATCCACACTTATGCCGTGTTTGCCACAGCTTGAGCCTGTGCCCACCCTGCTCCATATCCCCATCAAGAGAACACCCTCATTAACGTGGCATAAAGGTGCGACTTCAGAGTTCACTCCTGACCCAAGAACGTAAATCCTCACATAGTAATCAACCAACCAAAATGCCCATGGTAAAAACAAACTGTGACGTATTAAAGGTAATGGTAAAGGAGTCCCATAACCTATAATGTCATAGGGGAGCGAGGCGTCAGAGACCTCACTTCGCTAGGGCCAGCATATTGAGGGCGGCGCCCATCTCCTCTCCCTCGCTGCTTTACCTTCCCTGACCCTAAAGAGGGCAGGTACCCATTTACAGCTGGGGGAACTGGGGGAACTGTACTGAAGCCAAGGCGCGCAAACGGTCACCCATCCAACTGGTAACCACGCTCGACGCTGCTTAACTTGGCTGGGGGAAAGCGAGTGCTCGTGACGTATAATTTGATTAAAAATAAAACCTTCGGCACTCCAACGACGGTTTGGTCTAGGGGACTGCTTTGTATTTTAATTCCTTGGCTAGAGCTCCTGTCTATAGGGATGGTGAGATTTTAATGTATGCAACCATTTTTTGGCCACCCGAGGGACATGGTGATAATGATGATGAAACCAGTCGTTAACAGGATGCAAACTCTTATCCTCTGTGTCTCCTTTTTTTCGTGAATCTGAGGACATCATTGACTTCATGAAGGATGAAGATCTTCTTCTTCGTGGAACGCTCAGACAGCAACTATTGTTGTCAGTTATATGAGCAAAAAAGCGTTGCGCTGCCGTTAAGCTCCTAGCAAGTCAGGCTCAGGGCAACCGACTTCAGCATGGGAGAAAAATGTTATAATTATTTTAAGTCTTTCTGGGGGAAAAAGGCAAGAGAATGGAGCAAGAAGGCAGAAAATGATGAAGAGAATATGTATGCTGAACACACCTCCAGTGAATCGCAGTCAAGGCCACAGACAGGCTGAGCAGAAGGCAATTATTTGTCTTCCTATCTTTTGTGCATCACACCTCCTCTCCACTTCGTCTTCTCTGAGCCATTCAGATGCGTTTCCTCAGAGGACTATATTTCACTGAGATGGAGATTTACACAGAGCAGGGTGGGGTTTTTTTTACAGGGCGCCTCAAGGCAGAGAGAAAACATCTGTAACACTGGGGTAGAATGCCTGTGGGAATTTTCATTGAGCTGGGTGACGTGTGTGGGGGGCTGGGGAGACTGACTGGCATCGCTGTCACGCCTTAGTGTGAAAGTGAAATGTTTTTGTTTGGTGGTAGTAGTAGTGGTGGTGGTGAAGACAATGATGATGTTGACAGACAGAGAGAGAGAGAGAGAGAGAGAGAGAGAGACAGAGAGAGAGACAGAGAGAGAGAGACAGAGAGAGTCAGAGAGAGACAGACAGACAGAGACAGACAGAGAGACAGGGACATAGACAGAGACAGATAGACAGAGAGACAATCAGACACACGGGTGGACAGACATACAGAGACAGAGACAGTAATAGATAGAAACAGGGACGCAGACAAAGAGAGAGACAGACAGACAGACAGACAGGCAGGCAGAGAGACAGACAGACAGACAGAGGGGGTGGGAGGGTAGAAGGAGGGGAGAAAACCTGAGAAGTTTGTGAGCCAGCTAATCAAGAATTACACCTTTTTCATGTTCCCTTTACACCACCGGCCCTCGGCGACCTTGAAGAAATCTGAGACAGCACCAAGGACAGGGACAGTGATACTGATAGCGCTCAGAACACCAGTTCAGTCACACGATGAGACAGAGCCACACTCTGATGATACCTTCTCTCAGTTTTTTCATCCACCGTTTCGATTTGTAAACCTAGAAATAAAATTTTTCTTGAGCCATTAAAAAGAAATATTTTTTTCTTTCTTTTTCGTGTAACCTTTAGACCTTGCTTTGGTCGTAGAGAGGACAAGTAAAAATGACTAATGCATAGTTCACCTTGTACGGTTTTGTGTGTATATCATTATTTGACTGTTAAAACAAAGCAAAATGACCGCCTTGTAACGTTTTGTGTGTGTATATCATTAGTTAGCTGTTAGGGGGAAAAAGTAAAATGTTCGCCTCGTATGGTTTAGTGTGTATATCATTAGTTAACTGTTAAAAAACAAAGCAAAATGTTCGTCTTGTAAGGTTTAGTGTGTATATCGTTAGTTAACTGTTAGAAAAAATAAAAAAGCAAAATATTCGTCTTATAATAACAATAACAATAATAATTTTAATTCAGTTTTTGTAAGGGTTTGTGTGTATATCATTAGTTAACTGTTAGAAAAAGCAAAATGTTCGGCTTGTAAGGTTTAGTGTGTATATCATTAGTTGACTGTTATTTTAAAAAATGTAAAAAGCAAAATGATCGCCTTGTAAGGTTTAGTGTGTATATCATTAGTTAACTGTTATGGGAAAAAAAAAGCAAAATGATCGGCTTGTAAGGTTTATTGTGTATATCATTAGTTAACTGTTAGAAAAAAAGCAAAATGTTCGTCTTGTAAGATTTAGTGTGTATATCACTAGTTAACTGTTAGGGGGGAAAAAGCAAAATGTTCAGCTTGTAAGGTTTAGTGTGCATATCATTAGTTAACTGTTAGGGTGGGAAAAAAGAAGAAAATTAAACTACAGAAAGGGTTAAAGATTAATTTATTGAGGGGTATAGTGGTAGAGTTGCTTTTCCACCTCCTCTCTGTCTCTGTGTTTAGCTGATTATATTTCTCTCTCTCTCTTTGCTTTTTCTTTGCCTCTTTGCACTTTGGCGCACATTACCACATATAAACTTATATCACCAACAAAGATATTCCTTAAATAAAAAGCCAACCAAATGAATCTGAAGCCTTCTGGACAGCCACTGACCACAGACCCACCTGCAAACCACACACCCAACCAATAAACAAGCAAACTGCCAAACTTTTCCCGATTCTTTTTCTCATCGATTAAACCCTGAGTGGTGGTCTGGGTGCTAGTCTTTCGGATGAGACAATAAACCGAGGTCCCGTATGTTACACTTAATTATTTAGCGCATGTAAAAGCATCCATGGCAACAAGAGAATCGTCCCTGGTAAAATTCTGTAGAAAAAAAGTCAATCTGATAGGGAAACAAGTACAGATGCAGACAGGAAAAGAGAAAAAGTAAAGGCTACGCGCTATCACCGGGGAAAGCAGCCCGAATTTCACGCAGATAAATTTGTCGTGACTTAAAGTGGTATAAAATAATAAATAAATGATTTCTTTTTAAACTTGATTAATTGATAAAAACATGCAAAAGTCAATTCGCCACCAACATAAAAGCAAAACAATCATCTTCTTATCGATTCCACCAATCCAAAAAATATCCAGAAACCCATATCTATATATCAATGGATACCAAAACGTTTCTTGAGATAAATAAGCAATGACTGAGATACTGCCTCTTCTTCTTCTTCTTCTTCTTCTTCTTCTTCTTCTTTTTCTTCTTCTTCTACCATGACTTCTTCTTCTTCTTCTTTTCTTCGCAATTCTTCTTCTTCTTTTCTTCTTCTTCTTCTTCTTCTTCTTCTTCTTCTTCTTTGCAATTCTTCTTCTTCTTCTTCGCAATTCTCTTCTTCTTCTTCGCAATTCTTCTTCTTCTTCGCAATTCTTCTTCTTCTTCTTTTTCTTTACCGTGACCTTTAAGAACAGAAGACTCTTTCTCAATTTGGGAGAACACTTTCAAGAAAGCTAAACCGATAACCGAGACAAAAACACTCAAGGTCACTAGCTTGAGAAATTATGAATTGTTTTCTCTGGCATCTCCTCTTCGTCAGAAGTCATTGTTCGCAATCATACCTTCGCTAAGAGAAACAAAATTCTCTTGGTGGGAATAACAACAACGTACATTTCGTGGGGCTCTTTGTCCTCGACAGAGTGCGAGGGCTTGTCATTGTAGTGAAGGGAAAAAACCGTGGTTTGTAGACAGAGGGAAAAGGCAAAAACAGACAGAGATATAGGCAGACAGACAAAAGCACACAAAAGGCAGGCAAGGACAGAAAAATTGCTGATGGATATTATGTATTAAACTATCAAAAAGCCCACGCATACATAACCACACATGCATGCACGCATCCACGCGCGCGCACATGCCTGCACTCACGCACACACATACATGTAAAAAATGCACATGTTTACTTATTTCTTTACCCTCGAAATAAAAGAATAAATTAATCAAACTATTTTTTTAAACCACACACACACACAGACACACACACACAGCAGCACGCACACACGCACCACTCACCACACACACACACACACACACACCACACACACACACACACACCACACACACACTTATCTAAGCTACAAAACAGAAAAGCGCCTCCACAACATATAACCATGAATGATAATCTCCTTCCTTCTTACTTCAACTGCCCTCCTCCCCCCCCCCCCCCCCCACTTCTTTCCTCCCCCCCACCCTTTTCCCGAGGCTATCTTGAACTACTAGAAGACTTCGTTAACAAAGTGACAGTTTTCTTCGTTGTCAAAGACACCTATTCCATCAACTGATGTCTCAGACAGACAAAGGCCAAATGAACATTCACATTTTTTTAATCTGCGTTTTGTCTCTCGAAGAAACTGAAGCTGAGACTGTCACTTGAGCCAGGGTATAGTCATTCCCTGAACCATTAAACCATGCCTTCAATTCAAGTTTGAAAGGAAAATTCCTGTTTTAAAAAAAAAGTGAATTTCATTACTTGTGAAAGTCTTTTTTTTTTAATTCGTACATGATTACTAGATATTATTACAGAAAAAAGACACACACAAAAAACGTGATATTAAAAGAAATTGAGAAAAAAATGAGGCAATCAAGTGGTCATTTCAGCTCTCCCCTTTTTCTGTTCATTGTCATACCATTGCGATGACCTTGGAGAACACAAGACACCTCAGAGACGGAGAAGAATCTCTATATAGTGAGTGTGCTAAACACATACCTCCAGTGAAACGCAGTCAAGGCCAAAGGCTGAGCAGAAAAACAAATATTTTTCTTCATAATATCTTTTGTTCATCAGACCTCCTGTTAGTCCTTCACTGGCTATTTAGACTATTTTTCCCCCTCAGAGGACGATATTTTCACCCAGATGGAAATTACGCAGACCATTTCTACAGGGTTCATAGCCCTAGAGAGAACATGAAGGCAGAGGGAAAACATCTGTAGTGCTATAGAAGTATGCCCGCGGGGAATTTTTATTGAGCTGAGTGATGTGTGTGCTGGGGAGACTGACATCGGTGTCACGCCTTCGAATTAAAGTAAACTGTTTGTTGGGGGTAGGTGTGACAACAGTGCTGACTGGGAAAAAGAGAGAGAAAGACAGAGATACAGACAGACAAAGACAAGTAGACAGACAGACAGACAGACAGAAAGAGAGAGATCAGATCAAATCAAATCAAATCGAATCGAATCGAATCAGGTCAAATTCTTTTATTTTGAGTATAATGAATAAGCACCCATGTGCTTTTTTACATCACATCCCCGTTCTTAGGGATACATCATGATAATAAAATAAGCCCAATACCCATACACTCACACAGTAAAATAAAACCAGAAAAAACAATTTTTAAAAACCCACACACACCCCCATCCTCCCCTTCCCCCCCAAACAACTACAAAATAATAATATAATAATATCCCTCCCCCCCCCCCCCCGAAAAAAACCAACCTCCCCAAAACCAACCAATAAAGGAGAACAAACCATGGCAGTAGGTTTTTTTTGGCAAACGGGAAAATAAACGTCAACCAATTCATATATCTGGTTTTTTTTAATAGGAAAAACAAAGCAATCAGAGAGAGAGGGAGGGACAGACAGACAGACAGACAGTGAGCTTTTACTAAGATGGAAATTACAGAGAATAGATTTACAGGGTGTATGGCCCCACAGAGACTATCAAAGCAGAAAGAGCACCCCAGTACTACTACTAGGGAAGTGTGCATGGGGGAGTTTTTAGTCAGCTGAGCGGCGTGTCTGCACGGGAAACGAACAGCTGTGTGTATCACGCCTAGACATGGAAGTGGAGTGTCAGTAAATGGCAGCAGTGACAATGAGAGAGAGAGACAGACAGAGAGAGAGAGACAGACACAGATACAGAGAGAGACAGACACAGAGACAGAGAGAGACAGAACTCAAAACTCAGAAATTTAATGTATCTCAGCCTTAGGCCATAATACATTGTTGGCGTAGAAGAAATTGACAATGCCACAGAGTGGGCAAAAACCGGATAACATACACAATATCAAGCTCACTTTCAGTGAAAGAAATAATGAAGACAATGCACAAATACATAAAAATACACACAGAGAGACAGAGACAGAGAGAGACAGAGAGAGACAGAGGCAGAGACAGAGACAGACAGACACAGAGACAGAGAGAGACAGAGAGACAGAGGCAGAGACAGAGAGAAGGGGTTTCGAGCCAGCCAATGAAAATCACACCCTTTTCAATTCCCTTCATACTACAGGTCTTTAGCAACCTTGAACAATTCCAAGACTGCATTGAGGGTAGGGAGTGTTAACTGATAGTGTATAGAACACCAATTTAGTCACATGAAGACTCTGATAATGCATACCTTGTATTGTTTCATCTCTGTATTATTTTACTTTTAAAACTAGAACTAACTAGAATCTGTTCTTGTATTAAAAATCCCATCACTGAATGATAAATAAAATAAGTTATAAAAATTATTTTCTTGAGTCACGGAAGTACATCTGACTAATATTGGTGATTGTATACTCAATTTAGTTATGTTCAGAGTGCATATTGACAGCGAGTTGGGTTGTTTTTTTTAAGGAAAAGAAAGAAACTGCTTCGTGTTATAAATAAAACGCTTGGGATAAAATCCACTGGACAGAATTAACTACCCATGTGTTTCATTGTAGTACTATTGTCCTTTCCTTCTCTATGTTTGTTTTTGTCTGTCTCTGTTTGTCTTCTTCTTATCTTTTTTTCGTCTCTTGGGCCATTCCACTTTGACAGTAAGGTAAACAGAATAACTGCCAAAGATGATCGTTAAATTAGAAAAATAGCCAGTCAACCGATCACTAAACACCACTAGACAGCCAACGCCCACAAACTGACCTACCACCCACACACCCATCCAGTTAAATGACTAAATGACTGATCTATCAAATGCTGAAACAACAACAGTAATAAAAAAAAATCAAATAATAGATTATCTGGTCTCCAAAACAATAATTAGGCCTTTCATTTACCAACAAAGGAACCCAACAGCAGACCACTTAAAGATACCCCAAACTGTATTAATAGTACATAGCATATAACTATTCTTCGTTTGTTTGTTTGTTTGTTTGTTTGTCTATTGTTCTTGCCGTTGCCGTTGCTGTTGTTGTTGTTGTTGTTCTTCTTCTTCTTCTTCTTCTTGTCCTCCTTCTTCTTCTTTCATCATGATTTTGAAAAAAGTCAAATTCACTCAAAGAAAAGGAAAAAAACTTTATAGAGAGATAAACAGATAATCACGCAGTTGACGACAGTCAAACCTGGATGCTAAGTAAATGACATTTTTCTCTTTCATTACCTCTTCTTCCACACATCTCCACTTAAAGCTTTCACCTTCATCTTCATCTATCTCATAGTCTAGTAGACCGTTGGGGGACCACTGAAGATGTTGTAACCAACTTCTTCCACTCCTTTCAGTTACCAAGCCATCTTCCCTCAGATGAAAAAACCCCACCCTCACTCAGATGTGGATTACACAGTTCATTTAGTAGGGGTTTTAGTCCAAGGTCAGAGTTCTATGGCAAAAAGAGAAACACGTGTAAGCCTGATACTATGAAGGTATGATTGTGGGTGATTTGATTAATCCCAGTGATGTGGAGGGTGAGAAAACTGGCATCTGATCCAAACCTCAGCCTTAAAGTATACTATCTGCTTAGTTCGGTCAACAATAGTAACGTAGAGAAAGCAGGAGAAACAACAGACAGATAGACGAAATGACAGTCAAAAGAGATACAGAGAAAGATACTAACACATACACACACATGCATGCACCTACGCAAGCACGAACGCACCATGCACGCGCGCCCACACACACACACACACACACACACACACACACACACTACATACACACACACACACACACATAATAACAACATCAACAACAAAATTACTAAACAGAAAAAGGCTTCCAAGAAGCATATGACCAGGAATGAAACCCTTTCTCCTTTAATGTCATCACTCCTTTCCTTCCTTCCGACAATTCTGATAATAGCAGAAAACTTCACTAACAAAGAGACAGTTCATTTGAGTGTAGAAGACACCTATTCAATCAAATGGTATTCGACGCAGACAATGACGAAGACCGGTATTCCAATGTGTTTCATCTGGTCTTTGTTTTCAAGACATGGAAGATGATACAGAATTTTGAGCCAGAATAGAATCATATCAGCTTCCTGCAACCTTTAGCCCCTGCCTTATGGATAGAAAGGAGATACTTTTTTCTGAAGTGTAAATTACATCTTTTTACTCATGAAGTTGTTTGTGTGCTGAATGAAAAGATTACAATACTGTAAAAGAGAAAAAAATATGATCTGTGAAAAACGAAAGCAATAAGTGTACATTACAATGAATCAGTCATAAAATGACATTCTTTTTCTTTCGTTCTGCTCATATCATTGCAACATGAGCTTCAAAGATTAAAACAAAAACAAAATTCAATAAAAGCCTATAAATCAGAATGTACCTACCTTAATGGTGGGCAAAACAGTCACACACACACACACACACATACACACACACGCACACGCACACACACACACACACAAACACACACACACACACACACACACCACCACCACCACCACCACTACCTACCACCCACCACCTCCACCACCACACAGATTTCCCATTGGTGATCCCTGAAGCTTTAACAAATGACAAGAAAACAAAGAATTAAACTTCTTTATAGCACACAGCATAGTCATCCACTTACGTGCTTTCAAGGCTAGTTGGTGAGCGAAAGGCAATTATTTTTCTTCCTATCTGTCTTTCATCAGGCCTGCTGTTAGTCTTCACTGACTATTAGACTTTTTCCTCAGAGGAGCATATTTCACTGAGATGGAGATTACGCAGAACACTTTTACAGGGCTTATGCCCCACAGTGAGTATCAAGGACGGAGGGAAACATGCACAGTACTATAGGAAGTATGCCTGTGGGGAATTTTTATTGAGCTGAGTGATGTGTCTGCTGGGGAGACTGGCATCTGTGTCGCGCCTTGGTATGGAAGAGAAATGTTTAATGGCGATATTGGTAGCAAAAGAATGATGTAGAGTAAGAGAGAGAGAGAGGGAGGGGGGGGGAGGGGGAGGGAGAGAGGAGAGAGAGAGAGAGAGGAGAGAGAGAGAGAGAGGAGAGAGAGAGAGAGAGAGAAGAGAGAGAGAGAGAGAGAGAGAGAGAGAGAGAGAAGGAGAAGAGAGCTCTAAACAGACAAACAAAAATTCAGTCTTTCAAAGCTCCCGACATAGATAGATTGATAGAAACAGCCAGAGAAAAGACAGAGATAAATAAACATGCAGACACACAGATAGATAGATTGATGGAGCATATGGCAGATGAAGTAAGACTGAAGTAAAAAAAAAATTTTTAAAAAGAATATCTTTATTCCTAGTTGATAAAGAAGTTATACTTGTGCATACATGCATGCACACGCAAACACATACACGCACACACATGCACGTGCAAACACACACACACTGATTTCGTATGTCTAAAATTACTAGATGTGAATAGACCTTAAACTAAAGATATCGTACACGTACACACAAACAAACAAAACACAACAACAACACAACAACACACACACAACATCAGACACCCAATCATAGACACATGCACACTTTTTAAAACATAATATATATATATTATACAGCAATTATATCAACAAGCAAGAACATACAATCCACAAACAGAGAAACCAACTCACACACCAAGCCATGGCACATATACAGTCTCACTCCCCAACCCCACCCCCTCCACCACCACCCCCATCCTCCACCCCCTAAAGCAGACCCATTACTCAGCTCAATAACAATTCCCACAGGCATACTTCTACAGTATGGCGCACTGTTCCCCTTCTGCCTTGCTGCTTTGAACTATAAATCCCATGAAAACGTGGCTGTTTAATCTGAAGCTGAGTGAATTATGTTCCTGTGGAGGAAAGGTCTGATGAACTTTGAAGACTAACAGGAGAGAGACAGAGGAATGGAAGATATCAGGAAGGGGGAAAAGTTGCCATGACCTCTGTCTCTGACCTTGGCAGCAATGCTGTTGATATCTTTTCATCATACTGCTACTATGATTCTTTCTCTGTGTTTATTGGGGGGAGGGGGGGAGCTCTTCAAGAGCACACAGTGTAATGGGATGAAAGGAAGGTGGGATGTTTGTGCTGTTGTCTTTATGAAGGGTTTAATTCTAAGCCATTTCGTTTAATATAAGTTATTTTATTTTGCGTTATTCGCTGGTTGGTTGGTTTTTGCTTTGTTGGTGGATTTCTTTGCGCTTACAAAGTTGTCTCTGTGTGTGTCTGTATGTGTGACTGTGTCTGTGTGTCTGTGTGTGTTTGTTTTTAAGCCTCTGTCACCCTCCTCTGCTGCCACCCCCTCTCTCTCTCATGATCACTGCCACCACCACTGCCACACATAAACCTCTCTTTTTCCTACTAAGGTGTAACACACATGCCAATGTCCCCAAACAGACACATCACTCATCTTATTAACACAAATTCTCACAGGCATACAACCACACAATGTGAAACAGTCTTCCCCTCTGCTTTTGGTACGTTTGAACTATAACTCTGACAATTTTGTGCTGTATAGTCCTCGAGTGAGTGAAATAATTATGCTCCTTTGAGGTGATAGTCTAATAGCCATTGAGGACTAACAGAAGAGGAGGCTGAGGAATGTAAAAGATGCGAGGAGGTTAATCTGCCATTTTGCTCAGTCTTTGGCCTTGAGACCATTCAGCCTGATGTTTTCTTAGCTACACTGTACCATTTCTTCTCTTTTCATAATTGGTGGAGTCTTTGACTCTCTCAAGATAAAAAGGATAAAGGGATGGATAGAAGATAGGAATGTGTGTGAGTATCAGGCTGGTTTGATTATTAGTTACTGGGTTTTTCTCATGTTTCCTCCGTGATTTCATATGAGGTAACGTTCACTTTCATTCCAAGGTATGGTACAGATACCAGCCCCTCCCCCCCCCTCCTCCTCCACAGACCCATTACTCAGCTCAATACCAATTCCCACAGGCATACTTCTACAGTATGGCGCACTGTTCCCCTTCTGCCTTGCTGCTTTGAACTATAAATCCCATGAAAACGTGGCTGTTTAATCTTAAGCTGAGTGAATTATGTTCCTGTGGGAGGAAAGGTCTGATGAGCTTTGAAGACTAACAGGAGAAAGACAGAGGAATGGAAGATATCAGGAAGAGGGAAAAGTTGCCATGACCTCTGTCTCTGACCTTGACAGCAATAACCTTAATGTCTTTTCAGCAGACTACTACTATGATTCTTTCTCTGTGTTTATTGGTGGAGGGAGTGAGCTCTTCAAGAGCAGACAGTGTAAAGGGATGAAAGGAAGGTGGGAAGTTTGTGCTGTTGTCTTTTGAAGGATTTAATTCTAAGCCTTTTTGTTTAATGTAAGTTATTTTATTTTGCGTTATTCTTTGGCTGGTTTGTTTTTGTTTTTGGTTGGTGGATTTGTTTGTACTTACAAAGTTCTCTCTGTGTGTGTCTGTGTGTATGACTGTGTCTGTGTGTCTGTGTGTGTGTTTGTTTTTAAGCCTCTGTCACCCTCCTCTGGTGCCACCCCCATCTCTCTCTCTCTCATGATCACTGCCACCACCACTACCACACATAAACCTCTCACTTTCCTACTAAGGTGTAACACACATGCCAGTGTCCCCAAGCAGACTTATCACTCACCGTCACACAGATTCTCACAGGCATACTACCACACAATGTGACACAGTCTTCCCCTCAGCTTTGGTATGTTTGAACTATAATTCTGACAATCATGTGCTGTGTAGTCTTCGAGTGAGGGAAATAATTATGCTCCTCTGGGGTGGTAGTCTAATAGCCAATGAAGACTAACAGAAGAGGAGGCTGAGGAATGTAAAAGATGCAAGGAGGTAACGCTGCCATTTTGCTCAGTCTTTGGCCTTGAGACCATTCAGCCTGATGTTTTCTTAGCTACACTGGAACATTTCTTCTCTTTTCATAATTGGTGGAGTCTTTGACTCTTTCAAGGTCATAGTATAAAGGGATGGATAGAAGATAGGAATGTGTGTGAGTATCAGGCTGGTTTGATTATTAGTTATTGAGGGGGTTTCTGATGTTTCCTCCATGAGTTCATATGAGGTAACGTTCACTTTCATTCCAAGGTATGGTACAGATACCAGCCCATCCCCCCCCCCCCCCCCCCCACCCTCCTCCTCCACAGACCCATTACTCAGCTCAATACCAATTCCCACAGGCATACTTCTACAGTATGGCGCACTGTTCCCCTTCTGCCTTGCTGCTTTGAACTAGAAATCCCATGAAAACGTGGCTGTTTAATCTTAAGCTGAGTGAATTATGTTCCTGTGGGAGGAAAAGTCTGATGAGCTTTGAAGACTAACAGGAGAGAGACAGAGGAATGGAAGATATCAGGAAGAGGGAAAAGTTGTCATGACCTCTGTCTCTGACCTTGACAGCAATAATGTTGATGTCTTTTCAGCAGACTGCTACTATGGTTCTTTCTTTGTGTTTATTTGGGGTTTGGGGAGTTCTTGAAGGGCACACAGTGTAAGGGGATGAAAGGAAGGAAGAAAGTTTGTGCTGTTGTCTTTATGAAGGGTTTAATTCTAAGCTATTTTGTTTAATATAAGTTATTTTATTTTGCATTTTTCGCTGATTGGTTGGTTTTTGCTTTGTTGGTGGATTTGTTTGTGCTTACAAGGTTGTCTCTGTATGTGTCTGTGTGTATGACTGTGTCTGTGTGTCTGTGTGTGTTTATTTTTAAGCCTCTGTCACCCTCTAGCCTCTGTCACCCTCCTCTGCTGCCACCCCCCCTCTCTCTCATGATCACTGCCACCACCACTACCACACATAAACTTCTCACTTTCCTACTAAGGTGTAACACACATGCCAGTGTCCCCAAGCAGACACATCACTCATCATAACACAGATTCTCACAGGCATGCTACCACACAATGTGACGCAGTCTTCCCCTCTGCTTTTGGTAGTTTGAACTATAATTCCTACAATCTTGTGCTGTGTAGTCTTCAAGTGAGTGAAATAATTATGCTCCTCTGGGATGAAAGTCTAATAGCCATTGAAGACTAACAGAAGAAGAGTAACAGAAGAGGAGGCTGAAGAATGTAAAAGATACAAAGAGGTAAATCTTCCATTTTGCTCAGTCTTCGGCCTTGAGACCATTCAGCCTGATGTTTTCTTACCTACACTGTAACATTTCTTCTCTTTTCATAATTGGTGGAGTCTTTGACTCTTTCAAGGTCATAGTATAAGGGGACAGATAGAAGAAAAGAATGTGTGTGTATATCAGCCTGGTTTGATTATTAGTTATTTGGGGGGTTTCTGATGTTTCCTCCATGAGTTCATATGGGGTAGCATTCACTTTCATTCCAAGGTATGGTACAGATACCAGCCCATCCCCCCCCCCGCCCTCCTCCTCCAACAGACCCATTACTCAGCTCAATACCAATTCCCACAGGCATACTTCTACAGTATGGCGCACTGTTCCTCTTCTGCCTTGCTGCTTTGAACTAGAAATCCCATGAAAACGTGGCTGTTTAATCTTAAGCTGAATGAATTATGTTCTATGGGGGGAAAGTCTAAAGAGCTTTGAAGACTAACAGGAGAGAGACAGAGGAATGGAAGATATCAGGAAGGGGGGAAAAGTTGCCATGACCACTGTCTCTGACCTTGGCAGCAATGCTGTTGATATCTTTTCATCATACGGCTACTATGATTCTTTCTCTGTGTTTATTGGGGGAGGGGGGGGGGGGGGGGGTTGAGCTCTTCAAGAGCACACAGTGTAATGGGATGAAAGGAAGGAAGAAAGTTTGTGCTGTTGTCTTTATGAAGGATTTAATTCTAAGCCATTTTGTTTAATGTAAGTTATTTTATTTTGCGTTATTTGTTGGTTGGTTGGTTTTTGTTTGGTTGGTGGATTTGTTTGCACTTATAAAGTTGTCTGTGTGTGTGACTGTGTGTATGACTGTGTCTGTGTGTCTGTGTGTGTGTTTGTTTTTAGGCCTCTGTCACCCTTCTCTGCTGCCACCCCCCCTCTCTCTCATGATCACTGCCACCACCACTACCACACCTAAACCTCTCACTTTCCTACTAAGGTGTAACACACATGCCAGTGTCCCCAAGCAGACACATCACTCATCTTAACACAAATTCTCACAGGCATACTACCACGCAGTGTGACACAGTCTTCCCCTCTGCTTTTGGTACGTTTGAACTATAACTCTGACAATCATGTGCTGTGTAGTCCTCGAGTGAGTGAAATAATTATGCTCTTCTATGGTGATAGTCAAATAGCTAGTGAAGACTAACAGAAGAGGAAGCTGAGGAATGTAAAAGATGCAAGGAGGTAAAGCTGCCATTTTGCTCAGTCTTCGGCCTTGAGACCATTCAGCCTGATGTTTTCTTAGCTACACTGTACCATTTCTTCTCTTTTCATAATTGGTGGAGTCTTTGACTCTCTCAAGATAAAAAGGATAAAGGGATGGATAGAAGATAGGAATGTGTGTGAGTATCAGGCTGGTTTGATTATTAGTTACTGGGTTTTTCTCATGTTTCCTCGTGAGTTCATATGAGGTAGCATTCACTTCATTCCAAGGTATGGTACAGATACCAGCATCCCCCCCCCCCCCCTCCTCCTCCTCCTCCAACAGACCCATTACTCAGCTCAATACCAATTCCCACAGGCATACTTCTACAGTATGGCGCACTGTTCCCCTTCCGCCTTGCTGCTTTGAACTAGAAATCCCATGAAAACGTGGCTGTTTAATCTTAAGCTGAGTGAATTATGTTCCTGTGGGGGAAAGGTCTAATGAGCTTTGAAGACTAACAGGAGAGAGACTTAGGAATGGAAGATATCAGGAAGGGGGAAAAGTTGCCATGACCTCTGTCTCTGACCTTGACAGCAATAACGTTGATGTCTTTTCAGCATACTACTACTATGATTCTTTCTCTTTTTAAAAAAAAAATTTCAAGAGCAGAGGGTGTAATGGGATGAAAGGAAGGTGGGAAGTTTTTGCAGTTAACTTCATGAAGGGTTTAATTCTAAGCCATTTTGTTTAATATCAGTTATTTTACTGTGCATTTTTCATTGGTTGGTTGGTTGGTTTCTGTTTGGTTGGTGGATTTGTTTATGCTTACAAAATTGTCTCTATGTGTGTGTCTGTGTGTATGACTGTGTCTGTGTGTGTGTTTATTTTTAAGCCTGTGTCTCCCTCCTCTGCTGCCCCCCTCCCCCCCCCCCCCCATCTCTCTCTCATGATCACTGCCACCACCACTACCACACATAAACCTCTCACTTTCCTACTAAGGTGTAACACACATGCCAGTGTCCCCAAGCAGACACATCACTCATCTTAACACAAATTCTCACAGGTATACAACCACGCAGTGTGACGTAGTCTTCCCCTCTGCTTTTGGGTCGTTTGAACTATAAATCCTACAATCTTGTGCTGTGTAGTCCTCGAGTGAGTGAAATAATTATGCTCCTCTGGGATGATAGTCTAATAGCCATTGAGGACTAACAGATGAGGAGGCTGAGGAATGTAAAAGATGCAAGGACGTAAAGCTGCCATTTTGCTCAGTCTTTGGCCTTGAGACCATTCAGCCTGATGTTTTCTTAGCTACACTGTAACATTTCTTCTCTTTTCATAATTGGTGGAGTCTTTGACTCTTTCAAGGTCATAGTATAAGGGGACAGATAGAAGAAAAGAATGTGTGTGAGTATATCAGCCTGGTTTGATTATTAGTTATTTGGGGGGTTTCTGATGTTTCCTCCATGAGTTCATATGGGGTAGCATTCATTTTCATTCCAAGGTATGGTACAGATACCAGCATCCCCCCCACCTCCCCTACTCCAACAGACCCATTACTCAGCTCAATAACAATTCCCACAGGCATACTTCTACAGTATGGCGCACTGTTCCTCTTCTGCCTTGCTGCTTTGAACTATAAATCCCATGAAAACGTGACTGTTTAATCTTAAGCTGAGTGAATTATGTTCCTGTGGGAGGAAAGGTCTAATGAGCTTTGAAGACTAACAGGAGAGAGACAGAGGAATGGAAGATATCAGGAAGGGGGAAAAGTTGCCATGACCTCTGTCTCTGACCTTGACAGCAATAACATTGATGTCTTTTCAGCAGACTACACTGTGATTCTTTGTCTGTGTTTTGGGGGGTTGTGAGTTCTTCAAGAGCACACAGTGTAATGGGATGAAAGGAAGGTGGGAAGTTTGTGCTGTTGTCTTTATGAAGGATTTAATTCTAAGCCATTTTGTTTAATATAAGTTATTTTATTTTGCGTTATTCGTTGGTTGGTTGGTTTTTGTTTTGTTGGTGGATTTCTTTGCGCTTAAAAAGTTGTCTCTGTGTGTGACTGTGTGTATGACTGTGTCTGTGTGCCTGTGTGTGTCTTTGTTTTTAAGCCTCTGTCACCCTCCTCTGCTGCCACCCCCATCTCTCTCTCTCATGATCACTGCCACCACCACTACCACACATAGACCTCTCACTTTCCTACTAAGGTGTAACACACATGTCAGTGTTCCCAAGTAGACACATCACTCATCTTAACACAAATTCTCACAGGCATACAACCACACAGCGTGACACAAGCTTTCCCTCTGCAATTGGTACTTTGAACTATAATTCCTACAATCTTGTGCTGTGTAGTCTTTGAGTGAGTGAAATAATTATGCTCCTCTGTGGTGATAGTCAAATAGCTATTGAGGACTAACAGAGGAGGAAGCTGAGGAATGTAAAAGATGCAAGGAGGTAAAGCTGCCATTTTGCTCAGTGTTCGGCCTTGAGACCATTCAGCCTGATGTTTTCTTAGCTACACTGTAACATTTCTTCTCTTTTGATGGAGTCTTTGACTCTTTCAAGGTCATAGTATAAGGGGACAGATAGAAGAAAAGAATGTGTGTGTGTATATCAGCCTGGTTTGATTATTAGTTATTGGGGGGGGGGGTTCTAATGTTTCCTCCATGAGTTCATATGGGGTAGCATTCACTTTCATTCCAAGGTATGGTACAGACATCCCCCCCTCCTCCTCCACAGACCCATTACTCAGCTCAATAACAATTCCCACAGGCATACTTCTACAGTATGGCGCACTGTTCCCCTTCTGCCTTGCTGCTTTGAACTATAAATCCCATGAAAACGTGGCTGTTTCATCTTAAGCTGAGTGAATTATGTTCCTGGGGGGAAAGGTCTAATGAGCTTTGAAGACTAACAGGAGAGAGACAGAGGAATGGAAGATATCAGGAAGGGGGAAAAGTTGCCATGACCTCTGTCTCTGACCTTGGCAGCAATGCTGTTGATATCTTTTCATCATACTGCTACTATGATTCTTTCTCTGTGTTTATTGAAGGGGGGGGGGGGGGGTGAGCTCTTCAAGAGCACACAGTGTAATGGGATGAAAGGAAGGTGGGAAGTTTGTGCTGTGTCTTTATGAAGGATTTAATTCTAAGCCATTTTGTTTAATATCAGTTATTTTATTTTGCATATTTCGTTGGTTGGTTGGTTGGTATCTGTTTGGTTTGTGGATTTGTTTGTGCTTACAAAGTTGTCTCTGTGTGTGTCTGTGTGTATGACTGTGTCTGTGTGTCTGTGTGTGTGTTTATTTTTAAGCCTCTGTCACCCTCCTCTGCTGCCACCCCCCCCCCTCTCTCTCATGATCACTGCCACCACCACTACCACACATAAACCTCTCACGTTCCTACTAAGGTGTAACACACATGCCAGTGTCCCCAAGCAGACACATCACTCATCTTAACACAAATTCTCACAGGCATACAACCACACAGTGCAACACAGTCTTCCCTCTGCTTTTGGTACGTTTGAACTATAATTCTGACAATCATGTGCTGTGTAGTCTTCGAGTGAGGGAAATAATTATGCTCCTCTGGGGTGATAGTCTCATAGCCAATGAAGACTAACAGAAGAGGAGGCTGAGGAATGTAAAAGATGCGAGGAGGTAAAGCTGCCATTTTGCTCAGTCTTTGGCCTTGAGACCATTCAGCCTGATGTTTTCTTAGCTACACTGGAACTTTTCTTCTCTTTTCATAATTGGTGGAGTCTTTGACTCTTTCAAGGTCATAGTATAAGGGGACAGATAGAGGAAAAGAATGTGTGTGTGTATATCAGCCTGGTTTGATTATTAGTTATTGGGGGGGTTTCTGATGTTTCCTCCATGAGTTCATATGGGGTAGCATTCACTTTCATTCCAAGGTATGGTACAGATACCAGCATCCCCCCCCCCCCCCCCCTCCTCCTCCTCCAACAGACCCATTACTCAGCTCAATACCAATTCCCACAGGCATACTTCTACAGTATGGCGCACTGTTCCCCTTCTGCCTTGCTGCTTTGAACTATAAATCCCATGAAAACGTGGCTGTTTAATCTTAAGCTGAGTAAATTATGTTCCTATGGGAGGAAAGGTCTGATGAGCTTTGAAGACTAACAGGAGAGAGACTCAGGAATGGAAGATATCAGGAAGGGGTAAAAAGTTGCCATGACCTCTGTCTCTGACCTTGGCAGCAATGCTGTTGATATCTTTTCAGCAGACTACTACTATGATTCTTTCTCTGTGTTTATTGGGGGGTGGGGGGGGGGGGTGGAGGGAGTGAGCTCTTCAAGAGCAGACAGTGTAATGGGATGAAAGGAAGGTGGGAAGTTTGTGCTGATGTCTTTATGAAGGATTTAATTCTAAGCCATTTTGTTTAATATAAGTTATTTTATTTTGCGTTATTCGTTGGTTGGTTGGTTTTTGTTTTGTTGGTGGATTTCTTTGTGCTTACAAATTTGTGTGTGTGTGTGTGTGTGTGTGGTCTGTGTGTATGACTGTGTCTGTGTGTGTGTTTATTTTTAAGCCTCTGTCTCCCTACTTTGCTTCCCCCCCCCCCCCCCCCCACCCCCACCCCAATCTCTCTCTCTCTCATGATCACTGCCACCACCACTACCACTCATAAACCTCTCACTTTCCTACTAAGGTGTAACACACATGCCAGTGTCCCCAAGCAGACACATCACTCATCTTAACACAGATTCTCACAGGCATACTACCACACAGTATGACGCAGTCTTCCCCTCTGCTTTTGGTACATTGAACTATAACTCCTACAATCTTGTGCTGTGTAGTCCTCGAGTGAGTGAAATAATGATGCTCCTCTGTGTTGATAGTCAAATAGCTATTTAGGACTAACAGAAGAAGAGGCTGAGGGATGTAAAAGATGCAAAAAGGTAAAGCTGCCATTTTGCTCAGTCTTTGGCTTTGAGACCATTCAGCCTCATGTTTTCTTAGCTACACTGTAACATTTTTTCGCTTTTCATAATTGGTGGAGTCTTTGACTCTTTCAAGATCATAATATAAAGGGATGGATAGAAGATAAGACTGTGTGTGTGTATATCAGCCTGGTTTGATTATTAGTTATTTGGGGGGTTTCTGATGTTTCCTCCATGAGTTCATATGGGGTAGCATTCACTTTCATTCCAAGGTATGGTACAGATACCAGCCCATCCCCCCCCCCCCCCCTCCTCCTCACAGACCCATTACTCAGCTCAATACCAATTCCCACAGGCATACTTCTACAGTATGGCGCACTGTTCCTCTTCTGCCTTGCTGCTTTGAACTATAAATCCCATGAAAACGTGGCTGTTTAATCTTAAGCTGAGTGAATTATGTTCCTGTGGGGGATGGAAGGTCTAATGAGCTTTGAAGACTAACAGGAGAGAGATAGAGGAATGGAAGATATCGGGAAGAGGGAAAAGTTGCCATGACCTCTGTCTCTGACCTTGACAGCAATAACGTTGATGTCTTTTCATCATACTGCTACTATGATTCTTTCTCTGTGTTTATTGGAGGGAATGGGGGGGGGGGGGGGTGAGTTTTTCAAGGCACACAGTGTAAGGAGATGAAAGGAAGGAAGAAAGTTTGTGCTTTTTTTTTTTAGGGATATAGTTCTAAGTCGTTTTTGTTTAAAATCAGTTATTTTATTGGGTATTTTTTGTTGGTTGGTTGCTTGTTTAGTTGGTTTTTGTTTGGTTTGTGGATTGGTTGTTGGGTTTGTTACTTACAAAGTTGGCTGGTTAATTGGTTGTGTGTGTTTATTTTTATTGGTATTTTTTATTCTTTTATTTGGAATGTAATGAAATAAACACTCATATGACTATTTTACATCCAGTCCTCGTGAGCATATAGTTTTGTCAGTTTGGTCATTTATTGCCATGAGCACACAATGGCCTACTCTTCCTAAAAGCAGAACAGATTTTAACATCTGCGTTTTAATTTCTGCATGTGTTTGCACACGGGACCTTGGTTTATAGTCTCATGCGAAGTACTTTTAGGGGGAGTGGAGGCGGCACTGATGTTAACTCCAGAGAAAAAATCTTGAACGAGATTTGAAACCATGTCAGCAGATCACGAGTGCAATGCACATCACTCTAACCACCAGGCTATTGCCGCACATGCGCGTGTGTGTCTGTGTCTGTGTGTCTGTGTCGGAGTGTTTATTTTAAGCCCCCCCCCCCCTCTCCCTCTCTCTCTCTCTCTCTCTTCTCTCTCTCTCTCTCTCTCTCTCTCTCTCTCTCTCTCTTTCTCTCTCTCTCTGTCTCTCTCTTTCTGCCTCGCTCAGTATCTCTCTCTATCTCAGTTTGTCTCTCTCTCTCTGTCTCTCTCTGTCTCTCTGTCTCTCTTTATCTCTCTCTCTCTATCTCTCTCTGTCTCTTCTCTGCATCACTACCTACAGCACCTCCGCCGCCACCGCCAACACAACCACACATAAACCTCTCACCTTCATACTAAGGTGTAACACACACACAGGCCAGTGTCCCCAGCAGACACATCACTCATCTTATTAACACTAATTCTCACAGGCATACTTCCACACAGTGTGGCACAGTGTTCACATCTGCTTTGGTACTTTTGAAATAAAACTCCTACAATCTTATGCTGTGTAGTCCTGAGTGAGTGAAATAATTATGCCTCTGGTGTGAAAGTTTACAAGATATTGCAGACTAACAGGACAGGAGGCTGAGGAGTGTAAAAGATATGAGGGGCACAGCTGCTAGTTTGTTCAATCTCTGGCCTTCAGTAGAATCATCTTGATGGCTTCTGAGCACTCTGTGACAATGAGTTAAAACACATCTTTTTTTTAAAGTTCAGAACAACTTAGCACCAATACATGTAATGAGTAAAAACAAGCAGTACTTATTACTGTGACACTTCTTCTCTCTGTTGATTAAGTCTTTGACTCTTTCAAGGTCATAGTATAAGGGGATGGACAGAGGAAAAGAAGTTGTGTTGCATGTGGGGGGCTGGTTCGATTATTAGGTAGTGTTTTCTTTTTTAAGTTTTCTCCTGTGCTGTTAAGTGGTTGGTTCGTTTGGTTTCTCGCTTGCTCGTTTCATTGGTTTATTGCTGGCTTGTCTTGTATTTTTAAAATTTTCAAGTTTGTTGGTTGCTTGGTCGTTTGGTTTGTTGGTTGGTTAGGTGTTAAGTTCTGTGTTGTGTGTGTGTGTGTGTGTGTGTGTGTGTGTGTGTGTGTGTGTGTGTGTGTGTGTGTGTGTGCACGCGCGCGAACCACGTATATGTGTGTGTGTTTCTGTCTCTTTCTGTGTTTGGGCATCAGTGGTGTCTATGCCTGTCCATTTGTTTGTCTGTCTCTGTTCCACACTGCCTATTTGTTTATGTGTGCCCCCCCCCCCTCCCCCCCTGCAACACCTTCTACTAGCCACACAGGATCGTGAAGCATGGAAAAAGATCTCTGTTGCGTCTTCTCTCATGTCCCCTACGTCCTTTGGGACATGGGACTGAGTGAGTGAGTGAGTGAGTGCCCCCCCCCCCCCCTCCACACACACACTTCTCTCTCTCATTCACACACATCCCTGAAGTCAGAACGCAGCTACCTTAATGGTGTGTAAAACCGGTTGCACATGCAAAATCTCACCATCGTTGAACCTTCAAACTCTAGCCAAGGAACAAGCCCCCCCCCCCCCCCCACCACAACCACCTCACCCCCCCCCCCCCACACACACACACACACATACACACACAATACACACACACATTTTTTCCCTCCAATACTACACCACCAAAACACACACACACACAACACACACACACACTTTACATCAAAGACACGTTAAGAGTTGCAAGTCGTCCCAAGAAAACCACGTCACTCCGCTCAAATAAAACAATTCCCACAGGCATACTTCCCCATTTTTACACAGTTTTCCCTTTCTTTCCCCCCTTCTTTGAACAATAAGTCCTATAATGAATGCGCTGTGTAATCCTCGGCTGAGTGAAATATAGTCCTCTGGGGAGGAAAGTCTAATAGCTATTACAGACTAACAGGAGGGAAGGGGTTTGGGGTGGGTGGGGGCAGGGGCATCAGGAGTGGAATTTATGAGGAATAAAGTTACGGTTGGCTCAGTCTCTGACCTTGACTGCATTAATCCGGGTGTCTTTTGGGCACACTATCACAATTCTTCTTTCTGTTTATGGTGTCTCTGATTTCTTCAAGGTCAGAGGACAAAGGGATGAAATGGAAGAAGGTTTGGGCTGCTGTATGTGTGATTGATTTGGGTTGGGTTGGGTTGTTTTGGTCGTTATTCAGTTTATTTCTAAAGGTTTTTCTTCTCATGCATAAGATGGTTTGTTGACTGGTTGATTGGTTGGTTAGTTGGTTGGTTGCCTGGTTAGTTAGCTGGTTGGTTGGTTGGTTGGTTGGTTAGTTGGTTGGTTGGTTAGCTAGTTGGTTTAATGGTTGGTTGGTTGGTTGGTTGGTTGGTTGGTTGGTTGGTTGGTTGGTTGGTTGGTTGGTTGGTTGGTTGGTTGGTTGGCTGGTTGGTTGGTTAGTTAGTTGGTTGGTTGGTTAGCTAGTTGGTTGGTTGGTTAATTGGTTAGTTTATTGGTTGGTTGGTTGGTTGGTTGGTTGGTTGGTTGGTTGGTTGGTTGGTTGATTGGTTGGTTGGTTGGTTGGTTGGTTGGTTGGTTGGTTGGTTGGTTGGAATAGGAGAAGACTTAGCTTGCCATTCATGACTGGTAATTTATAACTTTGAATAGTAATATTGTTTTTCAGTGTAAAGGTATTATTCTTATCCTCCCTCTCTGTTTCTGTCTGCCTGTTTTACTATCTCTATTCCCGTTCCCTGTCCCCTGTCTGTTTGTATGTTCTTTTATCTTTTGTGTTATTTGACTTAGACAAACTTTACCACACCCGTACTTAGTCACTGCCAAGAAATGGTTATTGAATAAAAAAAAAAAAAAGCAACTGACTAATTTATCAATATTTCAATCAGCTGATCCAGAGACAGATACAAAATATAAAAAAGGAGGAGGAGAATGGAAAAGATTTTCTTTTATCAAAAAATATATACTCTCTCTCTCTCTCTCTCTCTCTCTCTCTCTCTCTCTCTCTTCTCTCTCTCTCTCTCTCTCTCTCTCTCTCTCTCTCTCTCTCTCTTCTCTCTCTCTCTCTCTCTCTCTCTCTCTCTGCTAGCCTTGTCCCAGATACAACACCTTAGACACACACACCACTTTGATGCCGAGGCATCACACAGATGCCAGACTTCCCAGCAGACACATCACTCAGCCCAATACAAATTCCCCACAGGCATACTTCCACAGCATTACAGATGTTTTTACTTCTGCCTGAGTACTCTGTCCTGGGACTATCAATCCTATCAAAATACGCTGTGCAATCCCCGATCTCACTGAGTTATGTCCCCTAGAGGGCAGGCCTCACAGCCAGTAAAGACTAACCTGGAGGAGGACTGATGAGGGAGAGATATGAGGAGAAAAATGGCCATTTGTTCAGCCTCTGCTGGCCTTGACTGTAATTAGCTGAAAGTCTCTGGGAAAACTATAATTTTTTTCTTTATTTTTTAATGAAGCATTTGATTTTGTCAAGGTCAAGTTCAAGAAAACAAAGAAATGACAATGGAAAGACTTACCTTATGACTTATGACTAATTAATTTTGAATAGAGTTTGGTTTTTTGTTTGTTTGGGGTTTTTAATGTTAAGTCATAATTCTTTTCCTCTCTGTCTGTTTCTGCCTGTTTATCTTACTGTCTGTATCCCTGTCCCGTGTTCTTTGTCCCCTATCTGTTTGTATTTTTTTGTATCTTTTGAGTTATTCCCTTTAGACACATTTAACCACAGCCTCTGCCAAAATATGGCTATTGAATGAAAAAGGCAACCAACCAATTCATCCACATTCCAATCAGCTACTCCAAGAGAGAGAGAGAATGTTAAAAAGAAATAGGACAGAGGAGGAGAGGAGGAAAATATCCTTTTCTTTAACAAAAATTATAATTCTCTCTCTCCCTCTCTCTCTCTCTCTCTCTCTCTCTCTCTCTCTCTCTCTCTCTCTCTCTCTCTCTCTCTCTCTCTCTCTCTCTCTCTCTCCTCTCTCTCTCTCTCTCTCTCTCTCTCTCTCACTCTCTCTCTTATATTATTTTTTATTTTCTTCATCCCTAAGGCCAGAGTATTTAAAATCATTTCAGAGTTTAGTCTTCCTCTGTCTGTCTGTCTGTCTGTCTGCCTGTCTTTCTCTTTCTCACCTCCCTGATACCGCAGTTTAAACACACACACACCACTTTGATGCCAAGGCCTGACACAGATGCCAGACTTCCCAGCAGACACATCGCTCAGCCCAATACAAATTCCCCACAGGCATACTTCCACAGCATTACAGATGTTTTTACTTCTGCCTGAGTACTCTGTCCTGGGACTATCAATCCTATCAAAATACGTTGAGTAATCCTCCATCTCATTGAGTTATGTCCCCTAGAGGGCAGGCCTCACAGCAGTAAAGACTAACTGGAGGAGGACTGATGAAGGAGAGATATGAGGGGAAAATGGCCATTTGTTCAGCCTCTGCTGGCCTTGACTGCAATTAGCTAGGAGTCTCTGAGAATAACATAAATATTTGTTTTATTTCTCAATGGTATCTTTGATATTGTCAAGGTCAAGATTCAAGAAGACAAAAAGACAATATTTGGCCTGCAATTTATGAGCACTTATTTTGACTTTGGGGGAGGGAGGGGGGGGGGGGGGTTAACAGCAAAGCAGTGTTCTTTTTCTCTCTGTCTGTTTATGCCTGCTTTACTAATTCTATTCCTGTCTGTTGTCTGTCTGTTTACATAGTTTTGCCTCTTTTGAGTCATTGTTTATATGCTTTTTTTCATCTTTGGGTCATTGTTTATATGCTTGTTTGCATCTTTTGAGTCATTGTACCTGTACAAAATTGATATGGTTATTGAAAGAAAATAGCAACCAACTAATTCATCAACTGTCTTGCCAAACAACTACCACTTGCCAACCATTCATCTGTTGATCCAACCAATCATTAAACTAACTGAATAACCCACTAAGTAACTAAATATAAAGCAAATGAATCAATAAATGACCATTTTCCCATTTAAATAGCTAACTGACCTATTGGCCAACAAATTGACCAACCCACAAGTAGTAACCTTAAGTTAAAAACTACTATAAAAAAAACAGGTGTGAAAGCCATACTGCCATTTTTTAAATTCCTTCCCTTATGCCCTGACCATGAAAAACGTCTTACTTGTCTACAAAAAGATGACACTTTGCAGATTGCTAAACAGATATATATTCTACAGAAAACAGCTCAGGCGGGAAGCTAAACAAATGACAATTCTCTTCTCGTGTATCTCATCTTCCTCAGATGTCTTGTTGGCCTTCAATGGCTATCAGACCTTCCCTTGGAGAACTGTGACTAACTGTAATGGGAATTACAAAGCACCATTTTTTAGGGATTGAAATTCAAGTTGAAACTACCAATGTTGATGGGAAAGCATGTGATACTATGAAATTGTCCCTTAGGGAGATTGCTTTGTGTTGACTGATACGTCTGTTAAGAGAACTGGCATTTGTACCATGTTTTAGTGTAAAATTAGTGTCAATTATCGGTAGTTAGGATCATGGTAATGACAAAGAGAGAAAGAATAAAGGAGAGAGACAGAAGACAGAAAGAAAGATAGAGACAGAATACTGGACAGAAATAAAGTGACAAAGAGAGACTGGTATTCTTCCAACTATTGACTCTAGAGTCAGGAGTATAACGTTAAAAGTTGAACAGAAAAAAGAAAGGAGAAAAAACGTCCATTTTTAAAATTGATATAATTACTATCTCTCTCTCTCTCTCTCTCTCTCTCTCTCTCTCTCTCTCTCTCTCTCTCTCTCTCTCTCTCTCTCTCTCTCTCTCTCTCTCTCTCTCTCTCTCTCTCTAGCCTTGCCCCAGATACCATACCTTAAACACACACACACACACACACACACACACCACTTTGATGCTAAAGCAGATGCCAGACTTCCCAGCAGACACATCACTCACCTCAACAATACAAAGTCCCCACAGGCATACTTACACAGTATTACAGATGTTTTTACTTCTGCCTGAGTACCCTGTCCAGGGACTATCAATCCTATCAAAACACGCTGAGTAATTCCCCATCTCACTGAGTTATGTCCCTTGGAGGGCAGGTCTCACAGCCAGTAAAGACTAACAGGAGGAGGACTGATGAAGGAGAGATATGAGGGGAAAATGGCCATTTGTTCAGCCTCTGCTGGCCTTGACTGTAATATTATTAGCTAAGAGCTCTCAGAACACCATAAATATTTGGGTTTTTTATCATTCGAATCTTAGTTGTTTTCAAGGTCATGTTTTAAGGAGACCAAGAAAAAAAGATTTAGCAAACCTTTTTTAGGACCACTCATATTGGAGGAAAAAAAAGGGGGGGATGGCGGGGGGGGGGGGGGGGGGGGGGGGGGGGCTTTCTTCTTTTTTTCTTTTCTAAGTCAGCTGAATGGATAGATAGAGTGAGGTTGGTTTATTCAAGATCGATTCGTTCTTTTGGCTATAAACAGCCAAATGCGTTAATTTCTCATCTAGATTTCATCAAATATAATACAGTAAGACTTCTTCTCTGTCGACAGCACCTATTGCTGTCTGTTGTTCTGTAAGCAAAACTGCATTACTCTGTCGTTAATTAGGCACATTACAAGACAAGCACAGTGCATCCCCAACTTCGGCATGGTAGAGAATTGTTATATTTTAAGTATGTCTATAAAGGCCGGAAATGGACAGAGAATACAGGAAATAGACAAGAAAGAGGTCACAGGAAGAAAAAAAAAACAAGGTAGAAATAAAAAAGAGACGGATAGATAAGAGGAAATTCCTTGCACATAGTTTCCTAGAAGGTTGGGATGCTACTTATACTGACAGGGCCCTGGCTGGTATTCCCATGAGGAATGCCAGAGTAATTCACAGGGGGAACTGGATGAGACAAGAGTGTTTTCTGAATAAACACCAGAGCGGTCATTTAAGCCAGCCATGGCTGAACAACAACACCATTAATAACAACAAGACAGTGGGGATAGAGCAGGGGGAGAGGGGAGCCAGGGTGTGTCTCGGTACAAAGTTGTTTTGTCCAGCAGGAGCAACAGCAGCAGCGGTGGTGGTGGCGGTGGTGGTGGTGGTCAGCTGGTCAGCTTGCCTGGTCAGCTTGTGCTGTCTTCTGTCAAGGTTAATTACCTGTCAGGTGGCGTTTCTGTAACCTCTCCTTTCTTGTCATGTCTCTGCCTCCCCCCCCTTCCCTCCCTCCCTGCCCCCTCCACACACACACACACACACACACACGCGCGCGCACACATACACACACACGCACGCACGCACGCACACACACATATACACTTACACACACGCACGCACGCACACACACACGCACACACACACACACATGCACACACACACACTACACACACGCACGCACGCACGCACACACACACACGCACGCACACACACACACACGCACGCATGCACGCAGGCACACACACACACACACACACAAACACAAACACAAACACAAACACACACACACACACACATGCTAATTGCTCTCACTGTTTCCCTGCCAGGGATTGTGTTCATCTTCTGTTTAATGCTTTGTTTTGTGTTTCCTTTGTTTTAAAAGGATGTAAGTCTGAGATAAGGTTATAGCCTGTACGTCTCCATATTATGCGTTTACTACTTACACATAATCTCTCTCTCTCTCTCTCTCTCTCTCTCTCTCTCTCTCTCTCTCTCTCTCTCTCAGGGTGTGTTTGTCACAAACATGCACGCTCACGCGCACATACACACACCCACACTAACTCACACACACACACACACACACACACACACACACACACACACACACACACACAGCACACACCACACACACACACACACACACACACACACACACACACACACACACACACAACACACACACGGACGTTTACACAATTTCAGCAAGATACTTCTTTTAAGAAGATAGATACCACGAGATTCCTTCAGCTGCCAAGTATGCTAAAGCAGATACAAATAGCATCTTCTCAATTAACAGAAGCACAACTAAAATATAGAAAGTCGACATTAAGCTTTCTTGAAACATTCTACATGCTTTGCCTGCCATCACATGCAAAGTATGAGTGATAGTATGTTGAGTTTGATCAACCTGGACTCCCTATAACTATTATACCCAACTAAATGGAATTCTAATACTTTTTTTTCCCCTTAAATGGTAGTATTTCTTTCTTTTTCTTTGTCTGTCTCTGATTGTCTGTCTGTCTGCTGTCTGTTCGTGTCTCTCTCTGTCTGTTCTGTCGTCTGTCTATATGTCTGTCTGTCTGTCTGTCCGTCTCTCTCTCTCTCTCGCTCGCCCGCTCGCTCGTTCTTTGGCAGAGCACTAATGAAGAAGAAAGAGAAGTACAGAGAAATTTTCCCTCTCCTCAGCCTCTTTATCCCTGGCACTATGTGATGAAGGGGGAGTTAGTCACTGCACTCACATCAACTGCCACTTCTTTCATTAGCGCTCTGATTTCTTCAAGGTTTCGCAAGGATGAGAGCTGGGGAAAAAAAGGGTGGAGGCAGCACGAAAGATGGGTATTATTCAAAGTGGTTTGATTAGAAAGAAAGAAAGAAAGAAAGAAAGAAAGAAAAGAAAGAAAGAAAGAAAGAAAGAAAGAAGGAAGGAAATCAAAGACAGAAAGAATGAAAGAAAGAAGAAAAGAAAGGAAGAAAGAACTAGAGAAAGAAAGACAGCAAGAAAGAACTAGAGAAAGAAAGAAAGAAAGAAAGAGAGAAAGAAAGAAAGAAGAAGAAGAAAGAGAAAGAAAGAAAGAAAGAAAGAAGAAAGAAAGAAAGAAAGAAAGAAAGAAAGCAGGAACGAAGTAACGAAGGAAGGAAGGAACAAACGAAAAACAGAAAGAAGGAACTAATCAAACAAAAGGAAGACAGTCAAAGTAGGAACGGAAGAGCTCATGATGACTGACATAAAGATATTAATTACCGCTACCACTACTACTGCTATACATACCACTACTGATACTGCTATTATTTCCTCTACTACTACAACTGCTACTACTACTACTACTACTACTGCTGCTGCTGCTGCTGCTGCTGCTGCTGCTGCTGCTGCTTCTGCTACTACTACTACTACCACTACTACTACTACTACTACTGCTGCTGCTGCTGCTGCTGCTGCTGCTGATACTACTACTACTACTTCTACGACCGCTACTACTACTGCTACTACTACCACTACTACTACTACTACTACTACTACTACCACTACTATTCTGGTATATTAAAACTTTTTTTTTCATGATTTTGAACAGGACTCAAATAGGGGGAAAAAAAGCATCATAAAAAGAACTTTGTACTAACGATCTTTACACAACAATCACGACAACAAAATCCACCGTACCAAAAAAAATCAACAGTAATTTTTTTAACACATAACAAAATACACTTTTAGAATTATCGCGTTCCCCTTCCACACAAATATAACTTCATCAAATCAAGCGTTAGTAAATCCTAACACTGTAGGTCATGTTTGCCGCGGTCATTGTTTACTATTCGAGCCCCACTCCCCATCCCCATTCCTCCACACCCCCCCCCCCCCCCCCCCCCCCCCCCCCCCCCCCCCCCCACTCCCAAAGAAGAAGGGCATCCGGAAAAGCCCAAGGCGTGGCAGGCAAGAGTGTTCATTTTTCAGCCTGTGGCCTTGGCACCATTTCTTTTTTTCTCTCTCTTTCTCTGGGTTTGCACTGGGATGTCCCTTCCTTCCCTCCTTCCTTCCTTTTAATTAGTTCTGTGATATCTTCAAGGTCATGAAGGAATGGAATGAAATCTGGAAGAGGAAATGAGGACGGATGTTATTCGTGGCTAAATGGTTATCAATAATTTAAAATGTAAAAAAGTGGGGGTGGGGGGTTGTATGTGTATGTGTGTGTGTGTGTGGCGGGGGGATGTGGGGGGGTGTTTGTGTGTTTGTGTGTGTGTATGTGTGTGTATGTGTGTGTGTGTGTGTGGGGGGGGGGGGGGGGGTGATCGAGTGAGTTTCCTCAAAGGTCTACCAACCACCCTCCACCCTCTCCCCACATAGAGACGTCATTCATGAAAAGCTTTAGATATGTCAAACACACACACACACACACACACACACACATATATATATATATATATATATATATATATATATATATATATATATATATATTATATATATATTATATATATATATATTATATATATATGTGTGTGTGTGTGTGTGTGTGTGTGTGTGTGTGTGTGTGTGTGGTGTGTGTGTGTGTGTGTGTGTGTGTGGTGTGTGTGTGTGTGTGTGTGTGTGTGTGTGTGTGTTTGACATATATATATATACGAATAGAAACGAACGACACTGTCCAGCTGATACAAGGATTAGACTGGATACCTACAATGCTTCAAATGTACCCTGCATATTCCCGAATTCGATTTTTTCCAGTATCCTCAGACTATCAACTCTCTATATGTTTGCAACATAACACTTAGTGTAGAAACAAGCGATAGTTCAACCTTGTTAGCGGTGAAAAGTGATGAAGATCTTTTATCTGCCGCGTCATTACAGCCGACAGCAGCAGCATTCAATTGTCAGTAATAATGATAACAGTGCATAATGACACCTCAGTTTTGATATGTGTCATTATGTTTCGTTCGAAAAAATAAACTTGCCTTTGGTTAGACGAGCTAAAGGTATTACTTTTTTTTTTGATAAATTCTTCAAAAATGTACCTTTTGGATGTTCCACTGGGAATGGGCACTTCATTGTAAAACACAGAGAAAATTTGAACGCAAACAATGAACGTGTACTTCCGATGAGACTATAAACCGAGGCCCCGTGCGCGAACGCATGCAGAACATCTTGCGCACACGTTAAACCCTGTTCCGCTTTTCGAAAGAGTAGGCCATTGTGTGCCGGTGGGAACAGATGATAGAATTTACAAAACCGCATACACACGGGGACTGGATGTAAAAAAGCACATGAGTGCTTACTCCATTATCCTCGATATTAAAAGAAAACGTCACCTGAGCGCTTTGATTTGTTGCTTTACAAGATTCAGCGCTATATAAATTCTATAAATTATTATTATTATTATTATTATTATCATTATTATTATTATTATTTATTTTTACTAAACCAAATAATGTTTTTTAGCTTTCTATTTCCAAAGAGGCAAGCGTCTAGTTTCAGGTCTTTACACTTGTAAATTCTCCTTAAGAATAAGTAAACAAACAAAAATGACGCAATAGCTCAATGCAAATAAATGCATGCATTAATCCTTACAGAGCCCACATTCTAGAGGATGTTGGTTGAAGTTTTACCACTGGCTCATTTATCAAGGGTCTTTTGGGGGGGTTTGTTTAATTTTGCTTTTTTCGCTTTATGCAGACCTCGAGAGTTGTCGGCGTCCATTTTTTGTGTTAACTTTTTAGCTCCTGAGTTTGAGGTAAAGCTCCACGCTGAGGTCCCTGTGTGAATGCATGCAGAGCAACTTACGTACATGTTAATACTGAACAGCCTTTCATACAAGAATAAGTCAGCTACGACTAATGAAATGGATTACCCAAACATACCCAAAATGTATTCTGCTACTTGGAAAGAGATGAGCTCCACCGGGTTCATTATGTATATGAGAATTTGCCAAAAGGAAATTAAAGAAAGAAGTGCAGTATCACATGTAAAACTCCCCGAAGTCGGAATGCCGCTACCTTCATGTTGGGTAAAAAGACAAAGGTGGATTACGCAAAAATCTCACCGTTGATGAACCAAGGACCTCAAGCCGAGGAACAAAAAAAAAGTGAAACACTCTTCACGCCATAACACTGCTCCAGGGAAAAGCAAACAAAAAGCAAAGCAAAAAATTTGAAATTTGTAAAGCAATGTAACCCCCAGTTTCAAAACACTTTCTACACACACACACACACACACACACCACACACACACACACACACACACATACACTGCACACACACTGCACACACACTCAAAACACACTGCACACAACACACACAGACACAGACACACATTCAAACACACAACACACACACAACACACACACACACACGTACACACACAGTGCAACCTCCTTAATCGCTTAACACTATTTCCACAACCTCCCTTTGACCATGGGTGAGTGCATTAAATGAAGGCCTGTCGTGGCCGTCCCAACACTAATGAGCAGATCAAATGAGATGAAAGGTTACAAAGCGAAGATTTGGGAGGGACGGGGTAGGAGAGGAAATATGAGGTAGGGGGATGGGAAGGGGGGGGGGGGGATGGGAGTGGGGAGGGGGGAGAGTGAGTGGCTGAAGGACAAGAGGTGGCCTGTCCAGTACTGGTCAGCTGCCACAGCTGATTATTCTGTATTCAGTCATGTTTAATTACCTGTCAGGTTGTCTTTGTTTCAGTTCGTTCAGGCTTCCATTAACTCCTCTCTCCCTCCATCCTACTCTTCATTTACTGCAAATTGGATTGATTTCATTGTGGCTTTCTGTCATGTACACTTACTGCAGGCTTGATTGACCGGGGTTCAGTTATCTTTCTTTCTCTGTTCCCCGTTTTCTCTTGTCTGTGTCCCCATTTCTGTATGTGTGTGAGTCTGTGCGTCTCTGAGTGTCTCTGTGAGCCTGCCTGTGTGTCAGTGTGTCTGTGTTTCTGTGTGTCTGTCTGTCTCTCTTTGTGTCTCTCTCTCCATACTTTTCTCATTAAAACCAACTCAGTACTTTTAACACTATTGATTGTCCAGAAGCCAAAAGGAAGAAGATAGGCTCACACATATAGGCATACAAAGGAAAGTATAATTTTAAAACATATTATTGGTTAGACAAAAATAAAATCTATAAAGAAAGAAAAAGACAGAGGAAGACAATCTTAACCATACATAGAAAACAAAATTCATGCACAAAAGGGGAATTTCAAGCAAACACCAGTGATAATAATAGTTCTAAAACAACCGACTGACCGACCATCAGACAGACAGACAAAAATAAACACAGATAGAGACAGACACAGATAGAGAGAGACAGACATAGAAAGAGACAGACATATTCAAACAAAAACAGAAAAAGTGGGGGGGAGGGGGTGGAAACCCAACAAAGATCACAATTCTCCAAGAACCACCCTTTATCCTTTGTAATATCCCAGAAGAAAATAAAGACAGATTCGTGTCAAGGTTTCCAAAGAATAGCCAGCCACTGACAATTTGCACACCATTACGTCTGATGTACACTCAATCTATGGCTATAAGCATAGGCATTTTTCAGGTTAGCTTGCACCATTTCCATTATATGTCCAATTGGTCATACATGTATGTGCACATCGGACAAAGCTTGTCATGGACGTCTCAGAACTGATGAATATTCATGATCAGTCATAAATGAAAGGAGGGAAGGAGGCAGTGTATGTATGTGTTTGGGGAGGGGGGATTATACAGTTGATGAACGAGTGAGGGCAATGTCTTGAGGAACAGGTTTCTATATTATCTAGTATTGGTCAGGTGTCTTGGGGACAGGATAGCTCAGTGGTCAGAGCACTCGTTTTCCCCAAACTGAAGCTAAGGCTAAGTCTCCTTTCTTCATTCGCCTACCTATTGGATTGATTAGGTCTATTTTCTGTCCTAATGTGTGTGTGTGAGGTGGAGAGAGAGAGAGAGAGAGAGAGAGAGAGAGAGAGAGAGAGAGAGAGAGAGAGAGAGAGAGAGAGAGAGAGAGAGAGAGAAGACAGACAGACAGACAGACAGACAGACAGGCAGACGGACAGAGGGGCAAAATATTTCCTCTCAGTAAACTCAATGTCCATTCCAAATCATTTAATTACCAAACACAGATTCTAATCTGTGCTGTAGTCAAATCAGCAAGAATAATTCACAGGCATGTGTTAGGCATTTAAAGCAGACAAACTGAAACAAACAGAAGGCAATAAATTAAACAACAACAATTGTAACCTTTTTTGACAATTGTGTTTCTGTTAAGAACACATTGTTTCGAAAATTGCATTTGTAAAGCTTGACATACAAGTGTAAAAAGGAAGAAATAAATGAGAAGATTGAAGAACATAGCTGCGAAAACAAACAAGTACAAAGATTGAAACAGAAGGAGTAAACACAACAAACAGAAATTTATAAAAAAGGACAACAGTGAAACAAGAAAACAAGATCACTGTCTTCAGAGCATTACTATTACACATGGCTGATTCCCCCAAAGTCCCCCATGGAGATGCTAGGGAAAGGAGGGAGACGGTGGGGGGGGGGGGGATGGAAAACCCCCTCTTTTTCAGTAATTAAAATTTAATAACATCCCCATTTTCTGGAAATTCTGTGCTAGAAATTTCTCTTTTTTATCACTCTCATTGCTACAATTTCTGAATTTTTGTCTTACACTTCTATCAACTTTCTTGGGTTTTTATCTGCATTCACAGTCCATTCGCATGTTATTTTACACAGAGAGACAGACAGACAGACACACAGACAGAGAGAGAGGCAAAAATCTTCCTATCCATGAATTCCATTTCCATTCCAAATCACTCAGGGAGCACACAGTTTAACCCTGTGTGACGGTCAGATCAATAGAGATCATTAACCGCACGTGCCAGACATTTAAAGCAGATACACTGAAACAAACAAGTCAAGAATGCAAGAACAACAATTCTGAAATTCTCTGAAGATGGCATTTTCAGTTCAAACAGGCAGGTGATTCCAAACGTTGCTCTATAAGGCCCAAGGAAACAAGCACGAAAAGATAAACATAGAAAACTAAGGGCAAGAGAAAGATATATACAAGTAGATAAACAGACACAGGAGCAATTCAAAATAAACACAGGGAGATGGATAGCCTACAGGTTAGAGCATTCACTTGGGATCTAAAATCCCCAGTTTGAGCCAGCATCAAGGCATCTGATGAAGGCCATTTTCCTGTGGAGTTAACACCAGTACTGATTCCATTCTCTTAAAGTCCTTGGAATGAGGCTATACACTGAGGTCCTGTGTCTGAACCCATGCAGAGCATCTTGGGCATTGCAAAAAGACACCTTGGGAACAGTAGGCGATTTTGTGTGAACAAGACTAATGACAGAGTTTTAAAACGCATGCATGCTGCTAGTCTTGTGTTTAGACATCATCCCCAGAGTAGGAATCCAAGCTACCTTAATGGTCGTTCAAAACTCTCACATAAGTAAAATTTCACTATCAATGAGTTTTGAAGCTCCAGCCAACAAATGAAGAAAAAAAGAAAAGAAAGGCAGGATGAAGCAGGGGAACAGAATCGCCATTGTACCAGTGTTTACCCATGCATTGACAGTTGCCAGTTCCCAGAGGAACAAAGGGAGCTCATTCAGGCTTTACACACCCTGACCAACCGTCCATTATTAGCACAACCTGTGACGCCCACTGATCAGCCATTCAATGCTCTCCATGGGCAGCTTTAGTCCATTCACACCATTCTCATTAGGTCCAGTTGGCTATGCATGTGCACGCTGAACAAAGTTTGTCATCAACAACTGATAGCTGATGAATATTGATGAAGGGTTGGGATGGCAGACATGGCTGGGAGGGGGGAGGTGAATACAGGATGTGGATGTTTAAAGACATTTTTTGTGATTTTCACAACCTATCAGCTTAGTGTGGAGCTTTTTATAGTGGCATGTACAATGATCGACTGTCTGTAGGATGTGTTGGTTAGTTTTTTACTTCTTCCTGATGATTTGCTCATTTTAGGCTTGTGTTGTTGCTTTTCTTTTAGTTTTGTTAAGTATAAATTATTTGCTTGAAGAGAGAATTTGCTATGTGTGTTTGTGTGTTTTTATGTCTGTCTGTCTTTATCTCTATATCTGTGTTTGTTACAGAGAATAACGAGATAAAACTATTAACAGAGAACAAATTCAAGTATATTCATCTCCAAAGTTGAAACCCTGCTACCTTAATGGTGGTTAGATGGTAGCATATGGACAATTTCACCATTTGGTATAACGTGGGAACTCTAGGGAATAAATGTTGTTCTAAAAAATGATAACTTACATCAGCATTGGGCCAGGGATAGGGAGAGACAGAGATAGAGACAGGAAAAACTTGTTTCTCAGTAAGCTCAATTTCCATTCTAAATCATTCAGAGACCACAAATTTTAACCCAGTCTAATTCTTAGATCAACACGGATAATTAGCTGACACGTGCCTGGCATTCAAAAGAAACAAACTAAAAAAGACAAAAAGCAAACTAAAAGAGACAAAAAGCAATGAACGCAACAATAACAATTTCAAGGGTTTTTTTAGAGAACAGCAGTTTGATTAAAAAAAATGTCTCTTTTCAAAAATTGCATTACAAGGCATGACAAACAAGCTTGGAAAGAACAAAAAAGAGAGAGAATTTAAAAAATGGAAACATTCACACAAATAGAGAGATAAAAACAGAAAGAGCTAATAAAGTAAACACAAGATAGCAAGAACAAAGAAATATAAAAGTACGATCAGTATCACCAGGCACTACTGTTTACTCATTGCCTATTCCCACAAGGTCAAGTGCATTCATTCAGAGCTTTACACACCCTGCCCAACCATTGATTATTAGCACACTACCACATCCACTGTTCAGCAGTTGGAGGTGACAGCAGTTCCATTAGAAACAGATTTTCGTTTCAAACATTGCATTCTTTATCATGCTGACAAACAAGCATGGAGAGAAAGAGAGAGAGAGAGAGAGAGAGAGAGAGAGAGAGAGAGAGAGAGAGGAGGAGAGGGAGGGAGAGAGAGGGAGAGAGAAAGGGGGGGGGGGAAAATGTACAATTAAGCAAAGAGATAGAAACATAAAGAGCCAATGAAGTATATAAAAAAAACCACAAAAAAAAACACAATTAACAAAGAAACGTGAAAGTGAAATCATCATCACCAGGGCACTACTGTTTACCCATGGTCTATTCCCACAAGGGCAAGTGCATTCAGTTAGAGCTTTACACACCCTGCCCATCCACTGACTGTTAGTACACTTTGAGGTCCATTGATCAGCAGTGAATCACTGTCTGTGGACAGCTTTCTGTCACTTCACACCATTCCCACTATGTCTATTTGGCTATGCATGTACACAGCGGACAAAGTTTGTCATCAATAACTGAGATTTTGCCTGATCCTGTCCATTGGCTTTCACTGATTCCGAGAATATGCAAATTGTAGCGTCTCATCTCTGCTGTAACTTGCGCTAGTTTTCCTGTTTCAAACATGGTTCTCACATTCCAGAATCCTATCTTGGTTTTATTTTTGGCACTTAAGACTTCCATCTTCCTGTCAGTGGCTTCCTTTCGGCTTTCACCACTGCCATTCATATGAGCATCTTCCGATGACTCTGGAAGCCCGTCACACCCAGTATTGTTAATTTCTTTTGTTGCTGTTTCCGTAACAATTATTTTTTTTACAGAACAGGGTTGTTAGCCCTGTGTCTAACCCCCTACCTGGGGAAAGGGTTCCACCTTAGTCGCCTTTTACGACATGCCTGGTTGGAGGGCAGAGATCCTATTCTTGCGATGCTCGCTTTGCAAGCATACACCGGGAGTCCCACGGGACTGAGAGCTGATGAGTATTGATGAAAGGGGAGGATGGCAAACATAGCATGGGCTGTGGTGATGAATACAGGTTGTGAATGTTTAAAAAAACTTTTTAATGATTTTCTTTTTTGAAGGAGCAGCTTAGTATGGAGATTTTGAGTTGCACACTGATGAGCTGCTTGCTAGTGTGTGTTCACTTATCAACAACTGATAGCTGATGAATATGGATGAAGAGGTAGGATGGAAAATATGACTATGGGATTTAGTAATTAATAAAGAATGTAGATATTTAAAGACATTTCGTAGTTTTCATAAAACAGCATGTAGCTTAGTGGAGAGACAGAGAAAGGGAGAGAGAGAGAGAGAAAGCCCTTTTCTTTCAGCAAGCTCAACTTCAATTCTAAATCATTCATAGAATATAAATTTGAACCCTGTCTAAAGGTAAAATCAATAAGGATAACTAGCTGACATGTGCTAAGCATTTTAAAAAGACCAAAAAAATTTTTTTAATAGCAATGAATGCAACAACAATATCCAGTTGTTGGGTTTGGTCTTTTTGAAGGACAGCTATTAAATTACACAGCAATGCTTGAAACACAAACAGAGAAAAGAAAAAGAAAGAGAGAAATAAGGAAGATGAAAACATTCAGGCAAGTGTGGAGCTAGAAACAGAAAGATCCATTTTAGCGGACCACAAAACCTAACAAAGACACGTGAAAGCAAGATCATTATTGCCAGTGCACCATTGTGTGCCCTTGTGGGCATTGTGTACTCTTTGCCCACACGGGCACATGCATTCATTCAGAGCTGTACACACCCTGACCAACCACTGACTATCATTACAGCCTGTCGCCTGCTGATCCGTCATTCAACTCTCTCCATGGGCAGCTTTGGTCTATTCACACCATTCTCATTATGGCCAGTTGGCTATGCATGTACACACTGGACAAAGTTTGTCATCAACAACTGAGAGCTGATGAATATTGATGGCAGGTTAGGATGGCAAATATGGCTGGCGGTGTGGTGATGAATACAGGATGTTGATGTTTAAAAAAGGGGGGAACAATATATACGCAGACTGGAAAAGAAAAGTAATGGGTGGCACTACTCTTGTGGTGAGGCACACTCTACAAAAAGAAAGCAGCCTCAGTGTAGCACAGAAAATATCTCCCCTGAGGTCAAGTGGTATACAAATGTACAAACAAATGCAGGAATGTTCAAAGTTTGGGGGAAACAGCAGCTTAGTGAGAAGGTTTTGAGTTGTACAATGATCTATTGCCTGTCAGAGTATGTTTGCTTACTTTTCTCGTGTTTCTGCTAATCTGCTCTTGCATGTTGTTATTCTGTTTATGTTTTTTTCTGTAAGTTTGGTTGAGCATTCTTCTTTGCTTGAGAGAGAGAGAATGTGTGTGTGTGTGTGTGTGTGAGTGTGTGTGTGTGTGTGTGTGTGTGGTGTGAACCCAGGCATGCATGAAATCTAAACAGCTACACATGCAAATTATGGCTCTTTAATGGATATGCTAGCCATATCAGTTTCTTCACCATCATCATCAAAGGAGATGTATGCACAGCCCAGACTATCTCAAATTTTTGCCTCTCTATGGGGGCATGGGAAAGGCCCAAAGAGCTGTTGTTGATCTTCTACTTTTTCACACTATAGGTTATAACATTGTCACATCAAACAGCAGTCAACACCCTAATCTTGTGTCTGGGGACTGACAAAGAGTAGGACTGAAACCTCTTTCCCAGCCAACGCAATTTCCATACTGGATAATTCCCTGAAAGCAGTCTTCAATCCTGTGTGACAGGAAAATCAATACAGCAGTATTATAAGTTTACGTGTTGTCATGTCAAGGTTATGCTTTTGGTTTAAAAAAATAACACCTTTTCTTGAATAATTCTATTTACAGAATCGATAGAGGCCATTCACTGTCACGCGATTAGGCTTTTAAGGGAAGCAATACAAGCTGTGTTAAAGTACAAACACAATATATGCACAATTATAATGTTCTTTGATGATCTCTTTTTGTTGGTTTTTTTTTAATTCGTTTATTTTGAGGATAATAGAATAGGCACTCATGTGCTTTTTTCATCCAGTCCCCGTGTGTATGCAGTTTTGTAAATTTTGTAATCCATTCCCACTGGCACCAATGGCCTACTCTTTCCGAAAAGCCGAACAGGTTTTAAAAAGTATGCAA
>CM054138.1:68487821-68510321 GCA_028751875.1 Rapana venosa
CCTTCTCTAGAGGCCAGCATATCAAAGATGGATCCCATCTCTTCTCCCTCACGGTTTTGCCTTCCATGTCCCTAAAGAGGGCAGGTAGCCATTTACAGCCAGGTGAACCTGGGTACTCGTTGTAAAGCAATGGCACACAAACAAAACAATCCCTCATTCACAAGGCGACCATGCTTCACGCTGCTTAATCTGACCTTGAGGAGAGCGAGTGCTCTGACCAGGGAGCTTTCCTGTTCCCATGAGGAAAGAGACATGAGCTGTCCTAATCCCGCCCTTATACCTCCAGGGGATAGAGTCTCCATCTGGAAGGCAGTCAACACCCCCATAAGCCAGTGTCTGGGGACTGATAGAGAGGAGTCAGAAACTTCCTTCTCAGCATACTCATTGCCATGCTGCGTCATCCTTGGACTACAGATTTCAGCTCAGTCTGACTGTGGAAACAAAACAATGGCGGCAGTTTGCTGTGAGGTGACTTGCATTGTAGAAAGACACAGTTGTCTGTGACAAACAAGAGATGATAAATGCTGCCAAGAAAGCTGTCTCATTTTCCAGAAACACTGCTTCTGCTGTCTTTAGCCTGCCTTCATTTAACAAACCCAAAAGGAAAGGAAAATCACCTTACCAACCAACCAATAAATCAATCAACCATCCAACCAACAACTAACTAACCAACAAATAAGCAAGCAAATAAGTAATAAGCAAATAATGCATGCAATATAGGGCTTGGAAAACTTGCATGAAAAAATATAACATACAGAAGCAACGGGAAAATGACAAATCTCCAAATCTCCAGTCTACCAAGGTAATTATCATCAGTTCACTAATGCGTACTTTTCGCCCATTCCCACAGGAATAAGAGAACTCACACACAGAGCTTAACACACCCTGACCAACCACTGGCCACTACCACAGGTTGATGCCCACTGATCAGCAGTTAGTTTATCATTCTCCATGGGCAGCTGTCCGTCCTTTCACACCATTCTCATTATGTCCAGTTGATCATGCATGTGTACACTGGACAAATCTAACTTGTCATGGACGTTTCATAGCTGGTGAATATTGCTGGAAAGCTAAGGATGCAAATAATGTGGATTGGGTGGGGTAGGAGAGGGAGGGGGGAAAGGACAAGAGGTGATAAAATGACAGGAGATGGATGTTTTAAGGACAGTGCTCTTATGTTCAGGAATGGTCTGGTCTGGTGATTTTAAGGTCAGGTTATGTTTGTTACTCTTCTCTTTCCTTCTGCTAATTTGTCTCTCCTTGTCTACATTTTATTTTGTGCTACACATTCTCTCTCTCTCTCTCTCTCTCTCTCTCTCTCTCTCTCTCTCTCTCTCTCTCTCTCTCTCTCTCTCTCTTCTCTCTCTTACCTCTCTTAATATATGTCTGTATCATTATTATTATTCTTGCACACACCTGTCTGTGTGTGGTGTGTGTCTGTGTGTTTATACTAGCGAATAATTATGTGATATGAATGTACATGCATTTTTCATCACTTTTTTTCTACTTAGTATTTTGTAATAATAATAATAATAATCATAATCATAATCATAATCATAATGGAATTAATATAGCGCTATATCTTGCAAAAAGAAATCAAAGCGCTTGCATTCAACACACCCATACATACAACCAATAACAATTAACAAAGTTAACAAATTCAAATGTACATACCGGCACACACACACACACACACACACACACACACACACACACACACACACACAAAGATTATACACTTTGAGAGGGTGATGGGATTTGGGCTGCTTTAGGCAGGGGTAGATTTGAGATGAAACAAGAGGGGGAAAACCAGATTTGGAATAAATATGTCTTGTGGCTGGATTTAAAAGTGTCATTCGTAGGCTTTTGGCGAAGGAAGAGAGGGAGGTCATTCCAGATCACTGGACCAGAAACAGGGAAAGAGTAACGGCCAACAGTGGATTGTTTGAATCTCGGTATTCGGAAGCACAAGGTATCTGCAGCAGAGCGGCGGGAATGAGAAGGAGTGTACAGGTGAAGACAGTCACAGAGGTAGGAGGGAGCTGTTTTGTGTGGAGACATTTGTAACAGAGGGTACTGATCTTATAGTTAACTCTCTGTGGCACAGGCAGCCAGTGGAGAGATTGCAAGAGAGGAGTATGTGCTCAGATTTTTCTCTTTCTGAGTACACGTCGAGCTGCAGAGTTTTGTATACGCTGAAGGAAGTGGATTTATGACGCTGGCAGACCAGCCAGAAGATAATTGCAATTGTCCAGACGTGAAAGAATGAGAGAAGCGACTAGTTTGGATGTTGCATCAGTGGACAGGTACTTTTGAAATACACTAATACGCCGCAATTGATAGCGGCATGATTGGCAGGTCTGGGTGATGAATTTTTGCATGGAGAGTGCGTTGTCGATAAGAACACCTAGATACCTCACAGCAGTGGATAGGAAATTGACGTATTGCCGAATTCTATTGAAGCTTCTGTGATGGGAGAGAGTTTGTGTTTGGTCCCTACAAGCATGGCTTCGGCTTTGTCTGGATTTAGCTGTAACTTGTTCTGTATCATCCAGTGTTGGATATCATGAAGGCAGTAGTCCATATTTGTCAAGAGAGAAGGCAGATTTTCAGGTGTATCACTAATAAGAATCTGAGAGTCATCGGCATAGAAATGATGGTTGATCTGATGATGGTTTATTATATGTGAAAGGGGAGCAGTGTATAGAGTGAAAAGAACAGGGCCGAGAACTGATACCTGTGGTATTCCACATTCCAGTTTGGTAGGTGATGATTGAATCTTGTCTATTGAAACTATGTAGAATCGGCCTGAAAGGTATGAACTAAATCTTAAATGAAACGTATACACACTGATTTCTACACTTCATCAATAAAAATCACCTTGATGTCCTGTTTTATGAAGAATATCCGGAATCAATGATCTGTCTTGTCTCCCAGTAGTCCATGGAGAAAACGTGATGAGCTTTCTAAATCTTCCGGTAACACCCTCAGGGTGAGTGTCACTATCAGACAGCCAATCAAGACCCAAATCTTGTGTCTGAGCACCAACAGAGAAGAGGGCAACCCTCCCCTCCCCTCCCACCTCCCCCCCCCCCCCACCCCGAAACGCCATACTCATTCTTAGCAGACTCAATTTTCAGACCGGATCAGTCATGAAGTACAGACCTCATTTCCAAGTGAGAGTCGAATCGATGGAAGCCATTCAATGTGACGTGCCCTGTTTTCAAGGAAGAGAAAATAGCTTGTTAGTATTAACATATAATGTTGTATCCAGTACAGTTTTGTTGTACTATGGCAACAGAGAAAGGCAGTTACTCGCGAGTAAAGAAAGCAAATGACAACAAACAACCAACAATGAAACAATGAGTGTGTTCACTTCACTTCTTATCTCTCTCTCTCTCTCTCTCTCTCTCTCTCTCTCTCTCTCTCTCTCTCTCTCTCTCTCTCTCTCTCTCTCTCTCGCGTCACTATTTCTATTGTGCACAGGCTGTTTGTATTGTTGTTGTTTTTGTTGTTGCTGCTGTTATCGTCGTCGTCATGCTGGTGGTGGTGGGGGCTGCGAAGATGATAATGAGGAGGAGGACGACAACGACGACAACGACGACGATGATGATGACAATGACAAAGACGACAATAATTATTGTAACCATCAAATGAGGACAGATGTAGAAGCATAGTCAAATATCATTCATAGTAAAAAGAACTGGAACGTGGTCACACAGAGTTCATCATCATCATCATCCTGTCAGAGACAGCCCAGGACGGAAGACACAGAGCCAAGGCTCTTTCTTCATTTGTTATTGCCAGAAAACTGGAGTATGCGGGGTTGGTTGGTTTGTTTGTCGACCTGAAACGATGGAGCAGCATTAAAGAACAAACATGTAGCTGTCTGCCCTTTTGTCATGTTTGCTTTTGATGAATCTGGTGAACATTTTTGAAGGAATACAAATGAGTGGGTTGGGGGGGGGGGGATGTTGTGTGGGGAAGAAGAGAGAAGGAGCGACAGATGGACAAATAGGCAGGCAGGCAGGTAGACAGACAGACAGAGACAGACCCACATACACACACACAAATATACACACACAGAGATTCAGAGGGACAGAAAGGTAGAGCCATAAGTGCCACAACCATTATAATGGACTTTGAAGTCACCAACTATATTGTCACACCCAGTAACCACAACCATTCCCCTTTCTGATCAGCAGCACTTTGAAGTACCCATCTTTCTTTTGTTACACCACCACACACTTTCGGCCCTATCCTTTCTCTGTTGATGTTGAAAATTCACCTAAACTACGTAGTGCAATCAGGCAAGGTGATTGGTTTGTGAGATTGAAAACACACTGTATAAACCTTGAGTCACCATGTTGTTCTCTGCTGTGAACATAAAAGATCAGAACTGGTTGAAGCTGCTGATGAAAGGAGAGTGACTGCTGGTGCTTGTCACTTCAGTGCCGATCTGTTGTGTGTATCTCCTTGTTATCATATGGGAGGGGGATGTTTTATAGGTGTGTATAGAATTATTATCATCAGTACTGGTCGTATCTCTTTTCTTCCTAGTAGTAGTAGTAGTAGTAGTAGTAGTAGCAGCAGCAGCAGCAGCAGTAGTAGTAGGAGTAGTAGCAGCAGCAGCAGCAGCAGCAGCAGCAGTAGTAGTAGTAGCAGCAGCAGCAGCAGCAGCAGTAGTAGTAGTAGTAGTAGCAGCAGCAGCCAGCAGCAGCAGCAGCAGCAGTAGCAGCAGCAGCAGCAGCAGCAGCAGCAGCAGTTGTTGTTGTAGTAGTAGTAGTAGTAGTAGTAGTAGTAGTAGTAGTAGTAGTAGTAGTAGTTTAGTGCTGCTATTTCTTAGGCACTAGTACAAATTATCTAGCCTGGGCAGCATGAGGTTACCAGCTGAAGAAGCCCTGCCTTGCCGTTGGGTTAATTACGACGTGTTCAGAGTATTACCTTTTCGGACTGAGCATATGCAGCACATTGCTTCTTCAGCTGCCTGTTGCCAAGAATAGCATTTAGATGTGGAGTGTGCATCAGTTGCCCATTCTGATGTGGTTATCAACGTGTCCATCCAGCATCAGTCAGTCTGCTAGGAATCTCCAGACCCTGAGGACTTTGAAATACATCTACTACAGGCATGGGAAGTGGTGCACACTCTGAAAGCACTGCTCCATAAAAAGCAAGGCATTAAAAGATGATAAGTGTGAGGTGCTTTGGACATGAGTGTCATTATAGAAGAGGCTTACAAGCATGATGCTGTAAAGGAGAGTTCTGCAAAGTTCTGAAACCACATAAACGGTTGTACCCTAGGTCATAGGTGTTTTGAAGAAATAAGGCAAAATACTCGCTGTACTGTTCAGTTACTTGAGCAATAACTGCGCTCAAAATCACAAAAGTTGATGATATTCTGCTTTGTGGTCAAGGTCTCCCCACTGATCCCATTGTCATAGAACCCTGGGTAAAAGCTACAGAAGCCCATAGAATGCACGCCCCTAACAGGGTCTAAACCTGTGAAATCCTACCAAAGAATGCTTTGCACTAACCGCTCCACACAGACGACTGGTTCCATACTGTAAAAAAATGCAACAACATCACCACCAACCCTATCATCCTCTTTTCCCATTAAAGATCCTGCTCCCCCACCCCACCCCTCTACCACCACCACCACCACCACTGTAGTCATCACCACTCCCACAATGCCAAAGAATAATACAGCTAGGCTGAACAAATGACACATTCGTGCAGTTCACACAAACAGGTTGTTTTGATCGTCAGAGTTTTACCTATCGACCTGTCCTCATTTTGCTGCCACTACTCTGTGTGCTCTCTCCATCACCCTGGCTTTGGGCTGCAGCTCGGCCAAGGCCAGCCAAACAAAAGGGAGGGTGGAGAGAGACAGCAGGGGTTCGAACAAGCTGAATGAACCAACACCCCTCGTTCCGCGCTCCGCAATGTTTAACAACAGACCAAACAATACACAAGGATTTGCCATGACTACAGTGCACGGTGCCGTTTGCTTACGCAGGGTTGGGTGTTTTTTTTGTTATTGGTTGGTTGTTTGGTTTTTGTTTTGTTGCTGTTGTTGTTAAGCGGGGATACTTTTATTTTGGTCAGATAGTGTCGTGATTATAGATACTCTAACGAGTACTATTGGACATATTTCTTATTGTGTGTTGTGAAACGTGTAAATAAAATTGATGGATGTGGCGTTTATTAAAATGTTATACTAGCTTTCAGAGAATTAGAAGTGTGTTATATTTGTACCACTCTTAAGTGACAGCAGAGTTCGCTGTATGAAATTCACGCTGTTCTCCCTGAGGAGAGCGGGTCACCACAAGACCTGCCTGCATATGTACCTATATTTGTCCCTATCAGAGAAGAGCACACTGTTGTGATTGCTCAAACACAAATATAACTTTCAATACAACTCTCTCTCACACACTCTCTCTCTCACTCTCTTCTCTCTCTCTCTCCTCTCTCTCTCTCTCTCTCTCTCTCTCTCTCTCTTCTCCCTCTCTCTCTCTCTTCTTCTCTCTCTCTCTCTCTCTCTCTCTCTCTCTCTCTTTATAGATCTGATAATATCATGTTTATTGCAATAGGACAGGTTTTTATTGAATTTTTGACTTTGCTGATTTTTTTTGGCAAATGGCAAATTCAGTTTGAACTATGAATATTTTGTTGCTTTTGTTGTGCGTTCCCCAGATTAAAACCCTTGAGTTTGCACCGAATATACACTTAGATTCACCCATCCCACTTGGGAATCTCTGTCAGATTGAAAGTACACACTGGATGAGAAGTTTGCGAGTTTAAAAAGGCTGATTACACGATCAGCTATCCGTTTTACACTTTGTGGAAGATAATTGATCAAAGAATGGGGAACCAAAAATCTGCCGAAGAAACAAGTAGGAACATTGGTACTCGTTAATGCGATCCCTTCACCTCTTAATCTATATTGTTTTAACCATGGTGTGATTAGTTTTATATACAGACAGCCACCTTTTTATGTTAAGGATAATGGAATAAGCACTCATGTGCTTTTTTCAAATCAAGTCCCCTTATCTATGCAGTTTTGTCAATGTTGGCATCTGTTCCACCAGCACACAACGGCCGACTCTTCCAAAGAGCAGTCATTAACTGACCTAGCCGCTTCCACAACCACCAATGGATCCATCAGTTTGTACAGCAGATCTTTTAAATCACTTGTATGTGTGTAGAGGTAATGGAAAAGTCGTGTCCTCGGATTTTGAGAGGGGAAGGGTTAAGTCTCGCTGATTTTCCTGCCTCGTGAACTTGCTGCGCTGAGCTTGCAAGGGGTTAAAGAAATAAACATTTTATTCCGATAAAAACAGACTTTGATTATCGTAGCTTACGTAATAATGACTTAACCCTTGCTAAAAAGGTATTCGGGCACGTAATTGAAACATTTAGGTTGTGTGGCTTGAGCAAAGTGAGCCTGGTCACGCTCATTTCCCTCCGGCTCAAAATTTGCATGCTAGGTATGGTCCTTTTATCTATATCACAGACTGTAGGCCACCGGCCTACTCTTCTGCAAAATAGGAATAGATTATTTTGTATCGTGTGCTCAAAATGTTATGCGTACGTTTGCAGACCAGGATTGGATTCATAGTTTTATCCAAAGGATTTGCAAATACAAAGGAGTCGGGGCCATGATAAATGCCAGGGAGAAAGTCTCCTAGAATGGATAAATGAGCTGTGAAGCGAGCCTGTCTCCTCAGTTTATTGTCATCGTTGTAGTGTGGCTTCGTAACCGCCCTATGGTGTTTCTTTTCGCCATTGGTTTGGGTATAGACAGCATTCAGTACACACCAATATCTTCATCTTCATGATAAACTGAAAATGAAAATATGTAATTGCTGTTCACAATACTGCATGTAAATATAACCATAAGAAGAATACATATTGACAACAACATCTCATTTACAATAACATCTCATGTTGTTGAAGAAAAAAATAGATTAAATAACATCTGTCTTTTTCATAATATGCTAAAGGGTATCCCCCACAAGAGGATTTTATATTTTAAAAAATCTATATTGCCACTTAAAACTATGTCCTGACAAGCTCCCTCGTCTTTTTTTCTATCAGTATCACAAGTCATGTTCTCTAACTTCTACATCAATGTAGGGATAGTATTGTACGACACGATCTTCATCTTGCTAGCAGCTTTTGACAGCTTACAGTCAAGCCACTCATCTTTCCTCTTCGTGATGACAGCCACTCCCTACACTTCTTCCCATCCTTTATTGGCTTCAAAAATCAGTCAAGGACTAGCCAGGCGAGAGGCAAACATTGGTGTGACCAACATAACCTGGGTGATCAATTAGTCAGAGATGCACGATGTTTGGACAGCAGTAAAGAAACATGATGAAGAAACTAGACATCACTATCACTGTCACAGCGTACATCAATATCTCTACATATATCTCCACCAGACTATCATAACTCTGACAGACAGACGGGTCATCACCACTGCCACTACCTCTTTTATGAGATACACAACTGTACAGACAAGGCTGTTTTTCAGCTAGCTCACACAAGCTGCTTTTATCCCCATATCAACTGTTATCGAAATATGCGTCTGTCTTTTTTATTCTTTTCCCCAACTGCCTTACCCATGCCGTCCATTTGTGAACAACAACATATGCCAAATACATACACAGCATGAGAGACAGGTCCATAAGAAGGCTAAAACATTGGCACAGACAAAGCAGATACCATTTTACCACCCAGACAAAAAGCGTTCAATCAAACTAACGAATATAATTAGTCGCTATTGTAGCAGCTGCTGTAAATAACTGATCAAACAATGGAGAAACCTTTTGAATGGATGACAGGCAATGTTGATGCTTATTGATGAAGTCTCCACTTCCTTTGTCCTGTGATTCTCTGCATCACAATCATTGTGGACAATTTTGTATAGGCAATCAGGGTTTATGGATACGTTCATTTGGTGAAATGAGTCTCGAGTATGTGAATGTAGAGTTAATTCAGCCGTTTTGTTAGACAAACTTGATTATCACCGACGATGTGCTGCTCTTTGCTGGTACACCAAGGACTGGGGTCAAGAGCCAAGCACACAACAGAAAACAGTGCTGGCGACCTTCCCTGCACTGGCATCCAACATGTCACCGCGACGAATGTCAACAGCACTCATAATTATAACAGACACGGCAAGGCAAGCAAGACAGAACAAGATAAGACAAGACAAGGCAAGGCAAGGCAAGGCAAGGCAAGGCACTGTATGTAGGGTACGGCAAGGCAAGGCAACACTGACCCATGCACATGCCTTGCTGAGCATGCTGGCGTTAACATAGGGCACCGGGTGGCGACATCTTCCTAACAAGCTAGGCCATCAGACATAGAAAAAAATATGTTTTGACTTTTAATAACTTAGCTTATGATTTACATATTGAGCCTTCAGCTCTCAATGGCATCTTCTTAAGAAATGGATAGAAACCTAATGTGATTATCATCGATACTCTTTGCAAAAGTGTTTCATCATTTCTTTGCATTTCTCAGACATTTTAAAAATGGGGAAAAAAATTATAGGTGTATTTTTATTCAAACAACTGAATACAGGATCAAAAATTGTTTCACTTGGAGATACAGTAGCTAAAAACTAAGTACAACACCAATGCCATTGCTACCACACCCTCAAAGCATTAAGTTATTATTTCTTCAATACTTTCGAGGAAATTGTACTTGCTCTTAATTACTATATAGTACAACAGACAACACAAACTATGTCTTATCCTTAGCACAGTGAACATGATTGCACAAAGTACATTTGTCCATTGATTTCTGTCGAATTGTTGGTTTTTTATCTGTAACTTCGTTAAGTTCCTCCGCAAGAGCTTTGAGGTTCACAAAATGAGATATTTTGTGCACACGACCGGGTTATTCGTCTGTTCTTCGTCTGCCATTCAGGTAGCTGTGAATGTAATTTTCTTTTTTTTTGTCATTATGTTTTCACTGGTGCGCAATGGCCTACTCGTTTGATATGCTGAACAGTATTGACTCAAGACTCAAGTCTCAACTAGAGAAATAATGTGTGCAAGATGTTCCGTGTACGTTCACACACTGGACTTTGGTTATAGTCTCATCTGGAGGACTTTCTGGGTAGTGGAGTTAGCCTTTATGTCCAATCCAGGGGTAACGTCCAATTCAACTAGATTACTGGTGGTCTCAAACACGGCTCGATTCTGGGCCATCAAAGAGTGAAGCTCGACACTCTGACACTCTGACCAGTATCTGGGCCATCAAAGAGTGAAGTGCGACACTCTGACACTCTGACCAGTATCTGGGCCATCAAAGAGTGAAGTGCGACACTCTGACCAGTATCTGGCCCATCAAAGAGTGAAGCGCATACAGACACTCTGACCAGTATCTGGGCCATCAAAGAGTGAAGCGCATACAGACACTCTGACCAGTATCTGGGCCATCAAAGAGTGAAGCGCGACACTCTGAACAGTATCTAGGCCATCAAAGAGTGAAGCACGACACTCTGACCAGTATCTAGGCCATCAAAGAGTGAAGAGTGAAGCGCGACACTCTGACCAGTATCTGGGCCATCAAAGAGTGAAGCGCGACACTCTGACCAGTATCTGGACCATCAAAGAGTGAAGCGCGACACTCTGACCAGTATCTGGGCCATCAAAGAGTGAAGCGCGACACTCTGACCAGTATCTGGACCATCAAAGAGTGAAGCGCGACACTCTGACCAGTAGACTATCCAGGCCGCTGTATCTAATCTGCCTATCACTCCTCCTAGTCCCTCCTAACCTCCACCCGTGTCATATTCGATCAAGCACATACCATGGAAGGGAAGAGACATCCCACAATGATCAGAGCATTAGCTGTATGAACAATCAGCAGCCATTGCACCATCTACTGTAAATAACACATCGCACAATGTGGAAAACTTATGGGCAGAGCACGATACTGAACACTGCTTTTTGTTCATGCAGTGGCCACTATCCGTGTACTTCCTCCTCGTTACACTCATTGTGGGTAGTTTGGTATGGACAATCAGTGTACGTTCTGTTGCTGCTTTAGTAAGCTTCACTGCATACATTCAGCTTTGTGTGTCCGTGAGTTTTTGGGAATCCGTTCTGTGAATATAGCGTTGATGGAAAAGTCGTGTTGTTCAGCATCCTGTTGTCACAGTGCCCAGGGTTCTTATTGAGAACTTGCTGGTTTTGCTGACACATACACATGGTGATATGCAAGGATGTAGGGTTTTTTTTTGTATTCATCATATTGGTTTTTTTTTCTCTTTTCTCCTTTTCTTTTTTTCTTTCAGCAATATCCAGGGTTGTTATTGAGGACATGCTGTTGGTTTTGCTGACTTGTGCATAGTATGGTGACATGTAGACAGGATGGGAGTTTTTGCTTGTTCAACATATTTATTTTCCTTCCCTCCTCCTTCCTTCCTTTCCTGCTTTGTCCTTCCTTCCTTCCTTCCTGTATTTCTTTTTTCCTTCCTTCCTGCCTTTCATTCTTCCTTCCTTCCTTTCTTTTTACCTTCCTGTCTTTCTTTCTATACCTGCTCATTCATTAATTTTTATTTATTCCAATGCTTGTTTTCTTTTGTCAGATGTTAATTTTATTCATTACTATTTCGTTGTTTGTATTTGTTGTTTCAATCATTTTCTATAATGCTTATCTTTTATACTTTGGGTTTTTTCTCTTCAGATATTATAGTTATTTTCCAAGAATATGTCACATCACATAGAGCTATCATACATAAAGCTATCTACTATGTCTGTCATATAAAATCAGTTAGTGTCTTTATGTCACGAGCTGCACCAACAGATCGTTATCACACACCCTTACAACTCACAAAAATAAATAGGGCTGAAGTGAGAGTAAGAAGGACGCAGAAAATGGAAAACAGACAGAAATAGACAGAGACCAACAGCCATTGAGGCAGTGATGAGAGATCTAAACACAGAGGCAAAGACACAGAGAAAGAGAGAGACAGAGAGAGAGGATGAGAGAGAGAGAGAGAGAGAGGAGATGAGAGAGAGAGAGGAGAGAGAGAGAGAAACAGACAGACAGAGTCAGAAGCAGACAGAGAAAAGGGAGGTCACTGAGAGCACAAAAGAAATTGACAGCAAATAAGAACAGACAGAGAGGGACGGTGTGTGTGTGTGTGTGTGTGTGTGTTTGAGTGTGCATGCGCGCTCGCACGTATGTGTGTGTGTGTGTGTGTGTGTATAAAATTATGGATATATCTCAGCGCAACAGCGTCCATGTCCATAAAAAGCATTTGCATGCACGTGCACGTGTTTTCGCACGTGCCAATATCATGAGCGAGTGGGTACAAATATTCAACGGTGCATGCTAACAATCCCCGAACAACCCTTCCTTTCCTTTTTGTGCCCTCCCAAAAGCAGTGGTGCTAATATCTGCAACAAATGACAAAAGCTTAAAACCAGGTAGTGGTGATGAACATGATTTTCCCATTAACCCTTTGCTTACCAAACTGGTTTCCAAGGCCAAGTACGCTTGCAGAATGAGTGTACACACTGAGGCTTGTCACAGCAACCCACAATACATACAGCAGATTATCGCCCACCCAAAAATATCCACAATGTAACACTGATGCACACTCACCAAAAAAAAGGAAAAAAGATTCACACTGCATTGACTGGCACTGGCCAACGTTGTTTATCTGATCGATATTCGGTGCGGTATCGAATGGTATTATGTTTACTGCATAAAGTACCATGACAGAAAGCGTTCATTTGGTTGCTATGTTGTCAACCCTTTGTTTGCATCTCTATTTGCATTGCTGTCCTTGGCCTCTTTTGCCATCAGCTGAAGGGTGTTAGAGGTATAATGTTAGAGGACTGGGGATGTTCATTTGCTGAAGAGGATAAAAGAAAATTACAGTATATATATTGAAATATATATACATACATATATATATATACAGAGAGAGAGGGGGAAGAGAGAGAGAGAAAAGAGAGAGAGAGGAGAGAGAGAGAGAGAGAGAGAGAGAGAGAGAGAGAGAGAGAGAGAGAGAGAGATTTGATATATTCTTAAAATTCTTTTTATCTCGAGAATAATGGAAAAAGCACTCGTGTGCTTTTTTTCAACCAGTCCCCATGTGTATGCGGAGAGAGAGAGAGAGAGGTATGTGTGCGTGCGTGCGTGAGAGCACACTCAGGGCTGCAAACAGTTCATTAGAAACCTTGCAGTTTGAACTGTCCCTTGTCCTATCCAAATCAAGATCAACTTCAACCTCTACAAAAAGAGCTACTTCCTTTAAAACAACTCATTCCACACAAAGGAGTAAGGGTCACACTTCAAACTTTTGGCTGTTACAATGGCTTTCACAGCTACTTCGAAATTTGACAAACATATCCTTGTCTCCCCTGAATTCAGGTCACGTGACAACCAACTGCTCCCCCCCATTGAACTCTGTCACTAAGGTTAAAATGGGTATTCCCTGGGTGATCTGGTAACGCAGAGGGAAATTACTGGGGACTCTTTCCGTGTCCTTTTGTCAGTCCCCTGTCGCGGTAGACTTTAGCTGTGACTGCATGTGTGAAAGCAACACTAATCATAGGGGTGTGAAAACAAGATTAGGCAACCTCTCTCTCCTGTTCTTTCCTTCCACATGCCTCTGGAGTGCAGATCCTATTAGTGTGAACATCTAGAAGGAAGTGTGTGCGTGCACGTGTGTGTGTGTGTGTGTGTGTTTTGTGTGTGGTGTGTGTGCGTGCACGTGTATGTGTGTGTTTAGGGGGGGGGGTGTATGCATGTGTGAGTGAGTGAGTGTGTGTGTGAGTGTGTGTATTAGCAGCAAATATGTCTGAGGATATCATGTAAAGTTCAGAAACAGGACAGCTCAGAAAACATCCAGATATGGCTCAGATACAGGACCTGAGGAAGATTATGTGGCCGACGGAGGTAACCCTGCAAACTAAGCTGTACGGCCAGTGAGAAGAGCTGGAAAGATCTTGCCATTATTTTTCCCAAAACTCATCTGACGGCGTAAAGCAGAAGAGAGAAGTCGGGGATTTTCAAGAACACATTGTTGAAGCAATACTTAAAAGTAAGAAAGCCCGTAAAAACAAATACCTTTCATTTTACTTACATGATAAATCTACTATCCCTTTCATCAAAAATTAGAATTGCTATGGTCAGTGATATGAGGCACCGTGGTCGAGTGGTTTAGGTGGTCAACTCGTGATCCAGAGGTCGCGGGTTCGATCCCCGCTCGGCTCAGTGTTGTGTCCTTGGGAAAGACACTTTACTCCTATTTTCCTCACTCCACCCAGGTGTACAAGTGGGTACCAGCTCTGCTGGGGAAGTATCTGGCGACAGACTAGCGTCCTGTCACAGGGGTGGTGAAAAACCATCAGTTCGCTTAACGCTACAGAAACCGGGATAAGCTCCGGCTCTATGGGCCTTCTGGCTCGAAAGAACATACTTTTTTTTTTTTTATACATGGTCAGTGATACTCATCACACAAGACATGCAAGCATTGGAAAACTGATGGCTCTAAATGGATGCTGTAAGGACTTGGACAGTACAGTGTGACTTTTTTTTCATTATCATAATAATGGTAGTTTCTTTTACTTCCTTAGGCACAGTTACACTGTGAAAGCACTCCTGCAGTAGGAGAAAGGTGCAGCTTTTGTGTTCTAAAATACCCCTACACAAAATACATTTATACCAAAATCAATGTTTACCCTCATTCTAATAATGGCAGCATTCAATGTATACATGCTCTACACTTTTTACCCGCTTTAAAAGCTTTATCTCTCTCTCTCTCTCTCTCTCTCTCTCTCTCTCTCTCTCTCTCTCTCTCTCTCTCTCTCAGAAGAAGAAGAAGAAGAAGAAGAAGAAGAAGAAGAAGAAGAAAAAAAATGGACTGGACATCAGCCTATCCTATAAAATCTTTCTGCAATGACACCATCATCCAGTACGTTGGTAAAACACCTAAACTTCTTTTTCATCACCAAAAGCTCAGACAATGAGTGTTGTCATCTGTCATATGAGCAAAAATGTGTTGCGCTACCGTTAAGCACCTGACAAGCCAGGCCTAGTGCATCCGAGTTAGGCACTGGATAGAATTATTATCTTTTTAGGTCTTTATGGGGGGGGGGGATGTAGGAGAATGGACCAAGAAGGCAGAAAATAGACAAGAAGGAGGTAACAGGAAGAAAAGGAACAAAACGGGAACAGAGAGAGAAATAGATAGAAGGGAATTCCTAGCACAAAAATTCCAAAAGGTGGGAATACTATTTATACTGACAAGTCCCCGGCATCTCCAAAAGAGGATAAAATGCCTGAAACAAATGAGCACATTTTTTTCAGGATTTTTTTAATCTCCAAACCAAACAAACACAAAGACGCCAAATGCAGCCTGCAAAACCCTGCAAACAGTACTGTTCCATCATTAGCAAAAAGCCCCGGTAAAGCAGTCTGACAAATCAAACAAAAGGGAACGCCACTCTCTGACGCCAGCTGATGAGCGTTCGCTGACAGCTCAATGATGGCCCCTGTTTCCTGTGTCGCCACTAACAAGGTTGGACCCTTCCCCTCCTCACCTATCATTAGTTTGCCACGTCAGACCCATGATGGTCTGAACTCTGTGGCCGTTGGTGGAAGTGGAGAAGGTCTGACTCTCTAATGACTGTGCGGGGTGCTTTGCTGCTTGTCACGCATTTCATTGTCTTCTTTTTGATGTCCAGCACGTGATTCTGAGTTATAGGATTTTTGACTGATATGTCATGCGAAGTTCAAAGTCAGTATTCAGTGACAGTGAAGACAGCCTATAGCGAGACAAGTCTGTTCCTGTCTCAGATTGTTTGGCTGTTGGCTGACTTTGTCTTTTTGTGTGTCTGTGTGTCTCTGTCTGTCTGTCTGTATCTGTCTGTCTATTTCTCTGTCTCTATGTCTCTCTGTCCTCTCTAGTAGATCTTTGAGGCAACGCTGAAGACTTTGCAACCAACTTCCTGCACTCTTCGTGGTTCTCAGCTTTCCTTAGTATGTCTTTTTACTCAAGGCCAGTCCACTCTCCGATGTTGTTTTCCCATCCTGGTCTCTGTCTGCCTCTTCGTCTCCCTCCTTGTACTGATCCTTGTATGGCATACAGCGTATGACTGCACTGTATAAAGTCTTTCCCTTTACCATGTAGTATGTAAAGGAGCCAGACGGAGGCTAAATTAATGACACAAACAAATCTCTGATGAATTCAGAACATCCTAATCATCATTCCATTACTGTCGTTACTGTGCCATGGAACATCATTGCAGAGATTGAGAAATTTTAACTACGGTTTGCAGTTAACTTGAATGTGAAACCAAACTCAACAAAATGATATAGTTAATACCAACACTGACAGCACTACCAAAACTAATGATTGCAATAATACATAAGCAGAGGCAGTAAAGCAGTCAGTCTCAAATCTCGGTACATCATAGGCTAAAACAATGAATTCAGGCAGAAATGGGTGCAGTGGAAGAAGACTGTAAAAAATATATATATAACAAAATATATTTCTAATATCTAGACACAAACATATTCTCAGAAGCATCTGTCAGACCCACACATTGCTAAAGCCAAAATGAAAAGTAGAAGTACACAGGAAGAAACAAGAAAATGTAAGAGAGAGAGAAAGACGACCTGACAGGTAATTAACCATGATTGAACATAGAGTAACGAGATGTGGCAAGTGACCACTGCAGGATTGGAAAGATCTGTCCTTGAACGTCCATCCATGTCCTTAATGCCCCCGTCCACACACACTCACAAACACCACACACACACACACACACACACACACCACATACCACCTTCCTCAACCCTCTCATCAGTATTCATCAGCTCTAAGAAGTCGATGTCACGACATATCCGGTGCTTCCACGCATGGCCAAAACGGGCATGATGGGAATGACGAGAAACGACCGGAAGTGACCCTAGGAGGAGCGACAAATCGCCAATCATCGAACATCATACTGTACTAACACACAGCGGCTGTCCTGTCTTGGGTGTCAACAGCTCTGAATGGATGACTGGGTCTGTCCATAGGAAGATGAGATCAGCTAACCGTTGTGAGCATGCAAGTGCCTGTGTCTTTTCTTTTCCATTCTCTCTGTCATCTGATAGTATTTGTCTTTGGTGCTGTCCGTTTCTGTCTCTCTCTCTCTGCCTCTCTCTGTCTGTCTGTCTGTCTATCTGTCTGTCTCTGTCTGTCTCTGTCTGTCTATCTGTCTGTCTCTATCTCTCAGTCTGTTTCTCTTTCTAGTGCCAGTGTATTTTCTGGTTCATTCCCTTTGTTACTTGATTGTATCTGTTTTGATGCTGTCCCTCTCTCTGGCTCTATCTGTCTGTCTGTCTGTCTCTGTATCTGTTTCTGCCTCTGTCTTTCTTATCTCTGTCTCTATCTGTCTGTCTGTCTGTCTGTCTGTCTGTCTGTCTTTATCTCTCTCTGTCATACTTTTACTTTCAGTATCTGCCTTTCTTTGGTGTATTTTTTTAAAATTCATTCCCTTTGTCACCTAATTGTACTTGCTTTGGTGCTGTCTGTCTCTTTGAATCTGTCTTTCTCTCTCTGTCTCTTTCTCTGTCTCTCTCTATCTTTGTTTATGTCTGTCTGTCTGTCTCTGTCTCTGTCTCTCTCTCTCTCTCTCTCTCTCTCTCTCTCTCTCTCTCTCTCTCTCTCCTCTCTCTCTCTCTCTCTCTTGCCAATGTATGATTTTGTTCATTCCCTTTGTCACCTAATTGTACTTGCTTTGGTGATGTCTGTCTCTTTAAATCTGTCGCTCTCTCTTTTTCTGTCTGTGTCTGTCTCTGTCTCTCTTTGTGCCTTTTATGTCTCTGTCTCTCTTTCACTCTCTCTCTTTCATATTTTTACTTTCTGTATCTGCCCTTTCTCTCTCGCTCTCTCTTCTCCTCCTCTCTCTTCTCTCTCTCTCTCTCTCTCTCTCTCTCTCTCTCTCTCTCTCTCTCTCTCTCCCTCTCTCTCTTTCGCTTTAATATTTTTACTGTCAGTATCTGCCTTCTAAATATCTATGTGTACATCTTAACTGAGGTCATTTGAAGAAGAGCGCATCACTGTTTGATGATTTAAAACAATGGTAATTTAAAAGCTAGTGCAAAAAAGAAAAGACAAAAAACACTTATTGGGAGATGGACACTATGACAACTCTAAAAAAAAGATAGACTGAAAGATAAACAGACAGACAGATATGCAGGCAGGCAGACAGACAGACAAAAGACAGCTAGATACAGACAGACAGACAGAAGACAGACAGAAGAAGTAGATAGATAGATAGATAGATAGATAGATAGATAGATAGATAGATAGATAGATAGATAGATAGATAGATAGATAGATAGATAGATAGATAGATAGATAGATAGATAGATAGATAAACAGACAGACAGACAGACAGACAGACAGAGAGAAGTGGGAAGAGAGAAGGGTAGATATGTCTATTCTAAACTCATGGCTGTTCAATCAATGGTTGAATGACCTTTAAAAAAAATAATAACCTCCCAGATAAGAAATCGATTTTCTCTTAACAGATTGTGTCAAAATTCCTTGCTTACAGCATGAACAAGTCTTGAATGGGCACACACTGTTGAAATCTTCCGTAGCTGCTTTCACAGTAGACTAGTTCAGTTTGAGTTGTAAATCCGTCAATATATTCAATGAATGCAAAGTTAATGGAAAAGTTGTGTTCTCTGCAATTGTTCTCCTCAGGTTGGCAGTTTTGCATACACATGCTCGTCCTTTCAGAAGGCTGTCGGTACACGTGTTAACAAGCATATGCACTTTAAAACAGCTTTGACAAGGAAGAATAATTCATAAATTATCAGGATTACTAGGACTCAAACTTGCAAGCTGCACTTATAGAGTCAGTCACATTAAAAGCCCATTTCATAGTGCATTCTTCAGTTGCGATACTTCCATCCAAAAACGTGCCAGCATTGCTACTACAAGTCCTACAAACCGAGGCCCTGTGTGCGAATGCATGCAGAATATCTTGCACACATGTTATAGTTGTCAAAGTACTTCCTATGAGACCATAAACCGAGGCCCCGTGTTCGAACGCATGCAAAACATCTTGCGCACACGTTCAATCCTGTTCCGCTTTTCGGAAGAGTAGGCCATTCTGTGCTGGTGGAAACAAATGACAAAATTTACAAAACCGCATACACACGGGGACTGGATGTAAAAAAGCACTTGAGTGCTTATTCCATTATCCTCGATATAATAGAGTAAATAAATAAATAAATAAACAAATAAATAACATCCTGTTCTGGTTTTTTCAAAAGAGTAGACAATTGTGTGTCGGTAGGAGCAGACGACAAAAATTTACAAAACCGCATACACACGGGGACCGGATGCAAAAAAAAAGCATATGAGTTCTTATTCCATTATCCTCGGTATAAAATAAATAAATAAATTGCATATCCAGTTCTGCTTCATTCCCTGTCCAGAAAGGCAAAGAAGGTGCGACAACCACAGGATTGTCTGTTCCTCAGCCTGTGACCTTGGCCCAATTAGGGTGAAGGCTGTTCCGTGCACTCTAAAGAATCGTCTGCTCCTTCGACTTTTTGTATTTTATTATTCAGGCTGTGCTGTGCTGTGCTGTGTGGTCACAGATGCAAAGGAAATGATGGAGAGTGTTATTCATGATGACTTGGCTTTGATGTGTGTTTGGTGTGTGTGTGTGTGTGTGTGTGTGTGTGTGTGTGTGTGTGTGTGTGGGTGTGTGTGTGTGTGTTGTTTGTGTGTGTGTGTGTGTTTGTGTGTGTGTGTGTAGAGAGAGAGAGAGAAACAATATTCATATCTTCCTTTCTGTCAATCTCCGCAACCATTTTCCCCTAAAGCTACAATCTGTTATTGCATCACAAAGACTCTCACAGGGCAGTGGCAAGGGGAAAGGCTGGAAAAAGAAAGCTCCAATTTTCCAACTATGTTTATGCCCTGGGACCAATTAAAATGGATACGTATGCACGCACGCACGCACACACAACACACACACACACACATTATTCTGAAAATAAAAGAATTAAAACCAATTAAAAAATAAAACACACATATGCACATACACACACATTCTCGTATGTATGCAGACACACAAACATACATGCATACATATATGCATACATACATAGACACATATGTAAATAATTGTGTACATTACGTGCGTACATACAAACATATTTTACAAGTGTTTTTTTTTTCTTTTCTTTGCTTTGTATGGCTTATCATTGTTCAGGGTGTTTTTTTAATTCTGTGTATGCATATATATCATCACTATTATCATTATTATCATTTTTTATTAGTACTATTTTTTTTAGATAGATAGTTTGATTTAAAAAAAAGAAAAAAGCAACTGCACTGCTTATTCAATGTACCATCTGAAAAGGAATGTTTGACTTGACTTGACTTGACTTGACACATATATAATTATGTACATGGATGGATGGATGGATGGATGGATGGATGGATGGACATTTGAATTTGTGAACTGTGTTAATTGGTATTGGTTGTATGTGTATGGGTGTGTTGTATGCAAGAGCTTTGATTTTTTTTGCAAAATATAGCGCTATATACATCCATTCATAATTAGTTGTTGTTTTTTTTAATGCATGGATGGATGGATGGATGGATGGATGGATGGATGGATGGATGGATGGATGGATGATGGATGGATGGATGGATGGATGGATGGATGGTAGGATGGATGGATGGGTTTTCGATGCATGTATGTACCTACTTACGCAAAAACATACAAGCAAACATACATGTTTGTACAAACTTATGCACATACACAATTACGTACGTATATGCATCACACACACACACACACACACACACACACTACACAAACAACACACACCACACACACACACACTCACACACAACACAAACATCTCCAATCTGAAACAACCTTCTCTTTCGGAATCGTCAAAGAAGCCATTACAAATTGCAGAAACCTGACTAATTGCAAACAACATGCTTCCTTCTTTTCCAGCTGCCACCCCTTCACGACCTTGGTCAAAAATCGAAAACTCCATTAAGGACAAGAGGATCAAGATGAATAAAAAAAAAACTCATCACTTCCAACAGGCACAAGTTCAGATGCTCAGTTTAAAAATCTGTGTTCTTTTGTTTGTGGGTGGTTTCTTTTACAAGTTTTTATCCAGACGTGGGTAACATGCATATTTGATAATTTACTGTGGGTATGCAGAAAAATCGCGAAAAAAAAGGACATTGTAGGTTTTTTTCCGTTATGTTTATCAAGGTATTTCTAATCTAATTCTATCAGTGCTGCTATGATTCAACCCAACAGTCTGCAACTCCTCACTTCATCTCAGCTATCCCATCATCTAGCAGACCAACCATTCAGAGACCGCTGAAGGTTGGGCAACCAGCTTCTCCCGCTCTTCACAATTCTCAGCTTTTCATAGTGTGCCGTTCCACTCAAGGCCAGTCTACTCTCTGATGGTGTCTTCCCATCGTTTTCTCTGTCTGCCTCTTCGTCTCCCTCCTTGTACTGTTCCCTGTAGGACAGTCTCGGCCAGTCCAGAATTTCGTGTGACAGATCTGCAACTACAGAACCAGTAAAATCAAAAGCGGGTTGCCTCTCGCATTCTGCTATAACCCCCACCCCTCCCCGAAAAAAAAGGGAGTTAAAAAAAAAAGAAGGGTGAGGCCACAGGATTGTCTGTTCATCAGCCAGTGGCCTTGGCCCAGTTTGAGTGAAGGCTGTTCCGTGCACTCTAAAGAATCGTCTGCTCCTCCTTCGACTTTTTTTATTTTATTATTCAGGCTGTGCTGTGCTGTGTGGTCACAGCTGTAGAGAAAATGAAGAAGTATGCCTTTCAGGACTACGTGGCTTTGATGTGTGTGTGTGTGTGTGTGTGTGGTGTGTGTGTGTGTGGTGTGTGTGTGTGTGTTGTGTGTGTGTGTGTAGTGTGTGTGTGTTCTGTGTGTGTGCGTGCGTGCGTGGTGGGTGAGTTTGTATTGTTGTTGCGTGCGTGCGTGTGTGTGCTGCGTGCGTGTTGTGTGTGTGTGTGTGTGTTGCATTCACTCTTTTGACTTAATGTCTTTTCACTATTAGTGATATTACATGAAAATGTGTGTGTCAAGAAGATTGCCAATTCATGATTACTTGGCTTTGATGTGTGTGTGTGTGTCTGTCGTGTGTGTGTTCTGTGTGCATATGCGTGCATGTGTGTGTGCTCTCTATGTGTGCATGAGTGCGCGCACGCATATTTGTGTATGTGTATCCGTGTCTGTTTTTGTATGTCTGTCTGTTTATCTGTCTGTGTTCATGTATACATGCACATGTGTAAGCAGGTGCGCACGTGCCCGTGCGTGTGTGTATATGTGTGTAAACTTTTATAAACATCTATCCATCACTCTCGGGAACCCATATTTCCCTAAATCGAGCCATTTTAGAACATGACAAAGACTATCACATAGCAGTGACTTAGGGGGAAAAAGTA
>CM054138.1:68515321-68517821 GCA_028751875.1 Rapana venosa
GTTTTTACTTTGTCATCAGCTCCTACCGGCACACAATGGCCTACTCTTCCGAAAGGAGGAACGGGTTTTTAACGTGTGCGCAAGATGTTCTACATGCGTTCGCACACGGGGCCTCGGTTTATTGTCTCATCCGAAGGAAGAGATGGATCTTGCCAGGAACCGTCAGATAGGGTCTTAGCTTCTAGTCTTGCTGGATGAACTTTTAGAGGAGTCAGCACCACTGTTGGCTCCTGTAGAAAACTCTGCTTGAGTGGGCACCCCGTGTGGTGGCTGGAACCAGCATCCTTACCAATAGAGTTTCGTGTTCTACCCACTAGGCTACCACACACATCCCCTTAGTATGGTGCTGATATTCGAACTGAAGACACTAAGAGGCCAAAAAAGTGGTACACCAATCAGGAAGGGTCGTTTCGTCGTTAACAAAGCGAGGCAGGCTAAAAAGTCTGACAAGAAAGAACAAAAGTACCGTCAATCTCTGATGTAGCCTGGTGAGGTAGTGATATTGACAACCCAGTCACAGAGCTCTCATCCCATGTCGCTGCTGCTAACCAGCTTTGATCTGCTTCTCCATACTTACCATTAGTTCGCCACTTCAAATGTACGGTGACCTTCACTCTGCCAAAATGGATATAGAGTCGATAGAGAAGAACTACAGTTCAGATGGGTTGACAGGTATTTTGATGCTTGTCTCCCATCTCGTTATCTTTCTTTGATGCCTGTCTTTAAAGTATCATGATAGAAAATAACTGCTGTCATTGACCTAAGTATCGTGTAAACCTGAAACTTTATGTCCTGAATGATGCTTGCTTGTATGCTCTGTATCTCTCTCTCTCTCTCTCTCTCTCTCTCTCTCTCTCTCTCTCTCTCTCTCTCTCTCTCTCTCTCTCTCCCTCTCTCTCTCCCTCTCTATCTGTCTGTCTCTCTCTCTCTCTCTCTCTTTCTCTCTCTCCCTCTCTCTCTCTCTCTCTCTCTCTCTCTCCTCTCTTCTCTTTCTCCCCCCCCTCTCTCTCTATCATGTTTGTCTGTCTGTCTGTCTGTCTGTCTCTCTCTCTCTCTCTCTCTCTCTCTCTCTCTCTCTCTCTCCATCTCTCTTTCAATCTGTCTGTCTGTCTCTCTCTCTCTCTCTCTCTCTCTCTCTCTCTCTCTCTCTCTCTCTTCACTCTCTTCTCGTAAAGTTTTAGTAAGACGACAGCATAAATAACCATGGATTCTACCTGTGCTGGCTGTCTTCTAAACATTGGCCATTATTAATTTATGACTCTTCTGCTTCTGCACATCTTTCTGTTACGAATGAATCAGTCAAAAGATCTTGTTTAGGGCCTTCCTTTCATTCTTCCATTGTCTTGTAACATGGCCATGGTTGTATGCAGACGCAAGAAGAAGAAAAATGCATTGCTACTTGAAGACGTCAGCAATAAATAATATTTTATTCCTTTTTTCTAGAATAAAGGAATAAGCACTCGTGTACTTTTTTTTAACATTCAGTCTTCGCGCATTTTCGGTTTTGTAAACTTTATCGTCTGTTCCCACGGGCTCACAGAAGTCTACTTTTCCGAAAAGCGGAACAGGTTTTAACGTGTACACAAGATGTTCTGCTTGCGTTCACACACAGGATCTTGGTTTATAGTCTCATCCGGAGGGTTTACGGGGGAGTAGAGTCAGTACTGATGTTAAATTCAAGAGGAAATACTTACTGAACAGGCGTTTGGTGGGATGGATCGAACCCAGGGCGTCAAATCGCGAGCGCAACGTTCTAACCACCAGGCTATCCCACCCTCCTATGTTTGTTTTATTCTTTTATATCGAGGATAATGGAATAAGCACTCATGTGCTTTTTTACATCCAGTCCCTGTGTGTATGTAGTTTTGTCAATGTTGTCATCTGTCTCCACCGGCACACAATGGCCTACTCTTCCGAAAAGCGGAACAGGATTTATCGTGTGCGCAAGATGTTCTGCATGCGTTCGAACACGGGGCCTCGGTTTATAGTCTCATCCGAAGTGCATGTGTGTGTGTGTGTGTGTGTGTGTGTGGTGTGTGTGTGTGTGTGTGTGTGTGTGTGTGTGTGTGTGTGTGTGTGTGTGTGTGTGGTGTGTGTGTGTGTGAGTGTGTGTGTGTGTGTGAGTGTGTGTGTGTGTGTGTGTGCGTGTGCGTGCACGCACGCGCGCACGTGTGAAAACCACATGACCTGCATTGCTGATGGTTCAAGGCCACCTAATAACGAGACACACACGTCTTTCCTGCTGCTAGCTTAATGAGGCTGAATCCATTCTCCTCTCCTTGTCGTCGCTGCATCAAACAAAATACCAGAGTCCTTAGCACACACACACACACACACAAAAAAGCGGGGGACAAAAAAAGGATCAAGCAATATCAGATACCAACACAGCGTGCGTGCACACACAGGGTTTTTTGCTGGTCATCACGCATAGGTATGATGCCCCATCTCCAACCGGAACACAAGCAAAGTCAGCCTCCACGCCATCGTATTGATTCCTTTC
>CM054138.1:68522821-68525321 GCA_028751875.1 Rapana venosa
AAAGTCATCCCCCCCAGTCTCTCCCCCACCTCTCTCCCCGTTTTCTCCCCAGTCTTTTCCCCAGCTTTTCCCCCCATCTTTCCCCCAGTCTCTCTCCCCAGTCTCCCCCCCAATTTTTTCCCTCCCCAGTTTTTCCCTCCCCAGTCCTCCCCCCAAGTCTTTTCCCCCATCTCCTCCCCAGTCTCTCCCCCGGGTTTTCTCCCAGTCTCTCTCCCCAGTTTTTCCCCCCAAGTCTCTCTCCCCGTCTCCCCCCCCAGTCTCTCTCCCCCAGTCCCCCTTCCCCCCAGTCTCTCTCCCCATTTCCTCCCCCCAGTCCCTCTCCCCGTCTTTCCCCCCAATTTTTTCCCCCCACCCTTAAATTCTCCAGGCTTTCTCCGGGGCGTCTTCACCCTTTTAATTTTCGACGGTTGTAAAACCCTGCTGTTTTCCCCGCCATCATTTCCCGGATTTGGTCCTGTTCATTTTTCCCCCGGTGCCATTCTATTTTTTTTTTGTCGCTTTCATTGACTTTGGGGGGTGTACACATTTACCCGCGCGCGTGTACCACGTACGCACGCACATATGCACGTACGCACGCATGCACAACCACCACGCACTCACAAAACGAAAGCCGCCACCCCACGCCCAATACCCCACTTTCTTATTATTAAAATCAGAAAACACTTTCTTTTTTCAGTATTTTTCCTTTTTTAGGTTGTTCTTAGGGGAAAAAACTAAGTGTAAACCTTTTTTAACCCTTTTTCAGTACTGGTTTTAAACCCAAGGGTGAAAAAATATTAAAAAGAATTCTCCCAACCTTTTTTGTAGATAAAATCAAATTGGATTGTGTTCTAACTAACCCAAAGATTGAATTTTTAGGAGATATAACAAATCCCAAAGATCTGGAGTCAGGGAAAGGGGAAGCTGTTTTTAAATATTTCAGTACGGTTCCATGGGGATTTTGGTTGGTGACTGAGGTACGCGTTTCCCTTTTTTGGGGGTTTTGGGAAGAAGTTGGGGGTTTTGTTTGCCAGGGGGAAATGCTGGGGGGCCCTACGAAAAACGGGCATCCCCCATGGGGAAAATTCTGGCGGGAAATTTTCCTTTCCCCTTTAAATTTTCCCTTCGCTTTGGGTTTCCTTTTTCCTTTCAAATCTCCCCCTTTTTTCCTACTCTCTGCATTTTGGTAAAATTTTACTGTTTTTTAAATTTAAAAAAAAAAGAATGTGTTTAAAACATAACAATTTTTTTTCCCCCCCCGGTCAGATGCGTGGTCTACTTGTCGGGCACTTAAAATCAGATTAATGATTTTTACTCATAAATGACAGAAAAAGGATAGTTGGGGAGGGGTTCAACGAAAAAAAAAAGAAAAATAAAGTGCAAAACCCTTTTTTTGGATGCACCTTTTTTACACCAATAATTTTCCCCAAACCGCAGCGAAAGAATCTCCTCGGGAACTTGTCCCCTTTTTTAGCTACGTTGAAAGCGGTATGGGGAAAAGGGGCAGAAAAAGTCGGGTGATATAAAAAGAGTGGGAAAGGGATTAGGGGCAGGACAACATTAAAAAACAAAAAAGCAAGGAAACAATTTCTTGACAAACAAAGACCAACATTCAAATCAACGTCGGGGTGTGCTACCCCCCTACTAAACCCCCAAGAAAAACAAGGCTTTCCTCTCCGGGTTACTTCAGAAAAAAAAAAAACCCAAAAGGGGTTTCCCCTACCCCTTTGCTGTCAGGGTCTCTCCCGTTTGGGGTGTGGATTCTTTTAGGCAGATAAAATTTTTTTTAAAAGGGATTTTTGAGAGAGAGAGAAGAAAAAGAGAGAGAGAGAGAGAGAGAAGAAGAGAGAGAGAGAGAGAGAGAGGGGAGAGAGGGAGAGAGAGAGAGAAGAGGGGAGAGAGTAAACCCCATCCCTTTCATCATGATCCCCCATTTCAAAATTCAAATTTCCCAGCAAGCGGGGACTCTAAAGTAAAAAACATCCTTTATAAAAAAAAATAATATAAAAAAAATTTGCTCCCACCCCTTCACCTGTCTTTTTCATGTAAAAACGTTATTTTTTTTATTTCTTCATTTATTTATTTTTTTTTATTTATTATTTATTTATTTATTGATTTATTCTTTTATTTATTCGTTCTTTTATTTCGAGGATAATGAAATGAGCACTCATGTGCCTTTTTACATCCAATCCCCGTGTGTATGCAATTTTTTTGTAAAGTTTGTCATCCGTTCCCACCGACACACAATGGCCTACTCTTACGAAAAGCGGAAAGAGTTTTAACGTGTGCGCAAGATGTTATTAAAACTATATGACTATATGACAATAAGCAGCAAAGCAGGCTCTGCAAAATCTACATAGTCCTGGAGTCTGACCATGTCGGAACAGTACAGGCCATCGTCTATTTCACATGGACAACTAATGATGACAGATGACAGGTGCCGAGTGAAGTACTGAACCTTGTTAATGGGGACACAGGACTGAAGGACTGCCCCTGACATGTCAGCAACGCTTGTCAGTTG
>CM054138.1:68530321-68540321 GCA_028751875.1 Rapana venosa
GTGTGGATGTGTGTGTGTGTGTGTGGGTGGTGGGTGTGTGTGGGTGTGGGTGTTTCGTGTGTGTGTGTGTGTGTGTGTGTGTGTGTGTGTGTGTGTTTTGTGTGTGTGTGTTGTGTGTGTGTGTGTGTGTGTGTGTGTGTGTGTGTGTGTGTGTGTGTGTGTGTGTGTGTGATGAGTGTGTGTGTGAGAGAGAGAGAGGAGAGAGAGAGAGAGAGAGAGAGAGAGAGAGAGAGAGAGAGAGAGAGAGAGAGAGAGAGAGAAAGAGACAAACATAGAGCCAAACAAAGAAAGGGGGATTTAGTGCAATTTCCATCTGAAAAGAAAGGAAGTGTGGAGAGACAGAGACAGATAGAGACAGAGAGAGACACAGACACAGACACAGACAGGGGGTGGGGGGGGGGGGGGTAGTGCAAGATGGATGTCAAAGGCCAAAATGGTCCAGTCAGTCCGGCAGTGGTCAGTGCCTCCATCGTGTCCATCTGTATTCCATCATGTGTAATTACCTGTCACCTTCCCTCTGTCCGCCATCTTCCTGCTTCTGCCCATGCGCTTCCCACAACTTGTGTCGCCTGTGTTTGTAAAGCGTATGCATGGGGAACTGATGGCAGGATTATCGTAGTGGGCGTTTTGTTCTCCAGTTGTATGAAACGTGGACTTTCGGGGTTGTTGGTTTTTTCTTTCAATTTTTTACTGTTGGTCTTTTGGGGGTTTTGTTTTATTTGTTGTTTTTGTTTTGTATGAGGTTTTGTGGAGCTTCTTTCCCTCTCTCACTCTGTCTCTTTCTCTCTCTCTCTCTCTCTCTCTCTCTCTCTCTCTTCTCTCTCTCTCTTCTTCTCTCTCTCTCTCTCTCTCTCTGTCTCTGTCTCTGTCTCTCTCTCTGTCTCTCTCTCTGTCTCTGTCTCTCTTTCTCTCTCTCTCTCTCTCCTCTCTCTCTCTCTCTCTCTCTCTCTCTCTCTCTCTCTCTCTCTCTCTCTCTCTCTCTCTCTCTCTCTCTGGATAAACTTGAGCAGACTATAAATCAAACAGGTTCTACACGTACTAACTGAAAATGTTCGTTGGCATTTATCTGGACTTTGGATTATTACTCATGTCCTTTTCATATCTATTCGTATGCTAATAATTATGTAGTTTACAATTGTCCCCTTTGACTGATGGGCTTGTAGCTTTTGTCAAAAATTCGTTCATTCATTCATTCGTTCATTCATTCATTCGTTCATTCATTCATTCATTCATTCTCTGTGGTACACACATTTGTACATCTAGAAAACCAAACAGCATTTTACCCCCCGTAAATCACATTTCTTAGAATTCTTTATTGCATGCTAGGCTGCGGATTTTTTGTTTTCTTTGGTAGCTTATTTCATTGCATTTGTTCCATTTGCTGCTGTTTTTGTGCGCTACATTTTGCTGTGTGCTATCTTATGTTTGTGTTGGTTGTAAGGATAGTAGTGATGTCTCTTGCTATCTTTAGTCAGCTGCCACAGTGCAACGATTTTACCTGTAAACCTTTCATGTGTTGTCATGGGTTCCCCCTTTATCAGAGACCCGCTTACATTGCAGTGTTTTACCATAGACTGGACTTGTTACATGGAAATGGAGAACTGGGCTACACAATAAAATGTTATTTTAGTTTATACGGATACAAATTTGAGAGTGCTGCACATACTACCAAGTATCTTCATAATAATGATAAGCGCTTCGATTTGTTTTGTTTACAAGATTTAGCGCTATATAAATGCCATACATTATTATCATTATTATTATTATAGTTGTTTCCATCTCTCTGATCTAGCTGACAATATTGTGTATTATAAAGGAAGAGAAAACGTAGTCCTGCCTCCACCTTCTAAAACGGAATATAGCCCTGATAAACTGCAACCCAAAAGCTGACTATTTCTATAGTTGCTTCATTATAATCTCTTTCATCACGATAAATCATTCTACACACAACAAGTATCATCAGTTAACAGCGTTTGCTTCGTAGTCGTACTGTGAGGTTAGTTTTTCAGTTATTTGTCTGCAGAAAGTTAATATCAAAGTCCCCTCAGAGTCTGCAGATTAAAGGCTGTTAGTTACAGAGACATGACGACAGTCCTCACTATTCCTTACTTTGTGACTAAATCATTTTCCATGTTAGCTAAAAAGTTATAACATTGCTTGACCTGGCAACTGCAATTTCTTCTAAATGGTGGTGTCTTTGCCATGTTCATAGCTCCCTTTTTAGTTGCTAGTTCTAGGAGTGCACCAGAATAAGTTTGACATATCCTTTACTAACGAGGAGTTAGAAGCATAAAAGTTTGGCAGTGACCAACACAGTGTAAGGAAAAAGCAGCAAAACATGTTTTGCCGTTCGTTTCAGACCATCATCTCTCGTAGTAGCTTCGTAAGAAGACATAGTGAAGGGTCAGAAAAAGAAGATCAAATTTTTGGAGTACACCAGAAAAGCTTACGAGTCAGTGAATCATGTTCCCATTCCTTCAGAATTAGCATCACCTGCAAATCAGAAGTCTGTACCCAGTCTGATGTCCAGATACTAAGGAAGAGAGACATACAAACACACAGATTCCACTCGTGCTGATCGCATCTGTGGAAAATCAGTTTCAACTTTACATGTTGTTCTATCGATTTGGGGCAATTCAGTAGCACGAAACCCACATCAAAGGGAAATAATGAAGCGTGTGATAAAGCAACAAAGCATCCTTGCATCCATTCGAGCTTCCTACATATTCTAGTCCATCAACTTTTGCAAAGCAGACGGAATGTTGTGCTTGATATGACAACCTATTAATAAGCTTCCAGGCAAGGATTACACCTTGTTAATGGTGAAACATTACAGAGGCTTTCATTGAGTGACCAGTCACCATAGTACAGTAGTTAGCAACTTGGGTTACAGACTATAAGGTCACAGGCCCGAATCCCATAATAGTCATAGGGAAGCATACGCACAATTTTCACTATTGTTGTCTTTATGTACTATTCACATACTCTTACTCCGTGATTTCTTTCTCTCTGATATGTTGCACCTTTCCTCTGAAAGATGAGGTTAAAGACATGTCATGGTTTGGCATAGGTACAAAGCAAATTTCCCGTTTTTCCTGTAATGATTGCCCTCATCACGCTCTTCATGGCATTTTCCTGCATGTAGCCAAAAGCCACGTGCGGTTGAAATGCATAGTCCCTGAGCGGTCCTTCTGGGATATTGAAACTGCTGGACAAAAGATCCCCCCGCCCTCCCCTCTTTGCCAGCCCCTGGATAGCAGATCTTGCCTGTGAATGCAGGAGACTGGGAATCAGTCTTGATGTCAGCTGTGGTAACAAGGCTCGTTCATTGTCTGAAGGCTGCACTAATCCTGAAGCTCTCAGGACAGGATTAAGTAGCTCATCCTGTCTTGGTACTTCTGGGGAAGACATCTAATTAACTCGTCATTTGATTGATGACCTTCAGCTTCGTGACAAGAATAGCGACATGTCATCCATCTCAAACAAATTCTGGCTTCAACAATAACAATGGTGCTAAAGTGTTGGCATCTTTTTTAAAAAGTCTACATCCATCACCATTTTGAACACACCCATATAATGATAATAAATGTTTTAGCAGAGACAAAGAAGCCACATTTTGAGAATGCTTTCTTAGCTTCTTTTTTTTTAATAAATGCCTTTTCCTCACTTGAACACAGAAAAAATGTACGTGCACAGCATGTTTGTCATTTGTCTGTATGTTTTTCCCGTTATGGAAATGCCATATGAGACTACAACATGCACGCATTCCCTGAGCATTTTCCACATTATATTCAATGTGCTGGACACAAGACTTTCATCCTTAAATTCGTCATTCAACAGTTGGTAGTTTTGAAAAATCCAGACTGTCTGAAGGTTGTACCAAACATGATGGAAGTCTAACAATAGTGTTACGCTTACTATGAACATCCACATAGACTACAACTGATAAAAGCAATGTCGAAGCAAAGAGGGGGCAAATAAAAAGGATGGACTCTCAAAAATATACACATGTGCCTGCCCAACGTTTCAAACACGAAATATAATAATCACCATTGCTTTGTGAGTAAATACAGACACCCTCCCTCCCCCCCCCCTACTTACACAAACCATGTTCGTGCACATGCACGCACACAACACACACACACACACACACACACACACACACGTACATGCACACAGGAGCCACCTCACTGGAAAGATCAAATCACTGCTATGATAACAACTACCTTACACATCGGTACTCCTCCAACAACCAATTTACACAAAACAAAAAAGAAGGGACAACCTTAAGGAAGCACAGTTCACTTGTCATAAACCCAGCACCATTTTAAGATGTCAGTACATATTATATACCCCCCCAAAAAACCGGCAGTACACGGTAGGTAACAGGGGTAAGAAAAACTACCAGTAAAGAAAACCTAATACAAAAACAACCTGACAGATCCTTACCCATGAGTGAACACAGACCAGCCAGATCAGACCTCTGACCACGAGAGCAGACAGGTAAGGGGAATGCCCTTGAAGCCCCAACCCTCTTACCCCCACTTACCCACCCTACCCCATCCTCCAAAAATGCTTAGCAGCCCTCTACCCCACCCACCCCAAACCCACCCTTTCTCATCACAACCCTATCCTCCACACTCCTCTGCTCTGGGATACTGACGACAAGCCATATCCGGTGTCTGCGCGCATGGCGACCCTGATGGGGCATGATGGGAATGGCGCGAAATGACCGGAAGTCGCCTGGGAGGGCGATAAATTGCTGATCATTGAATATCGCACTTGTACCCATAACTTTTTCCGTTCGGGGGCGTTGAGCTACCAATCGGCATTTTCTTCATCCAATCATATTTTTTTTGGTTGGAGAACAAAATGGCAAGGGAGGAGGGGGGGGGGTGAGGGTGGAAAAGGGGGGGGGGAGAGCGAAAGCTGTTATTTTTCCATGGGATTCTCTGTGTGGTGTGTTTGAGGGGGGGGGTGGGGGGGGGGGTGGTTGATGGGTTTTTTGGGCTTTTTCCATCAGGGGTGTTTGTGTCTGAGTCGGCTTTTCTGTCTTTCTCACTGTCGTCTCTGTTTTGTCTCTGCCTAGATCTTTTCATTTTTTTAATCCTCACTTACCCTTAGTGAGGGACCTTTTTGAGCATCGGAGATTACACCGTCTACTTTAAAAATTTCTCTCCATATTATCAAGATAGATAAAAATAAAGATAAAGTAGATAATAGATAGATAGAAGATGAAGATAATAATAGATGTGTGTTTATGTATTAAATCCACCTGTCTATCTATCAACTTCTATCCATTCATCCATCCATCTATCATCTACCTACCTAGGGGTTCTGCGTCTATCAAATCATTTTTTAGCCAAATTCGAGTTTGCACACATAGCACTATTGTTTTTTTTTGTTCGGGGTTTTCCTTTTTTTAGGTGGTTTTCTTGAGAGGGGTAATTTTTGAAACTTTTTTTTTGTCTTTTGTTAGTTCATATTGTTCCCTTTTATTTGTTTGGGGTTTATTTTTTTTTATTTTGTTTTTACGCTGTTTTTTGTTGTTACGGGTTTTTTTTTGTTTATTTTCTTTTTTGTTTTTCTGTTTTTTTTTATCTTTTTTTGTTCATTTACGTATGGGGTTGGAGGTTTTAGTGTGATGTGTTTGGGGGATGGGGGAGAGTTGTGGGGTTTTCAAATTTTTTTATTGTCTTTTTTTGTTTTTTTTTGGTTGGTTTTTCTTTTTTGATTGTATAATGGGGGATATATTTTCACGAATTTTTTTTATTTATTTTATTAGTATGGTTTAATATTTTTTTAGGTTTTTTTTTTTTTTTTAATTCCATTATGCATATATTTTGTCCCTTGTTTATTTGCATGGTTTTTCATTATTAAATTTTTTTTTCAGTCTGCATATATTTTTTTTCTCTCTTCTTTTTATTTAAAAAAAAAACATGGCTTGATGGGGGGGGGGGGGGGGGGGGGGGGGGGGGGGGGGGGGGGGGGGGGGGGGGGGGGGGGGGGGGGGTTGGGGGGGGGGGGGGGGGGGGGGGGGGGGGGGGGGGGGGGGGGGGGGGGGGGGGGGGGGGGGGGGGTTGGGGGGGGGGGGGGGGGGGGGGGGGGGGGGGGGGGGGGGTGGAACAAATTTCCCAAAAAAAGTTTCCCCCCCCCCCCAAAAAAAAACCCCTTTTTTTTCCTAATTGGGTAGGGGGAAAAAAATAAACCCTCAAAAAATTTTTTTTTTGGGGGGAACCCAACGCACAAAAAAAAAATCCCCAACCAAAAAATTGGGGATCTTCAAGCCCAAGCCCAAGGACCCAAAAAAAAAAACCCTGGGATTTTACAGAAAGAAATAAAATTTATGCATACAATTTCTCAATAGAAAACGGGTTACAAAAACATATCCTTTCACGCAACGAAACATAAAAACAACATTCAAACTTTTTCTTATTCCTTTCCAGCCAGCCCTCTTTTTTTCCTTCTGACCTTTAAAACCAGGAATTCCGTGTCCCCGGGGGCCCTTCAGGGCACAATCCCGGGGCAGACATTCAAAACTTTAAACAGGGGGGGAGGCCGAGATGCTGAAAAGGAAAATTTTTTCTCCCCCTACCCTTACTTCTCATACAAAAGGAGTATTCCTTCCTTGACCAAAACATCTAGCCGGGAGATGAGGGGGCGGGGGGGGGGGGGAAAGAGGGGAGGGGGGAGGCGGTGGGGGAGGAGGAGAGCAAAGTAGCAAGATGGAAAGAAGATCAGGCCGGTGATGGCTTTTATAGTTCGGAGACAAACTTTGTTGGATAGGGGGCAGAAAGTGCGCAACGTTATGATGGAAGACCCTTGGGGGGTCATAATGTGAGGAATTGAGTAGGGATGTTTTCCTTTCTCTCTTCTCTTTGCTGTGGAGAGCAGTGGCTGTATTGCAACTTAGCATGAAGTGCGAATGGGATGGAGACTGATTGAGAGTGCATGAAGTGCCAATGTGATAGAGATACTGATTGAATGTGCATGGAGTGCCAATGTGACAGAGATACTGATTGAAAGTGCATGAAGTGTGAATGTGATAGAGACACTGATTAAAAGTGCATGAAGTGTGAATGTGAGAGATACTGATTGAGAGTGCATGAAGTGCCAATGTGATAGAGATACTAATTGAGAGTGCATGAAGTGCCAATGTGATAGAGATACTGATTGAGAGTGCATGAAGTGCCAATGTGATAGAGATACTGATTGTAAGTGCATGAAGTGCCAATGTGATAGAGATACTGATTGAAAGTGCATGAAGTGCCAATGTGATAGAGATACTGATTGAGAGTGCATGGAGTGCCAATGTGATAGAGATACTGATTGAAAGTGCATGAAGTGCCAATGTGATAGAGACACTGACTGAAAGTGCAAGAAGTGCCGATGTGAGAGGAAAAGATTGAAACTGCATGAAGTGTGAATGTTGTAATAAAAACTGGTTGAACGTGCTGATTGAAAATGCATGAAGTGCAATGTGATAGCTAAAAACTGATTGAAAGTGCAAGAAGTACCAATGTGATATAAACTGATTAAAGTGCATGAAGTGCAATGTGATAGATAGATGTTGATTGAAAGTGCAAGAAGTGTCAACTTTAGAGTCACTAATTGAAAGTGCCTGAAGTGCGAATGTGATAAATAGAAACTGATTGAAAGTGCTTAAAGGGACAATGTGATCAATAGAAACTGATTGAAAGTGCATGAAGTGCCAATGTGGCAGAAACTGAAAGTGCATGAAGTGCGAAAGTGATTGAAAGTACATGAATTGCCAATGTGATAGAAACTGAAGGTATATAAAGTGCCAATTTGATCAATAGACACTGATTGAAAGTACATGGAGTGTCAATGTGATCAATAGAAACTGATTCAAAGTGCATGAAGTGCGAATGTCAGAGAAACTGATTGACAGTTACGGAAAGCGCTATTTATGGCAGCTGTGATTTTTTTTAAAATGAGGGAGACATAGTAGTGTGTTTTGTCACAATGGGTGGCCGGCCATGTCTCTATCTGTGTCTGTCTGTCTGTCTGTTTGTCTGTCTGTCTGTCTCCCTCTCCCTCTCTCTCTCTCTCTCTCTCTCATCTCTCCTCTCTCATCTCTCTCTCTCTCCCCCTCTCTCTTTCTTTTCTTTCTTTCTTTCTTTCTTTCATTCATTCTTGTGTGTGTGTGTGAGTGTGTGTGTTGAACGCGCGCGTGCGCGCACATTTAGTTTTTCTTCTAAAACAGAAGAAGCCACACACATAAACACGCGGCTCCTACATGAATAAACATGACAGATATTATTTCCCCTGACATTTTTATTTGTCATATCTGCATAACCTTGAACTTTTTTTTTTAAAAGCGCCATCTTAACTAGGCCAAATTCAAATTCACTCATAGAGGAGCCGTCCAGTCTAACTGGACCAGGGCCAGAAACTGTTAAAAAATGTTTTTCTTTGGACCCTCCCCCCCTTCCCGCTCCTTTTCCTCATCAGAATGCATGGAGGACATCTTGCTTACACGTTACAACCTAATTTCCCTTTCATAAAAGAGTGTGGGCAACTTATCGCCTGTGCTATGCATGACTCACTAAAATGCCTTGCACACGTGTGTGGTGTCGTTATTTAAATGGTTTTCTTGACGCTAACTGGAGTAGGACGTTCAACTGTACGAACTTGGTCAAAAAGTAACTTGAAGGTCCTTTTAAACTGTTGAGCACATCGTTTTATATCATCACACATGAAAATACGACCGTAAATAATGGCAATAAAATAATATTAGATGAATGAAACCTCAGTCGAGATTGCAAACATAAAACGAGTACTCTCTAATTTTGCCTGGAAAATTTGTTTATTTCCCAATTTGCACACTGACAGAGATCATAGTTATACAATCCAGGAGTTGACAGCATTTGTCTTGCGGTCTGCTGTCTGTGCATTGGCATCCCTTCTGGTAAACGAAAGAAAAGGTTAGGTTTCTACAGGAAGTTTCCATACCATACATATAAGTTCTTATTTCCGTTTAGCTCGTCCATTTTACCTTGCAGCGCACGTCCCTTACCTGAAGTCAAGCCAAGTCAAGTCAAGTCAAAAACACTTTAATCACCCCATGAAGCGCGATTACAATACTGACAGGCACATTGATACGCATCAAAATCTCGAAAGACACAAAAAGCTACATTTCATATTGGTCAAAACATTCAAAAATAACTTCAAATAAAAATGTCACAAACACACACACACACACACACAAATACCACACACGCGCGCGCGCGCACTCACACACACACACACACACACACACACATACACGAAGAGCAATGAATTCAACATGTTCAACTTAACAACAACAATGACACACTGCCTGAAAAACTCATTGCAGTACAACTTCTTCAAAAGTTTACAGAGAATTCAAGTTTGTGTCAGAGTTAGTTTACTTTTCATTAAACCATTTTGCTGGGCTTTTTCTTCAGGCATTAACGATTCAAGACTCAAGACTGAGGAACACTTTGTCTCTGTTCTCCTCCGTTTTTCTTCATCATTGCATCGCTACAAACTCCAGAGGACTATATGGTACCTATACATGGAAAAAGAAAGTGCATTTCTGGGGGTGATAGTCCAGCGTGGTACAACATAAATGGAAGGCAAGAAGTGTCTTGTACCGTGAACAGAACAAGCCTCTGAGATGGACCTTAAATGAAATGAGTGGGTTTCTGTTCAGGAGGGAGAGAGCGGTATCTGTACTGCCTCTTGGTGACAAGTAGAATTTGGCAGAAATTGAATGAGGTCGTGGAGTGTTCGGTTGGTGAGAGTAATGGTCCTCTATCTCTATCTCTTGCCCGTGTTCTTATTGTGTGCTTCTCTCCGTGTGTCTCTGTTTCTGTTTCTGATTTTTATGTGCATTTTTTGTTGCTGTTTTTTTGTGTGTCGTTCTGTCTCTTCCTGTGTCTTTCTGTGTGTGTGTGTGTCTCTCTCTCTCTCTCTCCTCCCCTCTCTCTCTCTCTCTCTCTCGTCTCATCTC
>CM054138.1:68542821-68550321 GCA_028751875.1 Rapana venosa
AAGCTAGGATAAAAGCATGAATAAAGCTCTAGTCGCGTCTGAGCTTAAAAAATATGGGCACTTCTTTCTAACACACACACACACACACACACACACACACTTACCTTCTTTAAATAGGCAAATCTTCACTGGATAATGCATTTGCATCTATATATACTGTCAAAAGCATAATTTTCTTTTTGTTTTCGCCTCTCAGCGTTTTTTCTTCAACCTTGAAATGTCCTTACCAAAAAGAACGAAGTCTTTAATGAGATAGATAGATAGATAGATAGATAGATAGATAGATAGATAGATAGATAGATAGATCGATAGATCGATAGATAGATAGATAGATAGATAGATAGATAGATAGATAGATAGATAGATAGATAGACAGACAGACAGACAGACAGACAGATAGATAGATAGATCGATAGATAGATAGATAGATAGATAGATAGATAGATAGACAGACAGACAGACAGACAGACAGATAGACAGATAGATAGATAGATAGATCGATAGATAGATAGATAGATAGACAGACAGACAGACAGACAGACAGACAGACAGACAGAGTGGAGCCGAGTAAACAAAAACAGCCTTTTTCTTCTTTTTCTTTTCTTATTTCAGCTGTGGCCTCTTCCCAAATCTTCAACAACAACAAAAACGGAAGAAAGAGACAGACGATGTTTGAGAGTGCAGGGAACAAGGATCCTGTCAGAGTGGGCCAAGGCCAGTGAATGATGTAATGGACATCCCGTGTTCACCCCACACCCTCCTTCCTCTTCTCCTGCTTCTTCTGCTTCTCTTGGGACAGGCAATGTAGCAGAATGAATAATGACATCAGGACTTGACAGCTCCTTTATTGATTTATTCATTTATTCTTTTATTTTCGAAGGTGATGGAAAAAGCACATGTTAGACGTAAGCCACGGAACATACCCAGAATGCATCCTCAATTTCAATTTCAATTTTTGTACATCGCGAATAATGAATAAGAACTCGTCCGCTTGTTTATCTAGTCCTCGTGTGCATGCAGTTTGTAAATGTTGCCCCCCATTCCTGCGTCACAAAGGGCCGACTCTTCCGAAAGGTGCAACAAATTTTAACAAATCCGCAAAAAGTTCTGCGTGCGTTCGCACACGGGACCACGGTTGATAGACTCATTTGAAAGACTTTCGGGGGAGTGGAGTCAGCAGTGATGTTGTTAACTCCAAGAAAAAAAATCCCCTTGATCGGGCTTCTCAGCGGTGGCTCGAACCCGGACCGTCAGATCACGAGTGCAACGTGCTCTAACCAGCAGACTATCCCGTCCATGAGGTTTTAACCTTGATGGTACTGATAGATTATTAAGGATGAGGGATCTTCCATTCCACTGCAGAAGCATTATCAAGATAAGTAGCAGCACATGTGGCTTCACGCATGCATGTATCCACGCGCACGCGTACAATAATATCAAAAGATGAATAACCCCTCCAAATCAACCTGCATTTCTTTCGTTTGAACAAAGACCATTGAACATAATTATACCAATGTTGTTGTTGCTTCGATTTTACGTCTGTCTACTCAAAGTGATACGTTGTTATACCAATGTGCTTAAGTAAAAAAAAAAATTTTTTATTTCCAGATGGAACATTGAATAAGCAATGCATTTGCTTTTTTTCATCAAGCCATCTATCTAAGAACAAATTTCTTAATGATTATACTGAAATACTACATTATTGCATCCTTACCATTAAATTAAACCAGTAAAAAAAGGAAAATCGATAAGATAATACATTGGAAATACAAATTACCACATATACATATACACGCACACACATACTCATACACACCTGCGCGCGTGCGCGCTCACGTCCACACACACATTTAAATAAAGAGTTTTTTAAGAATTAAAAAAAGAAAATCATTAAAAAATCAGGACAAACAAATTACTTCACCTACTGTTTAATCCATTCTTCCACATTTATACTTTAGATAATAATAAGGTACAGGAACAAAACGTTAGAAAATACTAGGCATTCGTTGCGTCATTACTGACAAAATTCCCTTCAATGACCTCCCTCCTCTCCTCCTCCACCCAGCAAACGTGTGCTTTTTATGCGCTCATACTCTTCAAATAGCGCTTTTTAAAAATAATATATTCACACAATAACTATCAAACAAGCACGATAAGTCAAATAAGACAATAATAATGATTATTATAATAAAGATACAATAATAACAACAATCACCCATCACCATGAGACAACAATATAACAAATAATCCCCATCACCATGAGACAACAACATAACGATGATAACAGAAAAGCATTGGAAAGGATGGGGGATGGGGGAGGAGTATCAAGGGAGAAGGGGAAAAACACATTCAATCAAATAGAAAAATAATAATAATAAAACAATTATTCAAACAAGTAAAGCTGAATCATCTCCACCAACAGCCTATCTCCAGTCCTTACTATTCCTCTCATACCACTCCATCTTGTCCTGAAGAAAATGGAAGACTGTAGCAAGAGATGCACCTGATTCCCTAACATTCATCCGTCCACAATGGGGTCAAGGCCGCGAGATGAGCAAGTGCATGTCCCCCCCCCCCCCCCCCCCCCCCCCCCCCCCCCCATAATCCCACTGCTCTCCTTCAGCCTGCTTGGTTTGCTAGTAGTCGTTTTTCTAATGGCTATTAAAGTCACCTCGGGTAACATTACTGACGGAAATGGAGACTATGAAGTACTTTCTGTAATCTTTTTTTGTTTAGTCCTGTGTGAACGTACTCTGATGTAGGGTGGATACTGTGTATTACTACTACTACGAACGAAAGGCCTGAAGGAATACAAACTATGAAAAAGTTCTCTATTTTATTGGGAAAGTTTGCAGATTTAGTCTTAGGGTAACTGAAGATCGTGATACGTTTTTGAATTATGATTATGAAAAGATATAGAAAGGGTTCTTGGTGTGGAATACTGCGACAGTATGGCCTCAAGGAATGAAAACAAAAGGAAGTTTGTGTTCACTCAAAACACTTGGGGATGTTTTAGTTATACAGACAAGACGTTGTGATACCTTTTGAAGAAATACAACAACAGTTAAGGAAGAGGCTTATATGAGTGATACCACGACAGTGGACTTCAGGGTTTGAAAATTAAGGGCAGTTCTGTGTTTGTTGGGGGAATTTCAGAGTAGGCCTAAGTTCAGAATAAAAAGACACGGTGGTAAAGTTTTAAAAACTTTGAAAGTTTGTGAAAAATTATGTGGTGATGGTGGTATTGTTTGTACGACGTATATCATGGTAGTACTACGTAAAAAGTTGTACAGGCACAACTGATAAATAGAATAATTAATGATTAGATAAAATGAAAAATAGATAGATAAATAAATTAGTAGATAGATAAGTAGATGAATATACAAAATAAAGGTGGCAATTATAAATTGTGCATTGTCTTAGAAACAGCAGCACATATATTTCACACCTTTTCCCAGTTTAGCCCATATCAGCTATAGTAGTAGTAGTAGTAGTAGAGTAGTAGTAGCAGAGTAGTATATAGTTTTTTGTGTTGACATTGTTGTTGTGTTTTAGAATGCAGAGGGTTTGGTTTAGTTTTCTTTTGGGGGTTTTTTTGCTTCCATTGGGGTGGTGTTTGTTGTTCTTTATTTGCTTGTCCTTGTTTCTTTGTTTTCCTTTTGGGTTTCGGTTTTGTATAGTGAGTCTTTTGCATTGTATATTGTATTAAGGTTTTCTAGGTTAGTTTTTAAAACTATGAGGAGTTTTTCATACTGTTTTGTTTCCAATCGAGTCATCACTCTGACACATTTACGATGCACTTCTCCGCATCCTTATAGAAGGATTGTTTTTTCTTCTTGTTGTTGTTTTCTTTTTGTCTGGGTTAATAATGAAGCAACTGCTTCACTGGCAGCATAATTCACTAAAGTAAGAAAACCAGCAAAAGTGCTAAGTACCCGTAACAACAGATTTCGACAACATGCCTTCAGGATCTCTTCTCAACATACTTCATCCATTCTTTGTGTTTTTTGTACATCAGCAAAATAAAAAGCATTGACAGGTTTGCAATTTGTTAGAGTTAAGAGATACTCTGTGTTTCTCACAAAGTACAAACCTGTAAAAACGATATAAGTAAAGTAATTCAACACAATAGCATACAATGCCAAGCAATAACAGGATAAAAACGCAACACTTTATAAACCAAGTTATTTCCTTTTTCCTAATACCATGAAAGCTTTCAACTTCAGTTTCAATAACCTCTAATATTAAGTATTTACAGCAGTGACTCAAAACAGTGGCTGATTCATCTGAGAGCAGCCAGAAGGTCACGTGACCTTGAACAGCCGACCAATCATCAAGGAGAGCGTGGTTCTTCCTTCATTCATTACCAAACAGTGTTTCATTGTCAATACTTTCTTTCACTGAATTCCCTGCGGTGAGGACCTCTTAAGCTATTGTTTCCGACAGAGGGCTGACCTGAATCAATATTGAGTATCCAGTCTCCCAGGGTTTCTTCTTCCCTTTGCAGTGATTAAAAAGCAAACCCTTGCCAAGCACTTAAGGTCTGAGTAAATAGGAATTAAAACAACAGAGTAACTAAGGTGGTTAGAGGGGTGAATGAGGCAACATGCTTTTCAGTCTCAGTTGACTGTGTATGTTTCTTCTTCTTCTTCCTCCTCCAAAGCTCAGACAGCAACTATTGTTGTCTGTTATGAGCGAAAATGCGTCACGCTGCCGTTAAGAACCTGGCAAGTCAGGCCCAGCCGATCGACTTGGGCATTAGAGAGAATTATTTTCTTTGAAGTCTTTCTGGAGAAAAAGGCAGGAGAATGGATCAAGAAGGCAGAAAATAAACAAGAAGGAGAAGGTGACAGGAAGAAGAGGAACAAGGCAGAAACAAAGAGAGTGAAAGAAAGTAGGAAATTTCTAGTACAGAATTTCCAGAATGTGGGATACGTGTCTGTTTGAAAGAGGTTTTTTGGTGGTGGTGGTGGTGGTGGTGGTCTTTTTATATATTTATGTTATGTTTTTCTTTAATGCTCGTTAAAGTGAACTTTGGGGGTATATTTTCCATTTTTATTCTTAAATTCCTTGTGCTTTGTTTTGGTGGGGTTTCTTCTATTTTTATATCTTTGTGATATTCTTCTTTAATGGTTGTTATAGTCAATATTGGGGGATTTGTTCCCTATTCATTTCCATTGTTATAACTTTGAGATGGATGTGCTTTGCTTTGGTAGGGTTTTTTTCTTCATTGATCATGCTCAGTCCCCTAATAAGGGCAGGAACTGAATGTTAAAAAGAACGTTAGTGCTTATCTCTTATTTTCAAAATAAAGAATTTGACCTTGCCTTGTCTTGTCTTGCCCAACCTTTGCCTTGCTTTTCTTTGCTTTGCCTCGCCTTGCCTTGTCTTGCCTGGCTTTCTTAAAATTCTATTCTATCGAGGATAATGGAATAAGTACTCATGTGCTTTTCTACATCCAGTCCACGTGTGTATGCAGTTTTGTGCATTTTATCATCTGTTCCCACCGGCACACAATGGCCTACTCTTATGAAAAGCGGAACAGGATTTAACGTGTGTGCAAGATGTTCTGCGTGCGTTCGCACACGGGGCCTCGGTTTATAGTCTCATCCGAAGGACTTTTGGGGAGAGTGGAGTCGGCACTGATATTAACTCCAGGGGAAAATATCCCCTTGAACGGGAATCGAACCCGGGTCGTCAGATTGCGAGCGCAATGTTCTAACCACTTAGGCTTGTCTTGCCTTGTCTGACCTTGCCTCGCCTTGCCTTGTCTTGCCTGGCCTTGCCTTCCCTCACATTGCATTATCCTCCCTCCTTCCCCCTCCACTCCCCCTCCCCCTCCTCTCTCTCTCTCTCTCTCTCTCTTCTCTCTCTCTCTCTCTCTCTCTCTCTCTCTCTCTCTCTCTCTCTTCTCTCTCTCTTTTCAAACAAAGAAGACAGAGGTTATTTTGATCGATGACGAGGTCCTTGCGTGCCAAGGCGCTTTGTGTGCATCACCAGTATCAGGGAGGTGTGTTCTGTCTTTACAGCTGATGGAAAGGGCTCAGTCACACAGGGTGATCTGTATGCACGTTATCACCGTGTGTGTGTGTACGGGTGTGGGGGGGGGGATATGGGTGGGTGTGTATGTGTGAGTGTGGTGTGTGTATGTGTGTGTGTGTGTGTGTGTGTGTGTGTGTGTGTGTGTGTGTGTGTGTGTGTGTGTGTGTGTGTGTGTAAGTGTGTAAGTGAGTGTGTGGGTGGATGCGTGGGTGCGTGGGGGTGTGTGGGTGTGTGTGTTTGTGTGGTGTGTGTGTTTTTTTGTGTGTGTGTGTGGTGTTTTGTGTGTGTGTGTGTATGTGTGAGTGTGTGTGTATGTGTGTTTGTGTGTGTAAGTGTGTGTGTGTGTGTGTGTGTGTGTAGTGTGTGTAGTTTGTATGTGTGGACTGTTAGTGTGTGTATTTGTGTGTGTAATGTGTGTGTATTGTTAGTGTGTTATGTGTGTGAGTGTATGTGTACATGTATGTGTGTGTGTTTGTGCACGTTTGAATGTGTGTGCATGTGTGTGTTTGTGCATACGTGTGTATGTATGTGTGCATGTGTGTGTGCGAAGTGTGTGTGTGTGTGTGTGTGGGTGGGTGTGGGTGTGGGTGTGTGGGTGTGTGAGGGTGGGTGTGGGTGTGGGTGTGCTTCTTCACTTTTCAATCTTGAAAGGAGAATAACAACTTTTATTCGTTAAATTATAATAATTATCCCCGAGGTCGAAATACAACAATCTTAAAAAAATCGACCCCAAAAAACCCCAAAATGGCCACACACACACACACACACACACACGCACACACACAGACACACACACGCGCGTGCAAGCGCGCACGCACACACACACACACACACAAATCTCACCATTTGCTGAATCTCAAAGCTACTTGCCGAAAAACGTACCGCAAAAACCAAAAAAAGCATCATTCATTAAAATCAAAACTAACATCTCCTTTTGGCCTTGGACTTAATCAAACATCTTCTACTGCCTTGCCTGTCTTCTCTAAATTAAAAAAAATGTATAGATAGATAGATAGATAGATAGATAGATAGATAGATAGATAGATAGATAGATAGATAGATAGATAGATAGATAGATAGATAGATAGATAGATAGATAGATAATGCGGACAGGGAAACGTGACAAGCAAGCAGGTCAGTGTTATCCTTTGATCAGTCAATGGTCACCAAGGCATTGTCCGCACGCATGCTCTTCTGTCAATCACTGTCATTATCCGGCATTAGCCTGGGAAACCTTTCTGCTGAAGTGCTGAAGAGAGAGAGAGAGAGAGAGAGAGAGAGAGAGAGAGAGAGAGAGAGAGAGAGAGAGAGAGAGAGAGAGAGAGAGTGAGAGGGGGGGGGGGAATGAAAGAACGGAAAGAATAGAGAAGACTTAGAAAAAAGGTGAGGTCGATGATGTCTGTGTTTTTATGCGGAGAAGGAGGAAATATCGGAAAGAGGAATATCGTGGTGGGTTGT
>CM054138.1:68555321-68577821 GCA_028751875.1 Rapana venosa
TCAAATTTTTATTTCCAGATGGCACATTGAATAAGCAATGCATTTGCTTTTTTTCATCGAGCCATCTATCTAAGAACAAATTTCTTAATGATAATACTGAAATACTATATAAAAAAAAAGTCCTTTCCGTGAGACTATAAACCAAGGCTCCCATGTGCGAACGTGCGCGGACCATATCGCACGCACGTTAAAACATGTTCTGCCTTTCGCAAGAATAGACCATTCGTGCATCCATACTAAGTCTTGTGGTTTTGTGTTAATCCATCGACCGTGAAGTCAGAATGTGGCTACCTTAAACGTGGGCAAAACCGGATCTTTGTCCCTCCATCTCTTCTGTCTCTGTCTGTGTGTCTGTCTGTGTGTCTCTCTCTTTCTTTCTCTATCTATCATCTATCAAACACATCCACACACATACACAAGAGAGACAAATAGACAGACAGAGAAAGAGACAGAGACAGGAAAAACACAGAGGGAGTGAGAGACATAGCCAGAGAGACAGACTAAATGACAGCGAGATGGATGGACTGAGACAGAAACTGGAGACTGGTTGAGACAGAGAGACGGAGATACGTTGACAGAAGGAGATACACTAAGAGCGAGAGACAGAGACAGACAGACAGAGAGATGGACAGCTAGAGATAGAGACATACACATATATAGACAGAAAAAAAGACAACGAGACGGAGACAGAAACAGGCATACAGACAGACATAGCCAGGTTGACAAACAGACATACAAACATTGAACGAGCTATTCACAAAGATTCAATTTCTGTACATCTTTTTTTTTCTTCTCAGTAATTTTCTTCAGGTCAAATTGCTACGAGAAAAAACCGTGACGTGACAAGTATCTCTTTGCTTGAAAAGAAAACCCGATTCTGTCCCTTGTAAATCTCTGGACTTCAAATTAATGGGGGGAAAAAAGACTATCCACACTTGAAAACTGCCTGTCCACATACCTCACGTTTTCAGTTTTAAATGGCATCATTATGACTCCATGGCCTTCGGGTCAAGGCCAAATCAGCGTCTTTTTTTCTGAGTACTCTCCCTTTTTTTTCTGTGTGTGTGTGTGTGTGTGTGTGTGTGTGTGTGTGTGTGTGTTGTGTGTGTGTGTGTGTGTGTGTGTGTGTGTGTTTTGGGTGGGGGAGGAGAGGGGAGGAGGGGGAGGGGGGAGAGACTGGGGAAGGAAAGAGGAGGAAGGGGAGACGGGGGCGGGTGAGGGAGGAGGGGGGGGGGGGTGAGGAGAGAAATTGTTATCCTTCGATCAGGCAGTGGTCATTTTCTGAACTGACCACATGCATGCTTGCTGTGTCAATCATTTGTCAAGGCTCTGTCATTATGTATCATTAGTGGCTGTCGACCTTTAACTCTCTTATTAGTAAAAAGGGGGGGGGGGGGGTGTTTAGGAGAGAGAAAAGGCAAGGCGAGAAGGAGAAGAAGAAGAAGAAAGAGAAGATGTGACAATTAGTTGGTAGTGCTTGATGATGATGAATCGGTTTGTTTGTCTTTCTGTTTGTCTGTTTTTCTGTCTGTCCGTTTTTCTGTCTGTCTCTCTCTCTCTCTGTCTCTGTCTCTGTCTCTCTCTCTTTCTCTCTCTCTCTGTCTCTGTCTGTCTGTCTCTCTCTCTCTCACCTTTTATCGTTTTGCTTATAGTGATAGTGTATCCTGATGAAGAATTCATACTTTATATTTTCAATACTTTATTGGGCTTCGGCTGTGCTTAAGTTTTAATGAATGCCCTATTGCAATATCTTATTGTTATATGTAACCAGTATGTGTACCATTTGACAATGTGTAGATGTTTATTCTTATGACTTATTAAATTTGGTTCTTGTTATTTTTCTTGGTTTTTGTTGTTATTCTTGTTGTTGTTGTCTGTTTTTCTTTTTTTTTCTTTTTGTTGGTTTGTTTTTTTCTTTCTTTTGTTTGTTTGTTTGTTTTGCTTGGGGATTTCGGGGGGGGGGGGGGGGGGAGAGGGGTGGAGGGGGTGGTGTTTTTAGGGTTTTCTTTTATTTGTTTGTTTGTTGTTGTTGTTGGTTGTTGGGTTGTTGTTGTTTTTTTGGGGGGGGTGTTGTTGTTTCGTTTTGAAAAGGATTATTTCCCTTTGTTTCTGCTGTGTGAGAGTATAAGTATTGGACTATTATTAAGATGTATCCCTTCGGGCAGGGACTGGATGTAAAAATGCACATGAGTGCTTATTCATTATCCTCGAAATAAAAGAAATTGTCATTGTCATTGTCATTGTCTCTCTCTCCCTCTCTCTCTTTCTTTTCGGATGCGACTACAAACCGACGTCCCGTGTGCGAACGCGCGCTAAAACATCTTGCGCACACGTTAAAACGTGCTCCGCCTTTCGGAAGAGTAGGCCTTTTGTGACGGTGGGAACTGATGACAAAACTCACAGAACTGCATGTACACAGAGACTGGATGAAAAAGTCCGCAAGAGTGTTTGTTCTATTATCTTCGGCATAAAAGACTTACAACGGGGAAAATATCAAACACACGCGCGCGCACACCCACAAACACACACACACATTCACTCGCATGAATGCACGCACGCGCGCGCACACACACATACGCACAAACAAAACACACACACTAACACACACACACACGGAAACGCACGCAGAACATCTTGCGCACACGTTAAAGCCCGTTCCGCTTTTCGGAAGAGTAGGCCATTGTGTGCTGGTGGGAACGGATGACAAAATTTACAAAACTGCATACACACGGGGACTACATGGGGAAAAAAACGCACATGAGTGCTTATTCCATTATCCTCGAAAAAAAGAGTACAATAATTTTATTTTTTAGCAATTATTCAACATTTCATTATTTCACGATTGAAAAGAGACATGTTTTCAGGCTAGGTTTGCATAGTTGCACTATGCCTGTGAGGGAGTGAAGTTAGCATCAATATCGACTCCAAGGAAACACACACACACACACACACACACACACACACACACGCGCGCGCACAGATAGGCAGAGATAGAGAGACACAGAGAGAAAGAGAGAGACAAAGAGAGAAAGAGAAGGGAAAGAGAGACAGACAGACAGACAGACAAGAGACTGAGAGACAGAGAGAGAGAGAGACAAAGAGGGAAAGAGAGAGAGACAAAAAGAGAAAGAGAAAGACAGAGAGAAAGAAAGAGACAGAGAGACAGAGAGAGACAAAGAGAAAGAGAGAGAGAGAGAGACAGAGACAGAGAGAAAGAGACAGAGAGAGAGACAAAGAGAGAAAGAGAGACACAGAGAGAAAGAGACAGACAGACAGACAGATACAGACAGACACACACATAGACAGAGAAGGAGACAGAGAGACAGAGAGACACAGAGAGAGACAGACAGACAAACAGAGACAGATAGAGACAGACAGAGACAGACAGAGAGAAACCTCCTTGGGGACTCGATCCCCGTACTCTCTGATACGGTCAGGTCACCACTGGACTAATCCACTCCCACCAAGTCCTTAGTTTTCCCCATTTGGCTGTCCACCTTGGGAAATGAATGGAGGGAAGGAAGGAGGGAAGGAAGGAGCAAGGCTTTTCACTACAGTGGTCAGAGGGTCAGCTATGGATTGACTGACCACCCATAAATTGCTCTGTCCTTAATGGTTAGTGCTCTGTCATTAGGTGAAATTAGTGACCACAGACCCCAGTCTCTTTCTTTTTTTTTTCTCTCTTAAGTTGTGTTAGTGCAGAGGGAGGGTACTATGTTCAAGGAAGAGATTGTGTTTTCTCTGGAAAACTGAGAAGAACGGGAGTCAAGTTTTAGGTTTTTTTCAGTTCCCATGAAAGTTGTGTTGAGATTAGGTAATCTGTACTTTGTGCGAGTTGTGTGTGTGTGTCTTTTGTGTGTGTGTGTGTGTGTGTGTGTGTGTGTGTGTGTGTGTGTTGTGTGTGTGTGTGTGTGTGTGTGTGTGTGTGTGTGTGTGTGTGTGTTGTGAGTGTGTGTGTGGTGTGTGTGTGTGGTGTGTGTTGTGTTGTGTGTTGTGTGTGTGGTGTGTGGTGTGGGGTGTGGGTGGGGGGGGGGTGGGGGGGGGGGGGAAGGGGGGTTGTCTTTATGGATTTACTCGAATACAAACAGTTTCCAAAGGACAGTGTGTGCGAGAGATAATAAAATAATATTGATATACAAAAGCGGCTTTCCAGTTTTACCTTAAGCTGTTCGATACAACGCAGCACACTGTAATCTGATGCAATGAAATTTAATACAATGCATCTCAGAACAATAGAACATATTCAACCGTTTAACAACGGATTCTTGTTCAACAAAAATGTAAAGTGATACAACGATATTATAGATCTTATATTTTAGAAAACTCACACATGACCACAACAAAACATATAAGCATTTATTTCACCATATACTCAATCAGTGTGTAAAGTTTCATAAAGACTAAACATCGGTTGAGAAGGCAAATTTTCATTTGAAATTGTGATTCAGTTTTCCTTCCTTTTCTCAAAATTGCCGCTCAGAGAGGGAAACTGCTTTCTAAACGTCATATCTCAGAGACTAACCATTTGTTGATGTAGTGGGATTTTCCCCAGTTAAAAAAAAAAGCATTCAAAGCACATTTTGAATCGTATAAGCATTAAAAGATAACCCAAAGGTAACAAGCGGATACTTCTGTCCTGTAAGATTTAAAATTCAATATTCTCAAGTGTGTCTCCAGCAACCATGTTTGTAAAAACAACTAAGTATAGATAATTTTCATTCGTTCCTCGGCTACAGCCCTGAGGTTCCACAAATGGTGAGGTTGTCGCCTATTCCACCGTTTTTACACCCCTCCATTTCCCCCCCCCCCCCCCCCCCCCCCCCCCCCCCCCCCCCCCCCCCCACCCCTCCCCCCCCCCCCCCCCCCCCCCCCCCCCCGCCCCTAGGTTATTAAGGTAGCTGCATTCCGACTTCAGGGTACAGTTGGGAATTCAGATTACCAGGTTTTTCCAGGACAGTCGGGAGATACCTCCCTCCATGCTCTTTCCGATTTCAACTGTCGCAGTTTCTTTTGATGTACACAAGTCTGAAAGAGCGCGGGTCCAACTGGTTTAGAGGCTCCTCCGAAAGTCTTGACATTCAGTTCAATTTTCCCCTCAAACTAGGAAGAAAAGACAAGGCTAGGAATCGAACCCACAACCTCCTAGTTTACTTTTTAGGCAGATGAATTTCTAAACCATCCTGCCACCTTCTTTCCTTCTACAGAATAAAACAGAAAATTTGATCATTTCAGATTCTGCAATCTTTTCTAGTATGCTTTCCGCTGCTGTTGGCTGGAATAGATGAATATCCAGGCCATGCGCTACAAAGCCAAGACAGGGACTTCATGAAAATTGTCTTTCAAGGCAAGACCGAGAGAAAAGGAAAACCGGCAGACCACCAGATTCTCTTGTTGGCAACATCACCGAATCCTGTGGCACGAGAATCCATGAAGGAAGTCAGCAGCAGGGCAGTACAGCGAAGACCGGAGGAGCACATGGAGAAGGAAGGAGGATCATGTCAGTGTCATTGGGTATGGTAGCTAATGCCGAACTCGGTGATGCCGACAGATGGGATAGGTGAGTTGACCAGCAGTTACTGATGGCATATAAGACACAAACACACCAAACTGGCACGACGCCGCCTTGAGAATAATGAATACAGCCAGATTCAACCTGCCTACTACACACTGCCAGATAAAAAAAGTTCAGTACAAGGCCCCAACAGCCCCTTAAAGACTTAAAGAAGAAGTGAAATCCTTAAAGAGAAACCAAGGACCCAAGGCGGACACTGTGATGGCCAAATGGTCGGTAGTGGTTTTGGTCCCCCATAAACTCCTGTGGTCATTTGCCTTTAGTGCTCTGTCATTATGTGTCATTACTGACCACAGGCCTCCAGACTTCCCCAGGACAAGGGGAGGGGGAGAGAAGGGGTGAAAGGGGAGGAGCAAAGTGAGCGGGAGAGGGGGGAAGGCGGGTAGGAAAGAAAGTGGGGAGTGGTGAACAGTGAGGAGGGAAGACAGACAAAGAGGGAGCGTCCAATGGCTAGAGGTAAACACAGACCAGAAAAGAGTGACTCCTTCTGTGAGAGGGGGAATGTTTGCTTGACTTTCTCTTGACTTCCATGCTTGATTGTGTCAATTGTGATCTTTTCTTTAGAAATAAGACTCCATAGACAGAGGTCACACTGAGCTAAAAGAAATCGTCCCTGCTGTGTATAATCAAACTGGCCAAGATATATTCAGGTAAAAATGGTAAAGGTGTTCCCATAACCTATGTGGTCGTAGGGGAGTGAGGCATCAGAGACCTCAGCTTCTCCAGGAGCCAGCATATTGAGGGCGATACGCATCCCCTCTCCCTCGTTGCTTTACCTTCCTTGACCCTAAAGAGGCAGGTACCCATTTACAGATGCCAGATATTTTGACCATCCATAAATGATTTAACTCCATGGGGTAAAAATCCCCTTGAACGGGATTCCAACCCAGAACAGCAGATCACGAACTATGTGCAATACACAATGCTCAAATAACCAGACTATCCTGTCCTTCTGCCTCCCCCCTAGAGATACAGAAACACACAGAGAGAGAGAGAGAGGATTACCAACAAATGCTCTTGACTGTAACTTTCTTAGCAAGAACGTCTCTCTGAAAATCAGATTCCCTCAAGCTCCTTTCAATTGTGGCCAACATTAAAACGGGCACCTCTGAACAATACTGAGCCGATCCAGAAACATTGCACGGCCTTCTCTGGAGTGTGGTATACTGGCAGCCTAACATTCGCAACTTTGATTAGGACACTTGGACTACATACAGCAGCAGACCTTACAAGTACATGTGTACGTACAAAGTTGAAATAAACCCACGGAAAGGCAACCAAAACAAAAAAAGAAGAAAAAGACAACTGCTCCATTATTCATGCAAAAATGACGCAACAAAGGTAACTTCCTTCTGCCTACACTTCTTTCTTTCTTGTCTTCATGAAATTACAGCAATCTTACACCAAAAACAACTTCTCTCTAATCATAGCTATTCACAGAGAGAGGGGGGGGGGGGGAGGGGAGGGGGTGGGGGGGTAGAGGCAACCTTGATGACTGGTCTGGTGCATGCTACTCTGTAATACTTCTCCCTACCTCTTCCTTCTCCCCTTGTGTATGTCTGTCTGCCTGCCTGCCTGCCTGCCTATCTGCCTGCCTCTGTCTGTCTTCTGTCTCTCTGCTCTGTCTCTCTGTCTCTCTCTCTCTCTCTCTCTCTCTCTCTCTCTCTCTCTCTCTCTCTCTCTCTCTCTCTGTCTCTGTGTCTTTCCACTGTATGCATGTGTGCATGTATGTGCATTCACGCGTGCGTACTATGCAATGGGTATGTGTATCCTGTGTGTCTACGTTTCCTAGTAATGCCTGTACGTTTGCATACATGTTTGACTAAAGAATTAGGAATTCGTCACTAATAAATTGTGTTTCAAGTTATTATATTTACCGCCCCATTGTCTAAAGGTCTTTACTGTAATGCTATATGGGCAATTAAAAACCTTTGTTATTGTCATTATCATTGTCTCTGTGTCTGTCTAAGTAGGTTTTGACAGTTCCCATGGGTTTGTGTGTATTATATTGTCACGTTTCTGCTAAAATTGTTCTATTGGTGCGTGAGTGTGTAGCGCATTACAGTTACGTTTTAAGGCTGAATACGTAGTCTAGTGGTTAGAGCATTTTAAATTCGTGATTTGATGGCCGGGGTTCGAGCCACCATCGATTCGCCTGTTCCAGGATATTTTTTCCTCTAGGGTTTGCATCCGTTCTGACTCCACTCCCCTCAAAGTCCTTTCGGTTAAAGTATGAATCAAAGCCTCGAGTGCGAACATTCGCAGAACATCTTGCACACATATCAATTAAAAACTGTTCTGCCTTTTAGAAGAGTAGGCTATTCGTTCCGGAAGGGGAAAAAAGAACAAATAAGCACAAAAATATGTAAAGAAAAACGCATGCAGCATACTGGTGTCATGTTGAAACATCATTCCCGAAGTTGGAATAGGGATACCTTGATGGTAGGTAAAACTGGTCGAAAACGCAAAAATCTCACCATTGGTGAACCTTGGAGCTCTCTCCAAGGACACTATGTGTATCTATACATGTATGCATATAGGAGGATATCTATACATTAATTATATATATATATATATATATATATGTTGTTGTTGTCTTCAATTTAACGTCTGTTCACTCTTAGTGATATTAGACAAAGGATGTGGAAAATGTAGTGGATGTAGTGGAGAGGGGAATGTACAGAGAAAAGACTGATTAAGTAACATGTGTGTTGGTATTTTCATGCAATTAAAGGGGTGGGGGGAATCTTAAACATGAGTAAACATTTAAATTCAACAAATTGTTAACATGAAACATCTATAAAATAACTACAACAAATACTCTAATGGGCTGTGCAATAGACATTTAACAATGGCAAAGGCTAATTTCGGATTTTTAAAAACAGTTTCCACAGACTGCTCACAAAATGTGGGTAAAAAAAGGTTTTACAATTGAACACTCAAATATGATGTGAGTGTTGGAAATATGTTCCCCACAGAGGCACCTCACATTTTTACAAAATTTTGTTATAAATGCATTTAATTTTAATCTAAAATATAGTGCATTAACTCTTCTTGTGGTTGCAATACTTAAATGTGTTTGAGAAGGAGTCATGTAACATGAAATAAGGCCATTAGTCAGGCAATTCTTTAAAGATCGTTCCTTGAATTGATCTGATTCTCTCCACTTACTCCACGACGTCTGTTCTAATAAACGTTATCCCTCCTGTAGAGATAATGGGACATTATTGATTCAAAATGATGTCTTGCCCCCCTTTTTGCAGCTCATATATATATATATATATATATGGATCTTCGCTCTTTACCTCCTTTGTAGATACAATCTCTCTCTCTCTTTTTCTCATGCCTCCTGACCTTCTCAACCTTCTTCCTGCCACCCCACCCATCCCCCAACTCACTCCCCATCCCTCATGTTAAAACCCTCTCCATCTTACCACAATGCCTTCCCCCCCCCCCCCCTTCCCCACCACCTTCACCACCTCACTCCACCCCACCCCTCATCCACCACACTCACACTCCCCCCCCCCCCCCCTTCCCTGTCCTTTCACCCCACCCACCCCTCCTCGACCCATTCTTCCACCTTCACCCCCACTCCCATCCCTACCACCCATACCACCCACCACCCACTCTCACCCTCTTCACACCCCATTTTTATGTCTCCTACGCAACCTGTAATTTCTTCCACCCACCCGTCAAACCAGCACCAGTAAATTTTGATCGTTTTTCAATTGAGACACTCTCCTGATATATCCCAGGGTAGCTTTGTGACAATAGTAAATCGTGTGTGGAGGGGTGGGGATGGGAGAGGGGAGTAGGGGAGAGTGTGTGTTTGTGTGGGGGGTGTTGGTGATGGTGGTGGTGGAGGTGGTGGTAGTGTGTGTGTGTGTGTGTGTTTGTTTTTGACTGTCTAGCATCTCTTTTTAGTCTGTCTGTCTGCCCCCCCCCCCCCCTCTCTTCTCCCTCTCTCCCTCTCTCTCCCTCCCTCCTCCCCTTTCCCCCTCTTTTCCCCTCTCTCTCTCATCTCTCACTCACTGACATAAAGATGGTGATGTACTGAAGTTGTTGCTGTTTTTTCTCTGTTTTCGGGTAGGTTTTTTTGTTGTTTTTTTAGGAAAGTCTGTACGCCCTTATAGTGCTTCCCCCTCTCGTAAATTTTGACCCCCGGCTATGTTATGGAGTCTGGATATGGCTAGCTAAGAGGTCAGAGCGCTCACTTTCCCCAAGCAAATGTTCAACCTTTTTTTGCATGGTTATCTATTGGATGGGGGACCGTTCGTGCACCTTGGCTTCTGTACAGTCCAGTCTCCCAGTTTACCCAGCTGGAAATGGGTACCTGCCTCTTTAGGGGCAGGAAAGGTAAAGCAGTGAGGGAGAAGAGATGGGCGCCGCCCTCAATATGCTTGCCTTAGAGAAGCCGAGGCCTCTGGCATTTTGCTTCCCCACGACGGCATAGGTTATGGGAGCATCTTCACCCTTGCTATGTGATCAACAGGGGGCAGGGATAACCCAAGCGGTTAAAACGTTGTACTCCTGACTGGAGGGTACCTGAGAGCACAAGTTCAATTCTTCACTACGGTTCCTTGTTTGAGAGGATATTTTTAGGCCACAGAGTTTTATCACATTGGTACTGACCCCGCTGCTCACCTATGAGATTTTTCGTGTGTGACGGTTTTTACCCACCATTCAGATAGCTGCATTCCGACTTCAGAGATGATGTCTTAAACACGACACCTATGTGTATGCGAGATTCGAACTCACGACTTGATGGACCCATGGGATTGAAATCGAACGGTTTTAACCACTCTGCTATAGTATCCGTTGTGTGTTTCAAGTTCAGTTAAATCAACTACAGGATACAGTCAATACATTTAGGGGATGGGGTAACTTAGTGGTTAGAACAATTCACTCACAATCTGACGACCCGAGTTCGAATCCGGTTCAAGAGGAGTTTTCCCCTGGAGTTATCATCAGTGCAGACTCCACTCTCCCCAAAAGTACTTTGGATGACACTATAAACTCAGGCCCCCTACGCGAACGCACACAGAACATCTTGCGCACACGTTAAACCCTGATCCGCTTTTTGAAAGAGTATGCCATTGTAAGCTGGTAGGAAGGGATGACAACATTTACAAAACTACTTACACATGGGGATTGGATATTTAAAAAAAAAGTACATGAGTGCTTATTCCATTATCCTCGAAATAAAAGAATAAACAAAAAAAATTTAAATAAATAAGTAAATAATAAGCATTTTTTTTGTCTTGGGGTTAAAATAATGATGGGGAACAAGGAATCAGCAGAGAGCACCGGCAAGGTACAAGTACAGAAATCACTATATTTACTACGGAACTTTACGTGAGAACCCATTTTGGGAGCAACTTGATGAGTGTACAGATAACATTCACAGAGATTCCCTCTTCTTCAGGGTCGGAATCTATGGAGTCAAAAGACCTTTTCAAATCACTGAAAAGCACTGGTGTGTGTGTGTGTGTGTGTGTGTGTGTGTGTGTGTGTTTTGTGTGTGTGTGTGTAAGTGTGTGTGTATGTGGTGTGTGTGTGTGTTTATTGTGTTGTGGTGTGTGTGTGTTGTGTGTGTGTGTGTTGTGAAAGCTTGTTAGGTGTGTTGTTGTAATGTGTGTGTGTGTTGTAAATGTTGTGTTGTGTGTGTGTGTTCCCAAAGTTGTTGTTACAAAATCGATGAGTGAAAAGGAACGATCAATATTTGAAAGCTTTTTCTAGCAACCTTATGCTTTGTCAGAACTCCCCCCCCCCCCCCTCTCTCTCTCCTCTCTCTCTCTCTCTTTCTCTCTGTCTGTGTGTCTGTTTCTCTCTCTCCCCCCTCCATCTCCTCTCTCTCTCTCTCTCTCTCTCTCTCCCCTCTCTCTCTCTCTCCTCTCTCTCTCTCTCTCTCCTCTCTCTCTCCACACATCACCAAAGCCATATTTCTGCAAACAAATACGTACATCAGTCACCCAATTTTTCTTGCCCTTACTATTCATAGTTCATTATTATGATTCTCATATTGTTGATTGTATGTTTGTTTTTAATGTTTCTGATGATTTGGATTTTTGTTCACTTTCCCCTTCATTATGGGCTATGGCCTAATGAATAAACATCCGAATCCGATTCCGAATCTCTCTCTCTCTCTCACACACACTCTTAGACAGACTTCTCTCTCTTTCTCTCTAATTAACAGACCTCCCACCCCAAACCTCCTCTCTCTCTCTCTCTCCTCCTCTTTTCTCTTTATTCGGTTGTCCCCTCTCCCCTTGTTGTTGTTGCTGCTTTTATTTTGCTCTTGGTTTCTTTGCTATTATTTTTGGTTATTTCTGTGTTTTTTGTTTTGCTCTGTTTTGCTTTCTTTTATTTGTTGTTGCTTTTTTCCTCTTTTTTGGTGATTTTTGTGGTTTTTCGTGTGTGATTTTTTCCCCCGTTTACTGTGTGAGTGATTGGTATTTGCTTTATTTTATTTTATTATCATATATATATATATATATATATTAAAATTATATAATATATATATATATATATATATATATATATATATTTTATTTCTTTATTCTTTTATATCGAGGATAATGGAATAAGCACTCAAGTGCTTTTTTACATCTAGTCCCCGTGTGTATGCGGTTTTGTAAATTTTGTCATCTGTTCCTACCGGCAAACAATGGCCTACTCTTTCGAAAAGCGGAACAGGATTTAACGTGTGCGCAAGATATTCTGCATGCGTTCGTATACGGGACCTCGGTTTACAGTCTCATCCGAAGGATATATCCCTGAGAGCGGGGACTGGATGTAAAAAAGCCCATGCCTGCTTATTCATTATCCTCGAAATAAAAGAATTTGTCATTGTCATTCTCTCTCTCTCTCCTCTCTCTCTCCTCTCTCTCTCTCTCTCTCTCTCTCTCTCTCTCTCTCTCTCTCTCTGTATCGCTCTGTCACTCTGTCTCCGTCTGTCTCTGTCTCCGTCTTTCTCTCTCTCTGTCTCGCTCTCTCCGACTCTCTCTCTCTCTCTCTCTCTCTCTCTCTGTCGCTCTGTCGCTCTGTCTCTGTATCTGTCTCCGTCTTTCTCTCTCTCTGTCTGTCTCGCTCTCTCTGTCTCTGTCTCTCTCTTCTCTCTTTTTTTTCTTTCTTTCTTTCTTTCTTTCTCTCTCATGTGTGGTGAAACCAATAGCATGTTTGGTATCTATAATTCACGAGTCAGTTACGGTGGGAAGTGCAGTCCAAATGGTCCTTTGATTGTTGTATGGGCGTGTCCTTCACCCCAAAGTTTGAATGGGGAAGAACAGGCTATTTTGAAGGGGAGGGGGGTGCACGTGTGTGTGTGTGTGTGTGTTTGAGAGAGACAGAGAGAGAGAGAGACAGACAGACAGACAGAGAGAGAGAGTTCTGAGTGTGTGTGTGTGTGTGTGTGTTGTGTGTGTGTGTGTGAAAGAGCGAGCGAGCGAGCGAGAGAGAGAGAGAGAGAGAGAGTTGTGAGTGTGTGTGTGTGACAGAGAGAGAGGTCTGTGTGTGTATGTATGTGTGTGTGTGTGTGTTTGCACGCTCGCGTGAGTCTGATTGTCTCTTTGTGAGTCTGTGAGTGCGCACGTTCCATTGGTAAGTGTGTGTGTGTGTTTGCGTGGGATTGTCTCTTGTGAGTCTGTGAGTGCGCACGTTCCATTGGTAAGTGTGTGTGTGTGTTTGCGTGTATGTGTGTGTGTGTGTGTGTGTGTGAGAGAGAGAGAGAGAAAGAGAGAGAGAGAGAGAGAGAGAGAGAGAGAGAGAGAGAGAGCGGTATGTGTGTGTATCCGTGTGTGTGTTTGCGCGCTTGCTTGTGTGTGTGTGTGTTTGTCTTTCTGTCTGTCTTTCTGTCTGTCTGTCTGTCTGTCTGTGCAGGTGTGTGCGTGCATTCCCATAGACCAACGTTCCCTGAAAGGGTTTATTGTGTTACTGTTGTTCTCTGAACTCTGAAAGAACTCTTGTACTTTGCTTGTATTTTTCTACAAGCATAAAAGTAGAGGTTAAGGGAAATGCGTTCCCATAACCTATGATATCGTTTGGGGGGTTGGGGGGGGGGGGGGGGGGCAGGTGTCAGAGACCTCAACTTCTCTAGGGACCTGCATATATTAAGGGCAGTACCCATCTCCTCTCTCTCGCTGCTTTAACTTCCCTGACCCTAAAGAGGGCAGATACCCATTTATAAATTGGGGGGACTGCACTGAAGCCAAGGCAAGCAAACGGTTACCCTAAGTTTACAGGTAAAACATGTGGCATTTGAACTGAACAGTGGAGGCACACATAATTATCATATATTCAGTTTAAATACCACTTGCTTTACCAGAAAACTTACTTAGTTAAGAAGAAGAAGAAGGAGAAGGAAGAAGAAGACGACGAAGAAGAAGGAGATTGTTAGATAAGCTTATGTAACAAACATAGATGAACTATTAGATCTTTGGTGTGATCCTTGCAAACACGGCTCTTAAACCATATGTTATCCCAGTCCATGCCACCCATTATCATGGTTCATGCCACCCATTATCATGGTTCATGCCACCCATTATCATGGTTCATGTCACCCATTATCATGGTTCATGCCACCCATTATCATAGTCAACTTCACCCATTATCATGGTTTATGCCATCCATTATCATAATCAACTTCAACCATTATCATGGTTCATTCCACTCAGTATCATACTCAACTCCACCCATTACCATAAATCATGCCACCCATTATACATGCCACCCATTATCATTTTCCACTTCACCCATTATCATAGATCCCACCACCCATTATCATAGATCATGCCACCCATTATCATAGATCACTCCACCATTATCATAGATCATGCCACCCATTATCATAGATCACTCCACCATTATCATAGATCATGCCACCCATTATCACAGTCTATGCCACCCATTATCACAGTCTATGCCACCCATTATCATTGATCATGCCACCCATTATCACAGATCATGCCACCCATTATCACAGTCTATGCCACCCATTATCATTATCACAGTCTATGCCGCCCATTATCATAGATCACGCCATCACCCATTATCATAGATCATGCCATCACCCACTATAGTCCAGGCCACCCATTATCATGGTCAGGTTGAAGGGTGTGGTAGGTGGGAGGGGTGAACGGTGACAGTCTCCGCCCCCTGACCATCAATCACGAGGTATAGGAAAACCCCTCCACAACGCTCCAATGAACCCTGTCGGTGTCAGTGTGGTGGACAGAAAGGAGTGGACACAAATACTTGTCTGTCTGTGTGTCTGTATCTGTCTGTGTATGAGTCTGTCTGTGTGTCCGTCTGTCTGTGTGTCTATCTGTCTGTGTGTCCGTCTGTCTGTGTGTATGTGTCTATCTGTCAGCTCTGTCTGTCTGTCTGTCTCTCTCTCTCTCTCTCTCTCTCTCTCTCTCTCTCTCTCATTCATCATCATCATCATCTATCATCATGTTGTCTTTGATCAGGGCAGGGTCAAAGATGTAAAAAAACCATATAGTGTTTATTTAATCATCCTCAAAATAAAAGAGTTGGATTTGATTTGATTTAGTTTGATCGTTCTCTCTCTCTCTCTCTCTCTCTCTCTCCTCTCTCTCTCTCTCTCTCTCTCTGCCTGTCTGTCTGCCTGTCTGTCTGTCTGTCTCTCTCTCTCTCTCTCTCTCTCTCTCTCTCTCTCTCTCTCTCCTCTCTCTCTCTTCACACACCCCTACTTAATAACGAGGGGGGAACAGGTGTGATTAAATATGGGCACACACAAGGAATAACAAGCGGGTGGTGCGTAGAGGTGGGGGTGGAAGGGAAAGAAAATAATTGTGGAGACAGGACATGGGCATGAAGTGAATGGGGGCTGGGGGAAGGGGTAGAGGAGGGAGGAGAGTGAAGAAAGAACACTGACCACCACCACTACCCCTCCACACACACACACCTTTACTTTCAGAACGAAATCAATGGTGCCATCCAAACCACCACCACCCCCACCCCTGCCCCCTCCCCAACCCCCCCCAACCCCCCCCCCCCCCCCCCCCCCCCGAGTACTCAACTAACTAACACTCCCTCCCTCCCTCCCTCCCTCCCAAGCACAAACTGCAAATACAAAATGGAAGGGAGGGAACTGTGAACAAGAAAGGAGAAAGCCGGACGCCAGCGAGAGTTACGCTCCGTGTCATCCCTGTCACGCGCGCGTCTAGGACGGCAAGCAAACTGCTGGACAAGGACTGGGGAACGGGACTGTGTTTAGGTTGTGGAGACTTTTTCTCTTTTTTCTTTTTTTAAAGATTTTTTTTTGGGGGGTGGGGGGGGGGTTCTCCTTTCATTTAAGAGAGGGAGAGAGGGGGAGAGAGAGATTGAGAGCAAGGGAGTGAATGGAGCCAAAGAGAGAGAGAGAGGGAGAGAGACAGACAGACAGACAGACAGACAGATTAGAGAGATTCGGATTCGGATTGTTTATTCATTTATAGGCCAAGGCCCCTTATGAAGGGGTATAGGAGAAACTGAGAGAGGCAGAGAGAGAGAGAGAGAGATGCAGAGAGAGAGAGAGACAGACGACAGAGATACAGGTAACAGAGAGACAGAGTAGAGAGACAGACACAGAGAGAGAGAGTAGAGAGAGACAGAGAGAGAGAGAGACAGAGTAGAGAGAGAGACAGACAGACAGAGACAGACACAGAGAGACAGACAGACAGAGTAGAGAGACAGAGTAGACATAGTAGACAGACAGACAGACAGAGAGAAACACACACACACACACACACACACACACACAGATGGTGGTGGTGATGGTGGGGGTGAGGGGGGTGTGGGAAGGAAAGGGTTAACCTGACAATAATAATGGAGCAATTCACCCTTAGTGACGACAGGCAAGCGGGCAGGTGGATTCTGGATGTAAGGGAGGGGGAAAGGTGGGAGGGGAGGGGGGAGGACAGGACAAAAAGAGGGAAGGACAGGGTTGGGAGATGAGTTTGGGTGGAGGAGACGGGAAGGGGGGAGGGGGGGGTGGATGGGTAGGAGGAGCAGGAGAAGGGTGGAGGATGGAGGTGTTGAGGTGTCACTGAGTGTCTGTCCTCTTCCCACTTTCTCTCCCTCTCCCTCCCCTTCCTTCTAGTGTCTTGTGTACAGGTATTGCTTGTCTCCCCTTTTTTTTTTTTTTTTTAAAAAGCGTTGCTGGGTTGGGGTGGAAGGGGGGATGGTGGTGGGAGGAGAGGGGAGATGGGGAGGATTGCAAGTGGTGGTAAGGGGGAGGGTGGGAATGGGGTGGGGGGATGGGTACTTTTAGGGGTGGATAGACAGAGATTGAAGCAGGTCGCTTCGCTCGACACGGTGCCTTGTTCGTAAACTGTTCAGGGTGGTTAAAAATGGCATCAGGATTTTTGGGTTGTGGTGGTGTTGTTTTTACGATGGTGGTTCTGGTGTGTGTAGAAGGAGTGGGGTAGGGGGGGGGGGGGGTGTGCATGTGTTTGTTTGGGGTGGGGGGGTGGGGGGTGCGCGTCTGTGTGTAGGGTGTGTGTGTGTGTGTGTGTGTGTGTGGTGTGTGTGTGTGTGTGTGTGTGTGTTTTCGTGTGTTATGTCCGTGGCAGTGGTGGAGGTTGGTGGTGATTGTCGTGGTGATAGTGGTGGTGGGTGCGTGCGTGTGAATGCGTGTATCTGTGTGTTGTGGTTGGTGGTGGTGGTTGGTGGTAGTAGTGGTGTGTGTGTGTGTGTGTATGCATCCGTGAGTGCGCGCATACGTGTGTGTGTGTGGAGGGGGAGTGGATGGGAGTGAAGGTGAGGGAGGGGGCTGTCACAGCATGGTGCCTATGGAAAAGGCCCAACATGAACCCAGAAGCGAGAGGAGGGACCGACCGCCAACAAACAACATTGAGGAAGAGCTGCACGCTGACTGTGACTGGCGTCATCTACCTGCTGTTGTTGTTGTTGTGTTGTTGTTGTTGTTGTTGTTGTTGTTGTTGTTGTTGACAATGAATTGATGGATGGATGGATATATCTGCCTGTTGTTGACAATGAATTAATGGATGGATGGATACATCTACCTGTTGTTGACAATGGATGGATGGATGGATGGATGGATGGATGGATGGATGGATGGATGGACGCGGACGATGGATGGACGGACGGACGGATGGATGGAGGGATGGACGGATGGATGGACGTAAGGATGGAAGGATAGATAGATGGGTGGATGGATGGATGGGCTGATGGGTGGATGGATGAGTGAATGAATGAATGACGGGGTGTAGATATTTTGTTGTTGTTGACAATGAATGAATGAATATACCTGTTGCTGTTGACAATGGATGGATGGATGGATGGATGGATGGATGGATGGATGGATGGATGGATGGATGACAGGGTGTAGATATTTTGTTGTTGTTGACAATGAATGAATGAATATACCTGTTGCTGTTGACAATGGATGGGTGGATGGATGGATGGATGGATGGATGGAGGAGTGAATGAATGACAGGGTGTAGATATTTTGTTGTTGTTGACAATGAACAAATGAATATAGCTGTTGCTGTTGACAATGGATTGATGGATGGATGGGTGAGTGAATGAATGACTGGGTGTAGAGATTTTGTTGTTGTTGTTGTTGACAATGATTGAAACTAAATGAATGAATATACCTGTTGCTGTTGACAATGGATGGATGGATGGATGAATGGACGAGTGAATGAATGACTGGGTGTAGATATTTTGTTGTTGTTGACAATGAATGAAAATGAATGAATGAATATACCTGTTGCTGTTGACATTGGATGAATGGAGATAGTTTTTGTTGTTTTTGACAATGAATGAATGAATGAATGAATGGGTGTATACACCTATTGTTTTTGACGATGGATGGATGAGTGGGAGTAGATAGATTATGTTTTTGTTCGTAATGATTGAATGAATGGGTGAATGAATGAATGAATGAATGAATGAATGAATGAATGAATGAATGAATGAATGAATGAACGGGTGTATATAACTGTTGTTAACAAATGTATGGATGGATTAATGTATGAGGAAATGAATGAGTGTAGATATTTGTTGTTGCTGATGACAATGAATGAATGTAGATGCCTGTTCTTGTTGACTGACCCACTGTGTGAGTGATTGAGTGAGTGAGCTGGTGAGTGAGTTGGTGAGTAAATTAATGAATGAATTGATTAATTAATTAATGGTAGGGATCTGTGTGATTACTTATATATTGATGACTGTGGTGTGGGGATCTTTTTTTGCTTGTTGTTTTTTAGGGAATAAATAAATGAACAAATAAACAAACAAACAAATGATAAACGAACGAACGAACAAACGTACAAATTAATAATTGAATAAACGAACGAACGAAGAAAGAAATAAACAAACGAATAAACGAACGAACGAACAAACAGACGTACAAATGAATAATTGAATAAAGAAACAAACGAAGAAACAAACAAGCAAACAAACGGGCGAATGAACGAAGGAATGAATGAATGAATGAATAGAGAGATGTACTTGTTGTGGTGTGGGACTGTATTTTCACCTGCAGTCTCCAAGCACCTGCCATCACGTGCACATCACGTTTCTTAAAAAGCAAATATATTCTATGGTAGTTTTCTTTTGCCAAAAACTCGGCACTTTTGTTTCAGGTGTTTGGGTTTACATGGTGCGTGTGTGTGTGTGTGTGTGTGTATGTGTGTGTGTGTGTGTGTGTGTGTGTGTGTGTGTGTGTGTGTGTGTGTGGTGTGTGTGTGTGTGTGTTCTTATGATTTTTTTTTCAGAAAGCCAGGTGGAGACCTCTTTCATCTGTCTCTTTTTTAAAAAAGTCTTTTCTCTCACACTGTCTGTCTGTCTGTCTGTCTGTCTCTCTCTCTGTCTCTCTCTCTCTCTCTCTTTCCATCTATCTCTCTCTCTCTATCTCTCTATCTATCTCTCTCTCTCTCACTCCTCTCTCTCTCTCTCTCTCTCTCTTTCCATCTATCTCTCTCTCATCTCTATCTCTCTCTCTCTCTCTCTCTCTCTCTCTCTCTCTCCTCTCTCTCTCTCTCCTCTTCACCATCATCATGTTGTTGTCCTCATTGACTTTGTTATTTTTTCTCATTTTCTTAATCACTATGATCATTTTCTTCTTCTTCTTCTTCTTCTTCTTCTTCTTTCTTTTTCTTCTTCTTCTTCTTAATCTCCTCCTCCTCCTCCTCCTCCTCCTCTTCTTCTTCTTCATTCTTCTTCTCGCAATTCTTCTTCTTTGCAATTCTTCTTCTTTGCAATTCTTCTTCTGCTTCTTCTTCTTCTTCTTCTTCGCAATTCTTCTTCTTCGCAATTCTTCTTCTTTGCAATTCTTCTTCTGCTTCTTCTTCGTAAGTCTTTTCTTCTTCGCAATTTCTTTTTCGCTTTTTTTCTTCTTTGCAATTCTTCTTCGCAATTCTTCTTCGCAATTCTTCTCCTTTACTATTCTCCTTCTTTTTCGCTAGTCTTCTTCTTCAAATTCTTCTTCGCTAGTTTTCTTCTTCACAATTCTTTTTCTTCGCAATTCTTCTTCATTCTCACCTATCTAAGTACAATATTATCCAAGGTGTCTCAGTATCTCTACATACAGTTTACAGATACTGTCACGCTGTCTCTGCTGAGTTTTACGATCTCCTGTAGCCCTCCTCCCAGACCACTGATCTCAGTGATGTTGTTGGCAATGTAGAATGTTGATGGTCTGCTTCCCCCCCCCCCCCCCCCCCCCCACCCCCCATCCCCCACCCCCTTCTGCTGCCAGCTTTACCTTTGAAAAGTGTCGTCTTCGGATAAAACGAAAATTTTTTTTTTTTTTTTGAAAACCCAAACTTTCATATGATCAAACCTTCTTCATTGTCTTCCAGAATATACAACCTCGTGTCACTCGTCATGAGTGATAATAATCGTCAGACCTTACATGCATATTGGGTGTTGTTACTTGCAGAACATCTTGCGCACATGTTAAATCCTGTTCCGCTTTTCGTAAGAGTATGCCATTGCGTGCCGGAGGGAACAGATGACAAAATTGACAAAATGACATACACATAGGAACTGGATGTTTAAAAATTAAAGCACACAAGTGTTTACTCCATTATCCTCGATATAAATATAAAAAAATTAATATAAAAAGTTTCTACTCAAGTACCTCGTCATACAGACAGCCCTATTTCACATTCAGAGCATTCATTTCCTCCTGAAACTGAGCATCCAGACTGTTTAACTATAAGTCTGTCATGGATAGAGACAAAGTAATCCTGTATAACATTTCCAACCATCACAACATGTTAGCAGGGGCATTAAATCAATCACTGACAAGCCTTCAGCACGGAAACAAAACAAGTTAGCTTTGCAACATTTCCTTCAACAATTTCTAGCTGACTTTATCTTAGGTAACAGAACCTACAGTTTTTCCTTCGGATGAGACTATAAACCGAGGTCCCGTGTGCGAAGGCATGCAGAACATCTTGTACATATGCTAAAACCCGCTCCGCATTTCAGAAGAGTGGGCCATGTTGTGCCGATGGGAACTGATGACAAAATGTACATATCTGCATACACACGGGGATTGGTTGTAAAAGAACATGAGTGCGTATTCCGTTATTCTCGCAAAAAAAAAAGAATTAAGAGCTATAAGGATTAAGAAGAAAATTTAAATTAGGTAATCTTCTACCCAGTCAGTAATACTTTTTTTTCTTTAAAAAACTACCATTGACACAAAGAAACCACCATACAATCCCAGCACCTTACAAAATTCACTGGGAGCAGGTGGTAGGAAGCAATGAAGTACGGTGTGAACTAAACTGTGTCGCTATGTTCAGGTAGAGACAGAAAGAAGGAGAGGTGGGGGAGGGGGGGGGGGGGGGGATCGTCTATTGCTTTCTTCTATTTTTTTTTTTTTTTGGCAATGGGGTGGGTGATCAGAAAGTTGGCCACGAACATAATTATGGCAACATAAAGGTGTCAAACCTCCAACAATGCAAGTTGATTTTGTAGGTGTGAGGTTTACAAGTGCGTTAACACCTGGGAGAGCCGGTCTCTATACAGCGTTCGTTTGCATTTTAACGAAGAGACTTTTATAGGTGATGGGGATCAATTAGTCACCAGATTCTTTTTAAAGACAACCACCCCCACCCCCAAAAGAAAATTAATAGTAATACACAGAAACACACGCACGTACGTACGCACATACACACACACGCAAGCACGCATACACATAATTATACACACACGTATACACACACATACATACACACACGCGCGCGCGTACTCACGCACGCAGACATACACATACACACACGCACGCACGCAAACACGCATACACATACTTGCACATACACACCCACATACACACCACACACACACACACCACACACACTTACACCCACACCACACACACACACTACAACACACTCACACACACTTACACCCCCCCCCCCCCCCCCACCACACACACACACACAACACACCACACACACACACACACACCACACACCAACCACCACCACCACCCCACATATGCGCACCTGCGCGTGCACACCACACATCACACACACCACACACACACCACACACACATACACCACACACCACACACACACACACACCACACCACACACACACACACACACCACACACAACACACCACACACACACACACTCACACACTACACACACAACACACACCACACCACACCACACACACACACACCACACACCACACACACACACACACCACACACACAACACACACACACACACCACACACCACACAAACACACACAAACACACACACACAAACACCACACACACAAAATAACACACACACACAAACACACACACAAACACATACAAACACACACACAAACACACACACACCACAACAACACACACACACCACAACCACACACACAAACACACACAACACCCACACACCACACACACACAAACACACACACACACACA
>CM054138.1:68580321-68585321 GCA_028751875.1 Rapana venosa
TGGAAGGGACGAGAAAAAATATTATTATTATATAATATAAAAAAAAAAAAAAAAAAAAAAAAAAAAAAAAAAAAAAAAATAAAAAAAAAAAAAAAAAAAAAAAAAAAAACAAAAAATACACCCAACAAAAAACAAAACACACAAAGAAAAACACAGCCACGACCCAAGAAAAAAACAACAACAAAAAAAAAAAACAAAAAAAAAAAAAAAAAACCCAAAAAAAACCCAAAAACCCACACCAAACAGAAACCAAACCCCCCCAAAAACAAAACCCCAACAACAAAAAGGGAAAAGGCAAAAAAAAAAAAAGGGGGGGGTTTATTGTGTGGTTTTCTTTGGAAAAAAATTTTTTTAAAAAAAAAGGGGGAAAAAAAAAAAAAATTTTTTTTTTTAAAATTTTTTTTTTTTTTTTTTTTTGGGGGGGGGTTTATTTTTTTGGGTGTTTTTTGGGGTGTTGGTTTGGGGGGGGTTTTGTGTTGTGTGTGTGTGGGTGTGGGGTGGGGGGGGGTGGGGGGGGGGGGGGGGTTTGGTGTTGGTGGTGGTGTGGTGGGGGGTGGGGTTGTGTTTGTGTGTGTGGTGTGTGTGGTGTTTTTGGGGTTTTGGTGGTGTTTTTGGGGGGGGGGGGGGGGGTGTTTTTTTGGGTGTGTGTGGGTTGTTTGTGGTGTGTTGTGGTTGGGGTGTGTTTGGGGGGGGGGGGGTAGTTTTTTTGGGTGTGTTGTTTTGTGTGTGTGTGTGTGGGGATGTGGGTGTTGTGTGGGGGGGGGGGGGGGGGTTTTTTGTGGGTTGTTGTGGTGTGTGGGGGTGGTTTTGGGGGGTGTGTGTGTAGGTTTTGGTGTGTGTGTTGGGGGGGGGGGGGGGAGTGTTGGGTGGATTTTTTGTGTGTTTTTTGGGGTTGGGGGGGGGGGGGGGGGGGGGGGGGGAGGGGGTGGGTTTTGGTGTGTGTTTTGTGTGTGTTTGTGTTTTGTGTGGTGTGTGTGTTTTTTGGGGGTTTGGGGGGGTTTTTTGGGTTGTGTTGTGGTGTTGGGGGGGGGGGGGTAGTTTTGGTTTTTTTTGTGTGGGTTTTTGGGTGGTGTTGGTGGTTGGGGGGGTGGGGGGTTTTGGGGGGGGGGGTTATGTTTTTGGGGTGTTGTGGTGTTTGTTTGTGGTGTGGTGTATGTGTGGTGGGTTTTTGGTGTTTTGGGGGGGGGGGGGGTTGTGTGGGTGTGGTTGTTGTGGTGTTTTTGTGGGTTGTGGTTTGTGTGTGGGGGTTTTGGGGGGGGGGGGGGGTGTGGTGGTGTTTTGGGGTTTGTGTTGGGGGGGGGGGGGGGGGGGGGGGTTGTTGGTTTTTTTGTGTGTTTTTGGTGGGTGGTGTGTGGGTTTGGGTTGTGGGTGGGTTTGTTGGGGGGGGGGGGGAAGTGTGTTTTTGGTTGGGTGGGGGTGTGGGTGTGTGTGTGGTGGTGTTTGTGTGTGGGGGTGGGGTTTTTGGGGTGTGTTGGTGTGTGGTTTTTTGTTTTGGGTGTGTTTTGGGGGGGGTTGTGTGGTGGGGTGTGTGGGGTGTGTGGGGTTTGTGTTTTTGTTTTTTGTGGGGGTTGGGTGTGTGTGTTTTTGGTGGGGTGGGGGGTTTTTGGGGTGTGTGTGGGTTTGTGTGGGGGGGTTGTTTTTGGGTGTTTGTGGGTGGTGGGGGGGGGGGAGTGTTTGTGGTGTGTGTTTGGGTTGGGGGGGTGTGGTGTGTGTGTGTGTGGGTGTGTTGGGGTTTTGTGGGGTGGGGGGGGGGGTTTTTGGGGTGTGTGTGGTGTTTTGGGTGTTTGTGTTTTTTGGGCGGGGGGGGGTGTGTGTTTGGGGGGGGGGGGGGGGGGTAGGTGGGGTGTGGGGGGGGGGGGGGGGGTGTTTGGGGTTTTGTGTGTGTTTGTGTGTGTGGTGTTGGGGGGGTGGTTTTTGTTGGGGGGTGTGTGTGGTGTGTTTTTGTTTGGTTGTGTTGGTTGTGTGTGTGTTGGGGGTGTGGTGTGTGGGGGGGGGGGGGGGGGGTGGTTTTTGGGGTGTGGGGGGGGGGGGGGTGTTTGGGTGTGGTTTGGGGTTTGTGGGTTGTTGTGGTGTTAATGTAGGGGGGGGGGTAGTGTTGTTTTTTTGTTTTGTGTTGGTGTGTGGTGGGGTGTTTTGTTTTTGGTTGTGGGGTGTGTGTGTTGGTTGTGTGGTGTGGTTGGTGTGGGGGTGTGTGTGGGTTTTTGGGGTGGTGTGTGTGTATTTTTTGGGGGGGGGTAGTGTTGTGGTGTGTGGTGGGGGGTGTGTTGTGTGGTAGGGTGGTTGTGTGTGAGTGGTGTTTGGGGGTGTGGTATGGGGGTGTGTGTTTTTAATGTTGGTTGTGTGTTTTTTTGTGGGGGGTTTTGGGGTTTTGGGTGGGGGGGGGGTGGTGGGTGGAGTGTTGTGGGGGGGTTTGGGGTTGGGTGGTGTTTGTTATTTTGGGGGTTTGTGGGGGTTGGGGGGTGTTGGGTTTTTGGTGTGTGGGGGGGTGGTTTGGGGTGTGGGGTTTGTGGGGGGTTGTTTTTTGGTGGGGGGTTTTTTTTGGTTGTGTGTTGTTTTTTTTTTTTTGGGTTTGTTTTTTTTGGGGGGGGGGGGGTGGGGTTTGTTTTTTTTTTCTCCCTTTTCCCCCTCCCCCTCCCCCACCCCCCCCCCCCTTTTTCTTCTTCAAACGGGGCTCTCTCCCCTTTCTCTCCTCTCTCTCCTTTTCCTCTCCCCCCTCACCCCCCTTTCTCCCCTTCTCTCTTCTCCCCTCTCTCCCCCCTCTCTCCCCCCCCCCTTTCTCTCTCTCTCTACCTTCTTTCACACACACACAACACACAACACAAAAAACCAGGTCAAAAAATTTGTGAAAATGTAAAATCATGGTCGCTGGCAGAGCTTTTCAAAAAGTGCCCTTTGGCTTCCATCTGTGATGTACAACACGCACATAAAATTTTGTACACACAAAAAGCCCGGGTTATGAACGTCTACATTTAAAAGCTGCGGCAGTTTTATGTCCGTAAAGGTGCGTTTTTGGCGTACATCTGCTACGTGACACACCACGCCACCACACACACACACACACACACACCCACACCACACACCACACAAAACAACCACCCGATGCGCGCGCGCGCACACGCCCCACAACATACCATTGCGCTCCAATCTGACGACCCGGGTTCGTTTCCCGTTAAAGGGGATATTTTCCCCCGGGGAGTTTCTATGCGACTCCACTCTCCCCAGAACCCTTGGGTGAGACTATACACCGGGGGCCCCGGTCGAAGCACCAAAAAAACTTGCCCCCCACGTAATCCGTTCCCTTTTGTAAAGTAGGCCATTGTTCCGGGGGAACGATGGGGAATTTAAAAACCGCAAAACCACTGGGGATGGATAAAAAAAAAGCACATAAGTGCTTTTTTCAAACCCTCGAATAAAAGTAAAAATATAAAAAAATTATAAAAGGGGGAATAAAAAAATATGCACACAATACTGCTACATACACACATACATATATACAAAAATACAAAAAACACACACAAAAAACACCCCCCAGGTTTAAATCTGTGTACACTTTTTTTGAAATTTCTGGCAGATGTTTCCCTTAAAAGTGCCCCCGTTGGCGTGCATCTGCGTCGTGCAACCACACACACAACACATAACACAAAAACCCCCCCACAAAAACAAAAAACAACAACCCCCCCAAACAAAAAACAAAATACAACACACACAACCACCCCACACATAAAAACACACATACAACACACACACAACCACACATACAACACACACACATACAACACACACACACACAACACACACACACAAATACACACACCACACACCCCCAAAATACACCAAAAACAAACAAAACAAAAAAACCCCACCCCCACACATAAACACACACAAAAAACTCACAAAAACCCCCAAAAACCAAAAACATACAACACACACAAACACACACCCCAAAAACACACACACATCAACACACACACCACCAAAACACACACACACACACACACACCCCACACACCCCTTGGCAAAGGGTGGGGAAAGACAAAAAAATTTTTTTTTTCTTTGGAATTTTGATACAGGTCAAAGGCCCGGCCCCAACCCCTTTACTTGTGTATTACCCCACGACCATCCTGTTCACAAAAGAAAAAAAACAAAAAAACAAACAAAAGACGGGCCCACCACGCAACCCTGAACCCTGAGAGGGGAAAAAGAGAGAGAGAGAAGAGAGGAAAGAGAGAGAAGGGGGAAGAAGAGAGAGAGAAAGACAGAGAAGAGAAGGAAGGAGGGAGAGAGAGGGGGGGAGGGGGAAAAGGGGGGAGAGAAAAGAGAGAGAAGAGGGGGAGGGAGGGGGGGGGGGAGAGGGAAAACAAAAGAAAAAGACACACATATCTAGGCCTTAAACAGGGCGGGCGGAGGACAGAGACAGACAAACAGTGAGAAAAAAGAAGAAAAAAAAGGGGGAGAGAGAGGGAGAGAGAGAGAGAGAAGAAAAGAGAGGGGGGAGAGAAGAGAAGAGAAAAGGAGAGGGGAGAGACAAACAGACAGAAGGGGAGGCGGGAGGGAGGCAGGGAAAAGAAAGACAACAGACAAAGGGAGAAAAAGGTGAGAACGAGGAAGAGAGAGAGAGAGAGAGAGAAAAGAGAGAAGAGAGAGAAGGAGAGAGAAAAGAGAGAGAAAAGAGGAGAGAGGAAAAAAAAAAAACATTAAGGGGCAGAGAAAAGACGAGGGGGGAAAAGGGCAGAGGAGAGAGGGAGGAAATGATGGAGAGAGAGAGAGATAGGGAGAGAATGAGGGACAAACAGAGAAGAAGCAGGGGGGAGAAGAGAGGAGAGAGCAGGCACACACACACACCACAAGTCCTTTTTTGGATAACTATAAACCCAGGTCCCGTGGGAACACACGCAGAACATTTGCGCACACGTTAAAAACGTTTTGCTTTTCCGAAGAGTAGGTCTTTCTGGCCCTGAGAACGGGTATTTTTAAAAAAATGATACACATGGGGACTAGTG
>CM054138.1:68592821-68605321 GCA_028751875.1 Rapana venosa
AAAGGATTAGGAATGAACCATTGACGATGGGGGCAACAGCACAGTGAGAGGCTGTAGTATGACCAGTGTCTTTCCCACTCATGGAATTCCACTTTACAGCTTAGTCTTTAGTGATCGACTATGACTCTGACTAGGAGGCTTGACTTGCACAGTCCTTATGTGCTGCAGCCCTGGGGGCTAGTTGGCCTTTGGAGAACATCTCCAACGCTGACTGTCCTTATGCCCACTTGGCCGAGAGAGTGGGGATGTACTGTGGGCAACGCATCTCCACTATAATCAAAATTCTGCCCAATTTCAGAAAAAGCAGCTGCCTCCTCTGCTGTTCTGGAGGTCATCGTCGAACACGACGGAATGATTGCAAAACACATACAAGTGTAAGAGACAAAGGAACTTTGATGAAACGTACAAAACAACGTTGGTGTGTGTGTGTGTGTGTGTGTGTTGTGTGTGTGTGTGGTGTGTGTGTGGTGTGGTTGTGTGTGTGTGTGTGTGTGTGTGTGGTGGTGTGTGTGTGTCGTGGTGTGTGTGGTGTGTGTGTGTGTGTGTGTGTGTGGTGTGTGAGGTGTGGTGTGTGTGCGCGTGTGTGTTGTGTGTTCATCTGTTTTTATTTTTATTCTTTAATTTCGAGGACAATGGAATAATTACTCATTTGCTATATATCTTAACATCTAGTACCCGTGTGAAAGCTGTTGTATAAATTTTGGACTTTTCCGAAGTTTTTAACGTGTTGCAAGATGTTCTTCTCTCTCTCTCTCTCTCTCTCTCTCTCTCTCTCTCTCTCTCTCTTCTCTCTCTCTCTCTCTCTCTCTCTCTCTCCTTATATACCTTTTCAATGTAACACTTTTTCTTCCCATATTTGTGGAATACAATTTCCATTGACTAAATTGCCTTATTTGAATGTGAGGGTCGGGTGGTCGATTTGTCCTATACTGTTGCTGATTTGTAGGTAACATGACACTGGTGTGTGTTGTTGTTGTTGATGTTGTACATCATGTTGTTGTACTTTCAGTGTTCAGTGTTCTCTCTCTCTCTCTCTCTCTCTCTCTCCTCTCTCTCTCTCTCTCTCTCTCTGTATTCGCGCGCGCGGGTTTTTTTCCAAATTCTTTTTGGTCTGTCATCTTATTAGCATTATACGCAGAAAATAGAAACCTTCTGTTAACAACAAATGTCCCCTGTACAAAACCTTACAAAGATTGATCACAGACTGAATATTATATGGCATGTCCTCTGTCTGCCAAACCTCTTTGTTGCCTTGATGGAAAGCTTTGTTGATTAGAATTTTGGAGGGATAAGATCAGTTTGAACGAAGTGTTTGAATCACCAGCTGAAAGTGTGTGTGTGTGTGTGTGTGTGTGTGTGTGTGTGTGTGTGTGTGTGTGTGTGTGTGTGTGTGTGTGTGTGTGTGTGTGTGTGTGTGTGTGTGTGTGTGTGTGTGTGTGTGTGTGTGTGTTGTGTGTTGATTAGATTTTTGGGGGGGGGGGGGGGATAAGATTCAGTTTGAACGAAGTGTTTCAATCACCAGCTTAAAGTGTGTGTGTGTGTGTGTGTGTGTGTGTGTGTGTGTGTGTGTGTGTGTGTGTGTGTGTGTGTGTGTGTGTGTGTGTGTGTGTGTGTGTGTGTGTGTGTGTGTGTGTGTGTGTGTGTGTGTGTGTGTGTGTGTGTGTGTGTGTGTGTTGTTGTGTGTTATAATTCTTTTAGATCGAGGATAATGAAATAAGCTCTTACGTGCTTTTTTGCATCCAGTCCCCGTGTGTATGTGGCTTTGTAAATTCTGTCATCTGTTCCCACCGGCACACAATGCCCTACTCTTACGAAAAGCGGAACAGGATTTAACGTGTGCGCAAGATGTTCTGCGTACGTTTGCACATGGGACTTCGGTTTATAGTCTTATCCGAAGGATTGTGTGTGTGTGTGTGTGTGTGTGTGTGTGTGTGTGTGTGTGTGTGTGTGTGTGTGTGTGTGTGTGTGTGTGTGTGTGTGTGTGTGTGTGTGTGTGTGTGTGTGTGTGTGTGTGTGTGTGTGTGTGTGTGTGTGTGGTGTGTGGGTGTGCGCGCGCGCACGCGCGTGTGTGTGTGTGTGTGTAAAAAATCTGCTAGACTTTTATATTCTTTTTAGATGGATATGAGTTGTGTGGGTTTTTTTCGTATTTCGTTATGTAACATATTTTACCTTGTTCTGTTCATTTTCTTACTGTTTTGTTTCGACTTATGGTTTTTTTTTTATTCATTTCTTTTATTTATCCTAATGAATATTGGTTGGGGTTTTTGTCTCCTTACGTTACTGGTAAGCGTTTGTTGGGTGTTTTTTCCTTTTTCTTTTATCCTATCATTTTTTTAAATATTTTATAGATTATTGTTTATTGTTTTGGGAGGGTGGGTGTAGCATTTTGATACAATACCTAATGATATGGGCCGGTACTGGATGGGGGAAAGCATATAATTATTATAAAGACGTATTCATTTTCTTGTCTTCAAAATAAAGAGCTTCGCCATGCATCCCCCCCCCCCCCCCCCCCCCCCCCCCTCTCTCTCTCCCCTCTCTCTCCTCTCTTCTGCTTCTTTTTCCCTTCTCTCTCTCTCTCTGCTCTCTCTCTCTCTCTCTCCTCTCTTCTTTCTTCTCTCTTCTGCTTCTCTCTCTCTCTCTCTCTCTCTCTCTTCTCTCTCTCCTTCTCTTCTCTCTCTCTCTCTCTCTCTCTCTCTCTCTCTCTCTCTCTCTCTCTCTCTTCTCTCTCTCTCTCTCTCTCCTCTCTCTCTCTTTCTCTCTCTCTCTCTCTCTCGTCTCCCTCTCTCTGATCAAGAAAGGTCTTTGATCAAACATATGAATTGTGTTATGCATCTATGCATTTCTCATCATTTTCTCTCACTGAAAGTGATCTTGATATTGTGTATGTTATCCGGTTTTTGCCCACTCCGTGGCATTGTCAGTTTTTCCTACGCCAACCATGTATTATGGCCTAAGGCCGAGATACATTAAATTTCTGAGTTCTGAGTTCTCTCTCTCTCTCTCTCTCTCTCTCTCTCTCTCTCTCTCTCTCTCTCTCTCTTCTCTCTCTCATCTCTCTCTCTCTCTCTGCTGAGCAAGAATCGCTGAGCAAACAATATGGAGTTGAAAAGATATGCATCCTCCAACCTCCATCCATCCCAACCCCATTATCCCCCCCCTCACAAAGGAGTGTCTATATTTAGGAGAAAAAAGAGTGGGGGGGGGGGGGGGAGGCAAGTGGGGGAGGGGGGTGGGGGTTGAGGGGGAGGGGGATCGAAAAGCGTGACGGGTTCCCCCCCCCCCAAAAGCAGGGAGGCTTATGGTTTTAATGGGAAGGGGGATAACGCCGGACAATAACTTCACTATCTGACAAATGACCTCCCTTGGATGCTCGCTCTTCAGTCATTCGGGGGAAGGGAAGGGGGGAAGGGGGTGGGGGGGGGGGGGGGGGGGGGGTAAGGGCGCATTATACTTTATAATGCAATTCCAGCCACCCCCAATAGCGTACAGTCGAATTTGATTTGTATGAAAATGGCTAGGGGTTTTGTTGTTGTTGTTGGGGTTTTTTAAGGGTTATGATGACGAGAAATCTCTCTTCTCTTTGTGCGTCTTGGCTCTCTTTGTGTGACTGTGTCTAGCTGTCTGGCTGTTTGGTTGGCTGGTTGGTTGGTTGGTTAGCTGGTTGGCTGGCTGGTTGGTTAACTAGCTGGTTGGTTGGTTGGTTGGTTGGTGTGGTTGGTTGTTAGCTGGTTGGCTGGCTGGTTGGTTGGTTGTTGGCTTGATTGGTGTTGGTTGGATGGTTAGTGGTTGGCTTGGCTGGTTGCTGGTTGGTTGGATGGTTGTGTTTGATTGGCTGTTTGGTTGGTGTTGGTTGGATGGTTAGTTGGTTGGCTGGCTAGTTGGCTGGTTGGCTGGCTGGTTGGCTGGTTGGTTGATTGGCTGATTGGCTGGTTGGTTGGATGGTTAGTTGGTTGGCTGGCTAGTTGGCTGGTTGGCTGGCTGGTTGGCTGGCTAGCTGGCTGGTTGGATGGCTGGTTGGTGGGCTGGTTGGCTGGCTGAGGCTCTGTCTTTGTCACTTTGTGTCTGCTTAAATGTATTTTGTGGGATGGATTTTTGTTGTTCGTTTTGTGCTTTTGTTTCTTTTCATATTATTTTTGTCTCTGTCCCTAAGTTTGCGTATAAAGAATCAGCGATTACACAATACATCTTAATGTCTAGATCTGTTTCAAAGGATGTTACTTAAAAGTATCTTTTTCTATGGACAACTTCAGGTTACAACAACAAACAAAAGTAATAAATCGAGCTTGCTTGATATAGGCGTAAAAGATCATCCCTTTTTTTTTTGTAAACTAAGCTTAAAAACTTCAATGGAAAGCGTAAAAGCTTAGTCTTGGTTATCGCTGACCAAACGAAGTAGGATTAAAAACAAAAAGCTTATAAAAAATATTTCTGCAAGAACTTAAAGATAAACATCTCACGGCTAATCGCCTCTTCTTCATTTTTTGTATATATTTTCCTCTTTTTTATCTTTCAATTCATCCTGTCCTTCTGTTCCTTATCTTTTGACCTCTTGTTGTTGTTGTTGTTGTTGTTGTTGTTGTGGTGGTTGGTGGTGGTGGTGGTGGTGGTGGTGGTGGTGGTGGTGGTGGTGGTGGTGGTGGTGGTGGTGGTGAGTTGTTTTTCTTCTTCTTCTTCGCGGAGCCAGACTGAGTGAGTTGCCCACCCGAGGTGGCGACCACCACAACGTTCCTCCAACGACCGTCCCTCGCGAACCTCCAACCCCAAAGGCCCTGACACAAACTCACCACAGGCACAGAAGTGTATGGGCAAACCGAATCTGAGGTCACCATGAGAACAGAGTAACTGGGACCACCGAATCAGAGGGTTGTTTTTTAATTGCATGATGATCAATGAGGATGACGTAATGCTGCTGCTGTGGAAGTGCATATGCTTTGAGACTACTTGACAGGGTTGTACTCTACGCTTACTATCATAATATATCCTGGCGTCAACCGGGCCCGAGTGATACAGACACCTGCAGTGTTGGTCATGTAATTTGAGCAACACTCTCAAACTCGCATCCGTTAAGTGGATGAAGCTCGACTGTGTGGTCACAGTCTTCCCACTGAGCCCACAGCACACTCACTCTGGGTGGAGCCGGCCAGTGTCCGAAAAATTTCCTATGGACTCTTATGGGAATCGAATCCGCCGACCTTCCAGTCTGTAACCCAAGGCGCTAACCACTGCGCCATGGCGGCTGCCTAAGCTACTAACTCACCATATAATAATGTATGGAATTATAGCGCTGAATCTTGTAAAGCAACAAATCAAAGCCTCAGATTTTATTTCATACCACTTTAAGTCATGTGTCAGATTTCTCTCCGTGAAATTCGGCGTCTCTCCCGGGGAGAGCGGGGAAGCGTCGACATTAGCGTGACCACCCTTCACCCTTTTTTTTTTTTTTTTTTTTTTCCGCAGCGTATTTGCCTCCCTATCGAGTGCTTTTTTCTAAGAATTTTCAGGAACACTCTCTGTTGCCGTGGTTTTTTTTACGTGCGCTAAATAATTACGTGTAACACACGGGACCTCGGTTTATCGTCATCGAAAGACTAGCGCCAGACACACCATGGTCTAAGGATGGGGGAAAAATTTCCGGTCCAAACGGGGTACGAATCACCGCACACTTCAGGACCCGGACTTTTCTCTTTCTAGCAGGCGCTTACTCTTGACCACCGACCACCTACTCTACTACTACTACTTACTACTACTACTACTACCTACTACTACTACTACTACTACTACGACTTCTTCTTCTTCTCCTCCTCTCTTCCTCCTATTTCATCAATGATTCTGTTAACACACAGGTCGTTCACCTCACAAAAGAAATATCAATGGTTTATCTGCAGATGTACATGTGGTAAAGAGCATGCTGTCTTATCTGTCCTGTGCTTCCTCTCTCTCAGGCTGTGTCTGTCTGTCTGTCTGTCTGTCTGTCTATGAGACTGTCTGTCTGTCTGTGAGTGTGCAAACACGTGTGCTTTGGGTATAAATGTCTGTGCGCACAGAAAGAGTGAGAGTGAGAGAGACAGACAGACAGACAGAGATAGAGAGAGAGAGAGAGAGAGAGAGAGAGAGGAAAAGGGGAAAGAGCAAGAGAGAGGAGCAGGGAAGAGAGAGAGAGAGAGAGAGAGAGAGAGAGAGAGAGAGAGAGAGAGAGGCAGAGAGAGAGAGAGAGAGAGAAGATAGACAGAGAGAAACTCAGAACTCAGAACTCAGAGAGAGAAGAAGAGAGAGAAGAGAGAGTGAGACAAAGAAGACTCGAGAGAGAGAGAGAGACAAACAGACAGACAGACAGACAGACAGGATACGACAGAAGTTAAAAGAGAATCAAGTAACAGACAAGAGAAAGACAGAGAAAAGATGCAGTGAGACAAACTACCCCACCCATCCTCCCAAAAATGAAGAAAGAATGGACAGAAGAAAGCAAGGCAGTTCCAACATGAAGCAAGAGAGGAAAATTCTACAGAATGGAGGAAATGAGAACAGTTCGAGTGTTTTACATGACAAAGCTGATCCTACTAACCATGATGGTGCTATCAATACAAGGTCTTTTCCAAACACTGCCTTTTTGAAAGATTGTAGGGATTTTCAGTATAGTGGAGGTGGGAATTAGTGGAATGGATCATTTACTATGTTTTATTCACTTTTATCTATATTATAATTATTTATTTATAGCTTAATCAGGCTGCATATAGGAATGGAACATAAAACGCAGCTTAAAAAGAGTTTATGTGTTCAAACCATTACAGGAAAGTAAAGTAATTAATGAATGCATACTATGTTTGAGTACCATTTTCTCAAAATTACATTTTTTTTAAAAATAAACGAATATATGGAAGTACAGAATGATTGAAAGACGTTCTAGCCAATAGGTAAAAACACATTTTTCAGTTTCACCAAAACATACACATATTCTGCGAATGGAAAAAAGAATCCTAATGTGGCTACATTGCTAGCAAGCCAAAAATCTTACATGTGTTCATTCATGAAATATAAAGGCTATTCAGTATAGCTACCAAAAGAATAATTTATATGACAGTTCTTTTGGCAACTCTGAGGCAACAAAGGGCAGGACATCTTTGTTCAGGGCCAGCCATTACAGCAGGCTCATTAGCACAGGGCTGCATTCAGGCAGGAAGGCAACAGGACACTGACAGTGTGTTCCCTGCACACTTCAGGCTTAGCTGGGGCTGGTGTTACTGCTTCATTGCTGATGAACAGTCTCCGTTGTGAAATGTGAATCTGCAGTCACCAAAGATGGATGAGGCTTTCAGCTGTAACAGCAAGCTAACTGTAATAACAACGACAGAATCACAGAGCCCAGGGTGAATAACGAATGGCAAAAGTGACAGAATGACGTATTGCTGAATAACTAACATGAATTAAACTTATTCAACGTATATTTTTCTTCCATCAAATGTTGTCTTTTACAGACTGTTTGCCCAGAATTGCTTTGTTTTCAAACAAAAATGTCAAACAAACATACAAACAAATGTAAACAAAACCAAACAAACATGTAAAAGAAGGTGTTATCTATCAATTGATGACTGTTGGAGAAAATCCGAATTCACCCAACACCATTGCCCAGGGGACAAACACTTCCCACAGTGGACACAGTTACATGCATAGGCCTCATCATCTGTGAGGAAAGATTTTTTTTTTTTAAAAGGTTGATTGTTTGTGTTCTCAGCTAGATCTCTGAGGTTCCTCAATGGTGAGATTTTGCATATGTGACGGCTTTTGTCCAGTGTGATGGTAGCAGCATTCCGACTTCAGGGATGTATGTTTGTGTGGTTTTTCCTAAGCCACCGAATGCTGAAATGAATTACAGGATCTGTAACGTGCATATTTGATCCTCTGCATATGTATATACACGAAGAGATATAAGGCACTGGCAGGTATGCACGTACAATTGACCTCGAAAATCATACAAATCCCCCACCCTTAATGCACCAGATGCCACCGAGATTCGAACCCATAACTTCATGGGCCCATGGGATTGAAGGCGAAGAACGATTTTAACCACTCAGCTATAGCGTCCGTCAGTGATTGAATTTTGTATGACAGTTCTTTGGCAACTCCGGGGTGACAAAGAGCAGGACATCTTTGTTCAGGGCCAGCCATTACAGCAGGCTCATTAGCACAGGGCTGCCTTCAGGCAGGAAGGCAACAGGACACTGACAGTGTGTTCCCTGCACACTTCAGGCTTAGCTGGGGCTGGTGTTACCGCTTCACTGCTGATGAACAGCCTCCGTTGTGAAATGTGAATCTGCAGTCACCAAAGATGGATGAGGCTTTCAGCTGTAACAGCAAGCTAACTGTAATAACAACGACAAAGCCACAGAGCCCAGGGTGAATAACGAATGGCAAAAGTGACAGAATGACGTATTGCTGAATACATAACATGGATTTAACTCATTCGACTTATATTTTTCTTTTATCAAATGTAATGTCCTTTACAGACTGTTTGCCCAGAATTGCTTTGTTTTCAAACAAAAATGTCAAACAAACATACAAAATAATGTAAACAAAATCAAACAAACATGCAAAAAATGTAAACAAAATCAAACAAACATGCAAAAATAGTAACAAAACCAAACAAACTTGCAAAAAATGTAAACAAAATCAAACAAACATGCAAAAATAGTAACAAAACCAAACAAACTTGCAAAAAATGTAAACAAAATCAAACAAACATACAAACAAATGTAAACAAAACCAAACAAACATGCAAGAAATGCGTTATCTGTCAAATGACGACTGTTGGAGAAAATCCGATTTCACCCAACACCATTGCCCAGGGAACAAAGACTTCCCACAGTGGACACAGTTACCTGCATAGGCCTCATCATCTGTGAGGAAGGATAAAAGATAAAGGTTGCTTGTTTGTGTTCCTCAGCTAGATCCTTGAGATTCATCAATGGTGAGATTTTGCATATGTGACCGCTTTTGTCCAGTGTGATGGTAGCAGCACTCCGACTTCAGGGATATATGTTCGTGTGGTTTTTTTCCTAAGCCACCGAATGCTGAAATGACTTACAGGATCACTAACGTGCATATTTGATACTCTGCATGTGTATATACGCGAAGAGATATAAGGCACTGACAGGTCTGCACGTCAAATTGACCTTGGAAATCATAAAAATCCCCCACCCTTAATGCACCAGATGCCACCGAGATTCGAACCCATAACTTCATTGGCCCATGGTATTTAAGTCGAAGAACGATTTTAACCACTCAGCTATAGCGTCCGTCAGTGATTGAATTTTGTATGACAGTTCTTTGCCAACTCCGGGGTGACAAAGAGCAGGACATCTTTGTTCAGGGCATGCAAGCCATTACAGCAGGCTCATTAGCACAGGGCTGCATTCAGGCAGGAAGGCAACAGGACACTGACAGTGTGTTCCCTGCACACTTCAGGCTTAGCTGGGGCTGGTGTTACTGCTTCACTGCTGATGAACAGCCTCCGTTGTGAAATGTGAATCTGCAGTCACCAAAGATGGATGAGTCTTTCAGCTGTAACAGCAAGCTAACTGTAATAACAACGACAAAGCCACAGAGCCCAGGGTGAATAACGAATGGCAAAAGTGACAGAATGACGTATCGCTGAATAACTAACATGAATTAAACTTATTCAACGTATATTTTTCTTCCATTAAATGTTGTCTTTTACAGACTGTTTGCCCAGAATTGCTTTGTTTTCAAACAAAAATGTTAAACAAACATACGAACAAATGTAAACAAAACCAAACAAACATGCAAGAAATGCGTTATCTGTCAATTGTTGACTGTTGGAGAAAATCCGAATTCACCCAACACCATTGCCCAGGGGACAAAGACTTCCCACAGTGGACAAAGTTACATGTATAGGCCTCATCATCTGTGAGGAAGGATTAAATAAAATAAAAAAGGTTGATTGTTTGTGTTTCTCAGCTAGATCTCTGAGGTTCCTCAATGGTGAGATTTTGCATATGTGACCGCTTTTGTCCAGTATGATGGTAGCAGCATTCCGACTTCAGGGATATATGTTCGTGTGTTTTTTCCTAAGCCACCGAATGCTGACATGACTTACAGGATCACTAACGTGCATATTTGATCCTCTGCATGTGTATACACGCGAAGGAGTATAAGGCACTGGCAGGTCTGCCCGTCAAATTGACCTCGGAAATCATAAAGATCCCCACCCTTAATGCACCAGATGCCACCGAGATTCGAACCCATAACTTCATGGGCCCATGGGATTGAAGGCGAAGAACGATCTTAACCACTCAGCTATAGCGTCCGTCAGTGATTGAATTTTGTATGACAGTTCTTTGGCAACTCCGGGGTGACAAAGAGCAGGACATCTTTGTTCAGGGCCAGCCATGACAGCAGGCTCATTAGCACAGGGCTGCATTCAGGCAGGAAGGCAACAGGACACTGACAGTGTGTTCCCTGCACACTTCAGGCTTAGCTGGGGCTGGTGTTACTGCTTCACTGCTGATGAACAGTCTCCGTTGTGAAATGTGAATCTGCAGTCACCAAAGATGGATGAGGCTTTCAGCTAGGATAGCTTTCAGCTAACTGTAATAACAACGACAAAGCCACAGAGCTCAGGGTGAATAATAATTGGCAAAAGTGACAGAATGATGTATTGATGAATAACTAACATGAATTAAACTCATTCGACTTATATTTTTCTTCCATCAAATGTTTTGTCTTTTACAGACTGTTTTCCCGGAATTGCTTTGTTTTCAAACAAAATGTCAAACAAACATACACAAAAATGTAAACAAAACAAAACAAACATGCAAGAAATGTGTTATCTATCAATTGTTGACTGTTGGAGAACATCCGAATTCACCCAACACCATTACCCAGGGGACAAAGACTTCCCACAGTGGACAAAGTTACCTACATAGGCCTCATCATCTATGAGGAAGGATTTTTTTTTTTAAAAAGGTTGATTGTGTTCCTCAGCTAGATCTCTGAGGCTCATCAATGGTGAGATTTTGCATATGCCACTGCTTTTGTCCAGTGTGATGGTAGCAGCATTCCGACTTCAGGGATGTATGTTCGTGGGGCTTTTCCTAAGCCACCGAATGCTGACATGACTTACAGGATCACTACCGTGCATATTTGATACTCTGCATGTGTATATACGTGAAGGGATATAAGGCACTGGCAGGTCTGCACGTAGAATTGACCTCGAAAATCATTTTTTTTAAATCCCCACCTTTAATGCACCAGATGCCACCGAGATTCGAACCCATAACTTTATGGGCCCATGGGATTGAAGTCGAGGAACGATCTTAACCACTCAGCTATAGCGTCCGTCAATGGCTGAATTTTTGTATGACAGTTCTTTGGCAACTCCCGGGTGACAAAGAGCAGGACATCTTTGTTCAGGGCCAGCCATGACAGCAGGCTCATTAGCACAGGGCTGCATTCAGGCAGGAAGGCAACAGGACACTGACAGTGTGTTCCCTGCACACTTCAGGCTTAGCTGGAGCTGGTGTTACTGCTTCACTGCTGATGAACAGTCCCCGTTGTGAAATGTGAATCTGCAGTCACCAAAGATGGATGAGGCTTTCACCTAGGACAGCAAGATAACTGTAATAACAACGACAAACCCACAGAGCTCAGGGTGAATAATAATTGGCAAAAGTGACAGAATGATGTATTGATGAATACCTAACATGAATTTAACTCATTCAACTTATATTTTCTTCATTTTTCTTTCATCAAATATTTTGCCTTTTACAGACTTTTTGCCTGGAATAGTTTGTTTCCAAACAAAAAGGAACAAACATGCAAAAATGTAAACAAAGCCAGATAAACATACAAAGTGTAAACAAAAACAAATATATGCAAATGTGTTATCGGTTCGTTGATTACCGTTAGGGCAATTCAAATTCCATCAACGTCATTGCCTAGGGAAACAAGCTTGTGATAGAGCGCAAATTTAAATGTATAGGTATTAGTATTTATTTATTTATTTATTTCTATTCTTTTACCTCGAGGGTAATAAGTGAAGAAGGAAAAAAAACTGGTTGACTTCAAGAGCTGACTTTGAACTGTTGTCCCATCAATAGAGAGTAAATCGACCATTAACATCAAAACAATTACTATCTCTATACAGGTAAACAAACAATCACTCGGTAAAAGTTATGTGTCTGGTAGTGCAGTTGTTGTAGTGGTGATGGTGGTAGAGGTAGCAGTGCTGCTGTGGTTGTTGCGGTCACAGAGAGAGACGTCAAAATAGAAACATGTTCATTTTCATTTTTCATTTTCATTTTCATACCACGTTAAGTCAGGGCAGATTTCTCTGCGTGGAATTCGGGCTGCTCTCCCCGGGGAGAGTGCATCGCCACAAGAGCAGCGCCGCCCATTTTTGTCTTTTTCCTGTCTGCAACTGTATCTGTTTCCCTATCAGAGTGGCTTTTTTTCTACATTATTTTGCCAGGGACAACTCTCTT
>CM054138.1:68610321-68617821 GCA_028751875.1 Rapana venosa
CATGACATAGTCCCGTCACCAACTAACTGCATACTGCGGACATTCAGACACACAAGTGTTTGCTGAAACACCCCTTTCTTTGCTTAGCCAGTTTGTGGATGGAGATAGGGGATGGCTAGGTATGGAGGGGGGTGAATGATGGATGGACAGGGAAGGGGGTGTGTGCGTGAGGGGAAGGCTTTGTAATGGAAATTATTTGAATTGAATGTTAGGTGTCGGCAAGGGATGTGATTATACACTTTGGATAAGAAAATAAAAGTTCTTTTTTTTCTTTTTCTCTTCGAATTCTTCAAATTCTTCTGCTCTGAATTCTTCTTTTTCGCATGTCTTCTTCTTCTTCTTCTTTCTTCTTCTTCTTCTTCTTTTCTTCTTCTTCTTCTTCTTCTTCTTTCTTCTCTCTTCTTTCTTCTTCTTCTTCTTTCTTCTCTCTTCTCTTCTTCTCTTCTCTCTTCTTCTTCTTCGCAATTCTTCGCAATTCTTCTTCTTCTTCGCAATTCTTCTTCTTCTTCTTCTTCTTCTTCTTCTTCTTCTTCTTCTTCTTCTTCTTCTTCGCAATTCTTCTTCTGCTTCGCACTTTTTCTTCTTCTTCTTCTTCTAATTCTTCTTCTTCTTCTTCTACTTCTTCGCATTGCCTCTCCTTCTTCTCCTTCTTCTTCTTTACGTTCTTCTTTTCATTCTTCCCTGCAATCTTCATTTTCGTCAGATTCGTCATCTTCTTTACCTTAATTCCCTTATAATTATTGGTTACAATGTGCAGTGCCAGGTCTTCTCCTGTACCTACCTCTCTTCAGGAGGTCTGCCTGCTGGCCTCAGCTGACACATTCCGTCTACAGGGTAGCTCATGAAGAAGTTCATAGCAAAATTTTAGTGTTGTTCTTTTGTTAAAATGGTAGGCGAATAGATTGGATAGGGAGAAAATATGATAGAGAGAACACCAAAGGAGTGACAGAAAAGGGGATATTTCTAGCACAGAAGTTCCAGAAGATGGGAGATGTTGTTTATTACTGAAAGAGCTGCAGGCATTCCCAGGGTGGAGAAATTCTTTTTATCTCTCTTTAAAAAAAAAAATCATTTAAGATATCATTAAGTATTGATACAGTCAAGAATACCTGTCTGTCCACCGCTCAGCTTATTTTTTTTATTATTTATTCTATTTATTTATTCTTTTATTTCGAGGATAATGGAATAAGCACTCAGGTGCTTTTTTACAGCTAGTCCCCGTGTGTATGCGGTTTTGTAAATTTTGTCATCCGTTTCCATCAGCACACAATGGCCTACTCTTCCGAGAAGCGGAACAGGATTTAACGTGTGCGCAAGATGCTCTGCATGCGTTCGAACACGAGGCCTCGGTTTATAGTCTCATCCGAAGGACTTTGACATTCAGTTCGATTTTTTTTTTGTCAAACTGGGAAGAAAGGGCGAGGCTGGGAATCGAACCCAGAACCTCACGGTTAACTTGTTGGCAGGCGAACGTCTTAACCATCCTGCCACCTTCCTCAGCTCAGGTTGTGTGCACTTTGTTTCCATCCCGAAGCAAGAATTCGGGGCCTGTGGGCAGAGAGATTTGGATTAGCGCTGTGGTTGTCCATCAGAAAGAACATAGATATACTTCAAAACTTTGACTCATGGCCAAAGATAATACATACCTCAGTGGTCATAAATCAGATTTATCCTTCTCTCTATGAAGAAAAGGAGCCAGTCATGCTGATCACCGAAGTTAAAATGCAGTTATTTTAAATGCTATGCAAACAAAAGTCGCATACGCCCAAAAAATCACTGTTGGGAAATTTCAGAGCTCTAGCCGAGGAGCGAATGAAAAAAAAATGTTAAAAAATGTACAGTGACAATGTATAACGAATACATGCACTGCTAAAACTCAATTCTGAAATTCTTGTCTTTCTATAGACAGAAGTTGGTGAAGAAATACGTGGTCTCGAAAAAGCAAATAATAAAGCAAATAAAAAGAAATAGGTGGTCTCGAAAAAGCAAATAATAGAGCAAATAAAAAGCAATAAAAACCAAGCTTAAAATTTCATCATCCTCTTTACATGTCAAAACTTTCTCTCTTTGCCATCCTAAAAAGGTCTAATCCTGCTATTTGTTTGCACACAACAAAAGACATATGCGGCACACATACAGTCAGCTTTGACAATGAAAACAGAAGGTATTCAGCCTCTATGACGTTATTCAGCAGCTATCCAGCAGTAGAACAATACCATTGTCCATGGCAAGCCGTTCATTAGTTTAGTGCTCATTCCAGCGAAAAGAAACATGGAATCACGGCTGTCAATAACCAGCAGGCCTGAGTCTCAGCATGCCGGAGTTTGTTCATACTGCAGTCTCTATATGAAAGTTCTGTGAAGCAAAACAAGAATCATTGAAATAAAGGAGAAAACAGGTTTTATATGCTTAGGAAGGTGGGGTGAGGTTGTCTGGGTTTTTGTGTGTTTTGTTTTGTTTTGGCTTTGTTATTTTTAATTTGCTATTTCCAGCAAAACTTTAAAGCCAAATCGATCCATTAGCAGTAATACCAGGGCTTTGAAACTACTTGACAGAGACGTACTCTACACCTCCTTCCATACTAAATCCCCACATCAACTGGGCCCGAGAGATACAGACATCTTCAGTATTGTTCAGGTAATCTGAACAACACTCTAAAAAAAATCGCATCTATAATGTAGATCAAGCTCACCTGTATGGTCCCAGCCTTCTCAGTAAGCCCATAGCAAACTCACTTCAGGTAGACTAATAATAATAATAATAATAATAATAATAATAATAATAATAATAATGATAATGATAAGGATAATGATAATAATAATAATAATAATAATAATAATAATAATAATAATAATAATAATAATAAAAATAATAATAATAATAATAATAATAATAATAATAATAATAATAAATGATAATGATAATGATAATGATGATAATAATAATAATAATAATAATAATAATAATAATAATAATAATAATAATAATAACAACAACAACAACAACAACAACAACAATAATAATAATATAATAATAATAATAATAATAATAATAATAATAATAATAAATAATAATAAATAATAATAATAATAATAATAATAATAATAATAATAATAATAATAATAATAATAATAATAATAATAATAATAAATGGAACTTATATAGCGCTGTATCTTGCACAGACTAGAGTCTAAAGAATCCTTGTGACTCATGGTATTTGAACCCACAACCTACTAGCCCATAACCCAAGGCAATAACCACTGCATCGGGGCGGCAGGGGTTTTTTCTTTTTTTCTTCTTTTCTATTTTTTTCCTCTTCTTTTTCTTCTGAAAGCAAGTGATACTGTTCACAAAGAGGTCGTTCACCCCGCAAAGCAAATATCACTGGTCTACCTTCAGACACGTGGTGAAGGGTGCACTGTCTTCTTCTCTTTCTTTTCTTGTCTCTCCTTTTGCGTTCTCTCTCTCTCTCTCTCATCTCTCTCTCTCTCTCTCATCTACCTCTCTCTGTCTGTCTGTCTGTCTCTCTGTCTCTCTGTTTGACTCTCTGTGTCTCTCTCTGTCTGTCTGTCTGTATGTCTCTCTCTCTCTGTCTGTCTGTCGTATGTCTCTCTGTCTCTCTGTCTGACTCTCTGTGTCTCTTTCTGTCTGTTTCTCCCTGTATCTCTCTCTTCCTCTCTCTCTCTCTCTCTCCTCTCTCTCTCTCTCTCTCTTTCTCTGTCTATCTGTCTGTCTGTCTGTCTCTCCCTGTCTCTCTGCTCTCGCTGTGTCTCTCTATCTCTCTGTCTCTCTCTCTCTCTCTTCCCTCTCTCTCTCGGTCTCTTTCTTCCCCCTCTCTCTCTGTATCTCTGTCTCTCTCTCTGTCTCTCTCTCTGTCTCTCTCTGTCTCTCTCTCTCTCTCTCTGCGTCGTGTGTGTGTGTGTGTGTGTGTCTGTCTGTCTGTGTGTGTGCCTATGCGTCAGTGTGTCTGTGTGATCACAAAAGGCAAGCTAAACCATTGACAGCCAACTGTTCAAACAGCTGCCAGTAGGCATAAGGACGGGCATAATGTACAGAAAAGCACAAACAAGCACAGACCTGTCATAAACCTGGCACAGAGGCTGGATAGCAAGCAAGCAGGCAACGAGCCCAGTGTCTCCTCTGTCATGAACTCTTCCTTTCAGCAACCACTGCAGACATCAAGACAAGGGTTTGGTCAGACAGTGGGCCTTTTGCTGTGAGATATGGGGATTAAGGGGATGTGGGATTATTGATTTGGGGGTAGGGGAAGGAGGATTATTGATTTGGGGGTAGGGGAAGTAGGACTATTGATTTGGGGATAGGGGAAGTGGGATTGATGATTTGGGATAGGGGAAATAGGATTATTGATTAGGGGATCTGGGAAGTTGGATGATGGATTTGGGAACAGGGGAAGTGGGATGGTGGATTTGGGGTAGGGGAAGTCGGATTATTGATTTGGGTGTAGGGGAAGTAGGACTATTGATTTGGGGATAGGGGAAGTGGGATTGATGATTTGGGATAGGGGAAATAGGATTATTGATTAGGGGATCTGGGAAGTTGGATGATGGATTTGGGAACAGGGGAAGTGGGATGGTGGATTTGGGGGTAGGGGAAGTCGGATTATTGATTTGGGGATAGGGGAGTGGTATGATGGATTTGGGGAATAGGGAAAGTGGAATGATGGATTTGGGGATAGGGGAAGTGGGATGATGGATTTTGGGATATGGGAAGTGGTATGATGGATTTGGGGATAGGGGAGGTGGTATGATGGATTTGGGGAATAGGAAAAGTGGGATGATGGATTTGGGGATAGTGGAAGTGGGATGATGGATTTCGGGGATATGGGAAGTGGGATGATGGATTTTGAGATAGGGGAAGTGGGATGATAGATTCGGGGACAGTTAAAAAGGATCTGTGATGGAAAAGAGGGATAGGTCCCCGTATTAGGAAGGAAGAAGCAAAGCCTTGTTTAGAGTGAAGGAAGAAGCAAAGCCTTGTTTAGAGTGAAGGAAGAAGCAAAGCCTTGTTTAGGACAAAGGAAGAAGCAAAGCCTTGTTTAGGACAAAGGAAGAAGCAAAGCCTTGTTTAGGACAAAGGAAGAAGCAAAGCCTTGTTTAGGACAAAGCAAGAAGTAATCCTTGTTTAGGGCGAAGGAAGAAGTAAAGCCTTGTTTAGGATGAGGGAAGAAATAAAGCCTTGTTTAGGATGAGGGAAGAAGCAAAGCCTTGTTGAGGGCCAAGGAAGAAGCAAAGCCTTGTTTAGAGTGAAGGAAGGAGCAAAGCCTTGTTAGGATGAAGCAAGAAGTACAGCCTGTTCTTAAGGCAAAATATGAAGAGATGGTGTTAATACCAGCCGTGTAACTATACTGCGCTTGTCAACAAGCCGCCGTGGCACAGTGGGAAGTGCAGTAGATTTATGGCTGGACGGTAGCAAGTTTAAATCCTAGAAGAGTCATAGGGTTTTTTCGGGTTCCAGCCGGCTTCTACCTAGAGAAAGTTTGCTACAGGCTTGTCTTGGCGCAGTGGTTAGCGCCTTGGATATAGGACTGAAAGGTCACGATTTCGAATCCCATAAGGGTGATAGGAATTTTTTAGACTCCAGCCGGCTCCTACCCAGAGTGAGTGTGCTGTGGGCTCAGTGGGAAGACTGGGATCACACAGTCGAGCTTCATTCACTTTACGGATGTCATTTTGAGAGTGTTGCTCAAATTACCTGAGCAACACTGCAGGTGTCTGCCACTATTAGGTCCGTTGACACCTAGATAGAAAATCGCCATAGTAAGCGTAGAGTATAACCCTGTCAAGTAGTCTCAAAACACATGCGCTTCCATAGCAGCATGACTACATCATCTTCATTGTCATTAATCATAATGCAGTAAAATAAAAATGACTCTGATTCGGTGGCTGTGGTATCATGGCTACCTCTGTGTTGTTTTCCCATACATGCCTGTGTCTTCAGTGACTTCTCAAAGCCATCAGAGTCACAGGCCCAAGGGAGAAGTTCACCTGAGAGACATTGTGGAAGTCAGCACTCCTGGAGGATGCCTCACCCGTCAGACTCCGCGACTTATCTATGATTGTCGTCAGAAGAGGTCTTAGTAAGTAGTGTCCTCCATATGTTAGCTCGACACAGGCACCGCTGAACACCACAGAAGAGACCCAACAACAGTCGCAGTGCAGGGCCGTTTTGGTTGGTGGTCTAACAGCGGCCCCCCTTTGACAGGCTACACTCGTGCACTGAGAACGCAACACGAGGAACCTGCTTGGCTCAGAGAGAAAGATGGAAATGAGCGGCGTGAGAGCAGTAGAATTTGAGCATGACAGAATATAAGGTAGAAAAAAGGGGGGGTGCTATGCTGATGTTATTACATTTTTGTGAACAAAATATTGATTTAACTGTTTGTTTGTTTGTTTGTTTGTTTGTTTGTTTGTATTACAAACTTCGAGTGATCATGCAACCACGTATGAAAATTAAGACAACCGTAAGCCAAAGGTAGACCAGGCAATTTCTTTATTAGAAAAAAAAAGCTGCACGAGATGATTATGAAAACATTTGAATATTCCATAAAAGGAAAAATATTGGGGGACGGTACAACTTTTTAAAAAAGGGAAACAAATAGGAAAATGATAACAACAGGCCCTCATCAGAAGGATTAAAAACAAAAAAGCATTAGAAATTATCTAAATTGTATTCCTTATCTAAAGCTTTTAATACTAAAAGAAAATACAGTGTGGTGTAATGACAATATGTAATGCAAATGGAGATTGTTACTTTCATGTTCTGATTTGTTGAGGTGCAGAAATTTTCATGTGCTCTACGAATCGGAATTCATTCACACAAAGCACATTTTCCACTTTATTTGCAGCCAAAGCCAGCTTCGTTCACATTTCTAGACATATACTCTGTAGATATTCATTCATTCATTCTTCTTCTTCGCAATTCTTCTTCTTTTTTCTTCGCAATTCTTCTTCTCATTTTTCACATTCTTTGCATTCACGGCAATTCTCCTTCACAATTCTTCTTTGCATTTCTTCTTCTTTGCAATTATTCTTCTCTGCAACTCTTCGCAATTCTTCACAATTCGTCTTCTTCCTCACAATTCTTCGTCTTCTTCTTCGTGTTCTTTTCATCCCCTCCTTTCTAATTCTTCTTTTACGCAATACAATACCCTTTCCTACCAATTAATTTTCTTGGCAGTTATTATTCTTCTTCAAATTCTTCTTCTGTTTAAATTTTCCTCCTCCTTCTTCTTCTCTGCAATTCTTCCTAGCCGCACAAGTAAGATGACTCGGCAGACTTCAAGTTCATTCACCTCACAAAACAAATATACACAGTTTTAACTGCATGCACGTGGGAGGGTGTACAGTCTGTTGTTGTCTTTTCTTTCTTTAATAATAATAATAATAATATATGGAATTTATATAGCGCTGAATCTTGTAAAAAACAAACAAATCGAAGCGCTTGCACTCAATCATTTACAGGCATGCAACTCTCCTTAAA
>CM054138.1:68632821-68647821 GCA_028751875.1 Rapana venosa
GAACATACTGCAAACGTGACAGTGTATGTTCTAACTGACTTACACCTCACATTATCTGCGTATATTCTTTTTTGTGTGAAAAAAGAACATTACGTTTTATTGAAACCAGAAAGCTGCTGCATGTCTATCACAGGCGATGCACGAATCATTCAATGCTGCGTGCCCTAATCCTTTTTACCAGCTTTGGAATGCAAATCAGGACAGAGAAAAGAGGAGAGGGTTTATTTATGTGTCCTGAATCTCGTCATTATAAACGGTGGTGTTTGTTATGCCGCTGTCAAAGGACAGGGTTGTATTTCATTGTTGTTTAATATTCTTACATGTGTGACATGCATTCCTGTTACGACACCTAGGGCTATAAACGACGCGAAATGGAAATGGAATATTACAACGCGTGGAAGGTTTTGTGTATTGTTGCTTTATTTTTGTTCCTATTATTTTATTCTTTTATTTTTTCGAGGACAATACTCCAAGATTTAGATGAATCCCATCCACAGTTGTAAAGCAACAAGCAGCTGAATTGTTAGGGGCTGGATGGAGAGAGAACAAAGCATGATTTATACTTCGCTGTTACAAGCAGAAGCTTCGTGCACATTGCAGGCATAACAAAAAAGCGAAGTTATCTTTTCTATACAGAGATTTTGTAGACAGCTATTCATGATTGAGTGTCAATGAAGCTTACAGTTACAAAAAAGATTTTTTTAACACAACAGATTGCCAGAAAGAATGCATGACAGTTGCATTTCAAAAGTCCATTATTGGCAACTAGAGAACCCAGGAAAAACTGTTCAGTTTGCAGAATGTTGTCGATGCTTGTGGAAAAACTTTCATGTTCAATACCTACGATGTATGTGTGGCGTTTTTGGCAAAGCTTTTTTTCTTTATCAATTTATTCTATTGACTAGGTGACAGTCCATATTATACTTATTTCAATTTGTCTCTTCTAACTCGGGGACGGGATAGCTCAGTGGTCGAAGCACTCGCTTTCCCCCAGCCAAGTTAAGCAGCGTCGAGCGTGGTTACCAGTTGGATGGTGACCGTTTGCTCGCCTTGGCTTCAGTTCAATCCCCCAGTTCACCCAGCTTTAAATGGGCACCTGCCACTTTAGAGTCAGGAAGGTAAAGCAGCGAGGGAGAGGAGATGGGCGCCGCCCTCAATATGCTGGCCCTAGAGAAGTGAGATCTCTGACGCCTCGCTCCCCTACGACCTTATAGGTTATGGGACTCCTTTACCTCCTCCTCCTTTACCTTACAACTCGGATTCTAAGATGAACATATTGCAAACGTGACAGTGTATGTTCTCATTGACATATACCTCACATTATCTGCATAATATATTCTTTTTTGTGTGAAAAAAGAACATTACGTTTTATTGAAACCAGAAAGCTGCTGTTTGTCTATCACAGGCGATGCACGAATCATTCAATGCTGCATGCCCTAATCCTTTTTACCAGCTTGGGAATGCAAATCAGGACAGAGAAAAGAGGAGAGGGTTTATTTATGTGTCCTCCATCCCGTCATTATAAACGGTAGTGTTTGTTATGCCGCTGTCAAAGGACAGGGTTGTATTTCATTCTTGTTTTTAATATTCTTACATGTGTGACATGCATTCTTGTTACGACACCCAGTGCTATAAACAACGCGAAATGGAAATGGAATATTACAACGCGTGGAAGGTTTTGTGTATTTGTTACTTTCTTTTTATTCTATTTTATTTTATTCTTTTATTTTTTCGAGGACAATACTCCCAAGATGTAGATGAATCCCATCCACAGTTCTAAAGCAACAAGCAGCTGAATTGTTAGGGGCTGGATGGAGAGAGAACAAAGCATGATTTATACTTCGCTGTTACAAGCAGAAGCTTTGTGCACAATGCAGGCATAACAAAAAGCGAAGTTCTCTTTTGTATACAGAGATTTTGTAGAGAGCTGTTCATGATTTAGTGTCAATAAAGCTTACAGTTACAAAAAATTTTTTAAAAACACAACAGATTGCCAGAAAGAATGCATGACAGCTGCATTTAAAAAAAAAGTCCATTGTTGGCAACTAGAGAACCCAGCAAAAACTGTTCAGTTTGCAGATTGTTGTCGATGCTTGTGAAACACTTTCACGTTCAATACCTACGATGTATGTGTGGCGTTTTTGGCAAAGATTTTTTTCTTTATCAATCTATTCTATTGACTAGGTGACAGTCTAAATTATACTTATTTGCAATTTGTCTCTTCTAACTTGGGGACGGGATAGCTCAGTGGTCGGAGCACTCACTATCCCCCAGCCAAGTTAAGCAGCGTCGAGCGTGGTTACCAGTTGGATGGGTGACCGTTTGCGCACCTTGGCTTCAGTTCACCAAGCTGTAAATGGGTACCTACCTCTTTAGGGTCAGGGAAGGTAAAGCAGCGAGGGAGAGGAGATGGGCGCCGCCTTCAATATGCTGGCCCTAGAGAAGCTGAGGTCTCTGACGCCTCACTCCCCTACGACCTTATAGGTTATGGGACACCTTTACCTTTAATAGGCTAGGGGCTAGTTATCGTGTGGTTAGAGCACCCCCTTTGTGATCTGTCAGTAACTGAGGGTTTGGGTTCGAGTCATCCCTAAGCAGTCTGTTCTTGGAGACTTTTCCTTTACAGTCATTACTGGTAATCCCTTCTATTGCCCTAAAAGGTTTTTTCCGATAAAATCGTACAGTACGATTTCCTGGGTGGATGTACACACAGCATCTTTCACACACGCTGATGCCGTATCCACTTTCGTAGAAGAGTAGGTCAGATATGTCCTGTAGGATTCATGACACATACATACCCAGCATGCGCCCTGCTGTCTAAAGATGGATGGACTCTGCCAGGTCCAACTTGCCTGCAATACACGGCCTGAGAAGAGTCAGCCATGTTCCAGTTGCTCCTTCGGGGGATTTATGAAGTCAAAGTCAGGGGACAGGGTAGCTCAGTGGTCAGAGCACTCGCCTTCCCCAAGCTAAGATTGGGGCAACTTTGAGTGCGGTTACCAAATGGATGGGTGACCGTTTGCGCGCCTTGGCTTTCAGTACAGTCCCCAAAGTTCACCCAAGCTGTAAATTGGGTACGTGTCCTCTTTAGGGTTAGGGAAAGCAAAGCAGCAAAGGAAAGAGAGAGAGAGAGAGAGAGAGAGAGAGAGAGAGAGAGAGAGAAGAGAGAGAGAGAGAGAGAGAGAGAGAGAGAAAGATAAGAGGGAGAGAGAGAGAGAAAGATAGAGAGAGAGAGAGAGAGAGAGAGAGAGAGAGAGAGAGAGAGAGAGAGAGAGAGAGAAGAGAGAGAGAGAGAGAGAGAGAGAGAGAGAGAGAGAGAGAGAGAGAGAGAGAGAGAGATGGGCGCCGCCCTCAATATGCTGGCCCCTGGAGAAGCTGAGGTCTCTGGCATCTCGATCTACTACTACTACCGCATAGGTTATAGAAACACCTTTACCTTTACCTTACCACGTCAAAGAAAGGGTAAACTGGTAGCTAATGTTAGCCTCTTGATGACTAGCATTTTGTTATGTTTGTTTGGCATTATGTACACGCAAAGGAATGAACAATGAAAACGAATATAGTGGGAACACGAGAATAAACCCCAATACAGCCAACCGTTCGGATGTAAAGAATGACATGAAGGTGGGAACATGCATTGTTTTCCTTTTTGACACATAAATAAAGGATATTGCCTACACAGGTGTTTAATTTCGATATTGAAAAAGTCTACTTTACAGTGCAGTTTATTGCCATAGCTGCTCTAATTACATGACCTCTTTTTTCTTACTGTTCCAAAACTTCTTCTTTTGCTGTTTCCACTATATTTCTTTATAACATAATTCGGGGAAAGTTGCGCAATGTTTAACGTGGTGAGATATTAACGCAGATTGGAGGTTTTTTATTTATCAAAGGCGTGATGTGTATGTGCGTGTGTGCGCGCGCTCGCGCGTGCGTGCGTGCGTGCGTGCATGCGTGCGTGTGTGTGTGTTGTGTGGTGTGTGTGTGTATGTGTGTGTGTGTGATTGTTGACTGTTATTTTGCTGTTGGTTGGCTGGTGTGTTAGTTGAAAGCTAATTGGTTGGTTGTATTCTGATTGGTTGGTTAGATGGTTGACTGGCTGGCTGGCTGGTTGACTGGCTGGCTGGTCGGTTTCTTGGCTGGCTGGATGCTTGCTCACCTGATTAATTGATTGATTGGTTGGTTGGCTGGTTCCTCATGTATTTAATTGTTTGGTTGGTTAATTTGCTGTGTTTAGCTTATTTGTTTGGCCGCGTCATCCTCGTCACCATCACAGTTAAGTATACCACAGCCCCATCAGTAACATTAGGACAGCCTCACTGGGTATCGTACTCTTTAATCTCTCTCATCTATGAACATAGGAAAACCTCGGAGTGCGTGAAATTTAGCAATACCACAAATTGCAGGTGTGGGTGTGTGAAAGAAACAGGACGAAAAAGCAAACAGCCGACCTTTTTCTTCTCCTCCTTGTCTTCCCGGCTTTTTCTGGCTCTCCTCTCCCCCCCCCCCAAAAAAAAACACACACACACACACAAAACACCCTACCTTTACATCGTCTTCTTCTTCTTTCTATTCTTCGCATTCTTTGCATTCTTCGCTATTCTTCTTCTTCGCACTTCTTTTTCTTCTACTTCTACTTCTTCGCAATTCTTCTTCTCCTCTTCCTTCTCCTCCTCCTCTTCCTACTCCCTCCTCCTCCTCCTCCTCCTCTTCCTCCTTCGTCATCTTCTTCTTCTTCTTCTTCTTCTTCTTCTCCTTCTTCTTCATCTTCATCTCACGTTCTTATATTCTTCTTAAATTCTTATCTTCTTCTTCGCAATTCCTCTTCGCATTTCTATTTTCTTCTTCTTCTTTTCTTCTTTTTCTTCTTCTTTTCTCTTCTTCTCTTCTTCTTTTCTTCTTCTTCTTCTTTCTTCTTCTTCTCTTCTCTCTTCTTCTTCTTCTTCTTCTTCTTCTTCTTCTTAGTCTTTTTCTCTTCTCTTCACATTTCCTTCTTCTTAGTCTTCTTCTCTTCTTCTTCTTCTTCTTATCTTCTTCTTCTTCTTCTTCTTCTTTCTTTTTTCTTCTTCTTCTTCTTCTTCTTTCTTCTTTTCTTCTTCTTCTTCTCTTCTTCTTCTTCTTCCTTCTTCTTCTCTTCTTCTTCTTAGTCTTCTTCTCTTCTTCACAATTCTTTTTCTTCTTCTTCTTCGTCTTCTTCTTCTTCAAATTCTTCTTCTCCTTCTTTTTCTTCTCCTTCTTCGTCTTCTTCTTCTTCTTCTTCAAATTCTTCTTCTTCTCCTCCTCCTCCTCCCTCTGCTCCTCTTCCTCCCCCCCCCCCCCCCCCCCCCCCCCCCTTCTTCTTTCTTCTCTCTTCTCCTCCTTCTCCTGTTCTTCGTCCTTCTCCTCCTCCTCCTCCACCTTTCCTATCTCCTCTCCCACCCACTCTTCTTGTTGGTCTACCTCTTCAGTCTCCTTCTCGTCCTTCTTCTTCTTCTTCTTCTTCTTCTTCTTCTTCATTTATAGTAAAGGGACACTGCATAGGTAAAGGTCGTTCACCCCCGCAAGACAAATAATCCACCACCACAACCACATACAGTCTATCTTAACCGTTTCGTTTTCTACGTGGTAGGGGGTGAGGTAGGGGGTGAGGTGAGGTGAGATGAATTGTACAGTGTATTATTTCTCTTCTTATTTACTTACCTCTGTCCTGTCCTGTCCTATCCACAGCTTCTTTCTCTGTCTCTCTGTCTCTGTCTCTGTCTCTCTCTCTGTGTCTCTCTCTCTCTCTCTCTCTCTCTCTCTCTCTCTCTTGTGTATAAGTGTTGGGTTATTATTAAGATGTATCCCTACGGGCTGGGACTGGATGTAAAAAAGCACATGAGTGCTTATTCATTATCCTCGAAATAAAAGAATTTGTCATTGTCATTGTCTCTCTCTCTCTCTGCTTGTCTGTCTGTCTGTCGTCTGTCTGTCTGTCTGTCTGTCTGTCTACGTGTATAATTATTATACAGGTACAAGTGTGTGATTCAGGGAGTGCTCTGTGTGTGTGTGTGTGTGTGTGTGTGTGTACAAGGGGGGGGGGGGGTAAAGAGGGTGAAGGGGAGCAGGGGGGAAGGAGATGAAGAGTGTGTGTGTGGGGGGGGGGAGGAGGTCCATTCTGTATTTATGTCTGTATGATTGTATGTGTTGTGTCTTTCTGTCCATCTTTCTGTCTGTCTGTTTTTCTGTCTGTCTCTCAGTCACTCTGTGTATGTTTGTGTGTTTGTCTCTTCTGTGTGTGTAACTGTGCCAGTATATGCTTACATTTGCAAGTGATTTTTTTGCAAGATTTCAAATGTTTAATGTGTGTTGGCCATAGGCATACATACACATTGAAGGAGGGTGGAGATGGGGTGGTCCATTAATATATGACAACTGAAATATATTAACATTTTCCCAAACAGAATACAAAGTACAAAGCATTTATATTTACACAAAAGCATTTAGATGTTCTACATTCAGAACTATTGCTGATATAAAGCTTTTTATCATCTATCCTTCCTAGAAAAAGAAATATATATACACATATATAAAACTGAATAAGAAAATCACTGAACAAACCTCAAGTTAACATTCGGAAAGTGGTGGGGGTGGAGGTGTTGAGACTGAAGATCACCTAACTTTCAAGAATAGCCTGTACAATTGCAAGTGAGAGAGAGAGAGCGCGCGTGTGTGTGTGTGTGTGTGTGCGTGCGTGCGTGCGTGCGTGCGTGCGTACGTGTATGTGTGTGTGTGCGCGCGCGTGCGCGCGTGTGTGTGTGTGTTTATTTTTTTATATCGAGGATAATGGAATAAGCACTCATGTGCTTTTCTACATGCAGTCCCCGTATGTATGCGGTTTTGTAAATTTATCATTTGTTTCCATCGGCACACAATGGCCTACTCTTCCGAAAAGCGGAACAGGATTTAACGTGTGCGCAAGATGTTCTGCATGCATTCGAACAGTGGGCCTCGGTTTATAGTCTCATCCGAAGGTGTGTGTGTGTGTGTGTGTGTGTGTGTGTGTGTGTGTGTGTGTGTGTGTGTGTGGTGTGTGTGTGTGTGTGTGTGTGTGTGTGTGTGTGTGTGTGTGTGTGTGTGTGTGTGTGTGTGTGTTCGCATACGCGCGCGAGTGTGTATGCATGTGCGTGTGTGTATCTGTCCTCTATGTGTATACGTGTGTGTATTTACTTTATTTTATTCTTTTATTCTATTCTTTTATTTTAAGGATAATGGAATAAGCACTCATGTACTTTTTTTTTAATCCAGTCCCCGTGTGTACGCGGGTTGTCATCTGTTCCCACCAGCAAACAATGGCCTATCCTTCCAAAAAGCGGAACAGGATTTAACGTGTGCGCAAGATGGTCTGCGTGCGTTCGCACACGGAGCCTCGGTTTAAAGTCTCTTCAGAAGGACTTTTGGGGAGAGTGGAGTCTGCACTGATGTTAACTCCAGGGGAAAATATCCCCTTGAAAGGGATTCAAACCCAGGTTGTTATATTGCGAGCGCAATGTTCGTACCGCGTGTGTGTATGTGTGTGCGTATGTGTATCTGTCTGTCCTCTGTGTGTATGTGTGCGTGTGTGTTTTATTTACTTTATTTTATTCTGTTATTCTATTACTTTATTTCAATGATAATGGACTAAGCTCTCATGTTGTATTTTTACCACCAGTCCCCGTGTGAATGCAGTTTTGTAAATGTTGTCATTCATTCCCACTGGCACACATTGGCCTACTCTTCTGAAAAGCTAAACAGGTTTTAACGTGTGCCCAAGATGTTCTGTGTGCATTCGCATATGGAACCTCGGTTTATAGTCTTATCCAAAGGATGTGTGTGTGTGTGCATGCATCTCTGTGTGTTTGTGTGTGAGATTGTTTTTTACGTGCGGGCGTGCGTGTTCATGTGTGTTCATGTGTGTGTGCATGGGTGTATACGTGTGTGGAAATGTATGTATGCATGTATTTGTGTGTGTGTTTGTGTGTGTTTATGTTTGTGTACGTGCGTGCGTGCGTGTACCCGTGACTGTGTATAATTATGCATGTCTGTATGTGTGTGTGTGTGTGTGTGTGTGTGTGTGTGTGTGTGTGTGTGTGTGTGTGTGTGTGTGTGTGTGTGTGTGTGTGTGTGTGTGTGTGTCCGTGTGCACGTACGCACTCACGTGCACACCCCTGATGGAGGAGAGAGCGAAGAAGAGACTGATGTTTGATTGTCACTGCATCCCATTGAATAGGAATGCGAATTCAGACGTAGTTGCATTTGAAATGAAGTTTTATTTGTTTATAGATGCGAGCGGAGGGGTAGCATTATTTGAAGGTATGAATAATATATTCAGGTGATGTGATGGGGAAGGAGGGGAGGAAGGAGAAGAGGGTAGAGGTGTGATTTGAGCTGGAGTGAGCGAAGGTTATATTGATGGGTGGGACGGTAAGACATTTTTGTGTGCTGTTCTCAATTATGACAATTTCTCTTCTTTTCTTCGTTGTTATCGTCATCTTCTTTTTTTACTCTTCTTCCTCTTATTCTTCTTCGTAGTTCTTTCTCTTTGCAGTTCGTCTTCTTCTTCGCATTCTTTTTCTTTGCAGTTCCTCTTCTTCTGTGCAATTCTTCTTCTTCGCAATTATTCTTCTTCACACTTCTTCTTCTTCTTTGCAATTCTTCTTCAAATTATCTTCGTAATTCTTCTTCGCAATTTTCTTCTTCACACTTCTTCCTCTTCTTCTTCGCAAGTCTTCTTCTTCTTCTTCACAATTCTTCTTCTTCTTCTTCTTCTTCTTCTTCTTCTTCTTCTTTTGTGCAATTCTTTTTCTTCGCAATTTTCTTCTTCACACTTCTTCCTCTTCTTCTTCGCAAGTCTTCTTCTTCTTCACAATTCTTCTCTTCTTCTTCACAATTCTACTTCTTCTTCTTTTTCTTCTTCTTCTTCGCACTACTTCTTCGAATGCTCGGACAGCAACCATTGTTGTTTGTCATTTGAGCGAATATGCGTTTAGCTGTGGTTAAGCGCTTGACAAGTCAAACCCAGCGTATCCGACTTCGGCATGGGAGAGAATTGTTATCTTTTTAAATCTTTCTGGGGGAGTAAAAAGGGCTGGAGAATGTCCAAGAATGCAGAAAATAAACAAAAAGGAGGTGACAGGAAATAAAAGCAGAAACAAATAGAGGGATAGAAAAGGGGTAATTCCTAGCATAAAACTTCCAGAAGGTGAGGATGCTATTTACGCTAACAGGCCCAGGTAATAGCCGCAGGGGGAATATCAATATAACCATTTCACAGCATAACTATAATGCTAATGCCAACCTTGGCACTTTGCTTATATCTATAACTGAAACAGTGTTCGCGGCCTAGGCTAAAAGAAGACTGTACAATTCGCCACTTGTAATACACCAAATGGAACACAGTTTAATTCCCAGCGTATGATCCACCAAAAGTAAAACTTTAAAATTTCCCATATTTACGTTCCATTAAGGGGACACTGGCAACCTTCCCACCTATATTCCATCAAAAGAGACACTGTAAAACTGCCCACCAAAGGGAAGATGTAAAACTCCACAACTATAATCCACCAATACTCAGACTGTAAAACTCCACAACTATAATCCACCAATACTCGGACTGTACAATTCCCCATCTGTAATCCACCAAAAGGAACACTGTCAATTTCTACCATCTATAATCCACCAAAAGGGACAATGTCAAATTCCCCATCTATATTCCATCAAATGAGAAACTGTAAAATTCCTCACTTATATTTTCTACGAAAAAGGAGACTGTCAAATTTCCCACCTATAATCCACCAAAAGGGACTTAGCAAAATTCCCCATCAAAGGGAAATTGTAAAATTCCCCACGCATAATTCACAAAAGGGAGACTGTCAAATTCTACCATCTAAATTCACCCAAACTCAGACTGTCAAATTCTACCATCTATACTTCACCAAAACTCAGACTGTCCAATTCTACCATCTATACTTCACCCAAACTCATATTCTACCATCTAAATTCACCAAAACTCATACTGTCAAATTCTACCATCTATACTTCACCCAAACTCAGACGGTGAAATTCTACCATCTATACTTCACCAAAACTCAGACTGTCAAATTCTACCATCTATACTTCACCAAAACTCAGACTGTCAAATTCTACCATCTAAATTCACCAAAACTCAGACTGTCAAATTCTACCATCTAAATTCACCAAAACTCAGACTGTCAAATTCTATCATCTATACTTCACCCAAACTCAGACGGTGAAATTCTACCTTTTATACTTCACCAAAACTCAGACTGTTCAATTCTACCATCAATACTTCCCCAAAACACAGACTGTCGACTTTAACCATCTATACTTCACCAAAACTCAGACTGTCAAATTCTACCATCTATACTTTACCAAAACTCAGACTGTCAAATTCTACCATCTATACTTTACCAAAACTCAGACTGTCCAATTCTACCATCTATACTTCACCAAAACTCAGACTGTCAAATTCTACCATCTAAATTCACCAAAACTCAGACTGTCAAATTCTACCATCTATACTTCACCAAAACTCAGACTGTCAAATTCTACCATTTATACTTCACCAAAACTCAGACTGTCGACTTCTACCATCTATAATTCACCAAAACTCAGACTGTCAAAGTCTACCATCTATACTTCACCAAAACTCAGACTGTCCAATTCTACCATCTATACTTCACCAGGCGACGATGAGATTCCAGTACTAAACACGCCACATCAGGCCCCTTAGCATTGGAAACCAGCGGTCGCTTTATCCGCACTCATCTTTAAGTATCGAAACTGTCAATCCCATCTTTGTCCCAATCTGTATCGCAAACAGGGGCCTTGGGTCGGTTATTTATTCATGCAAAGCTCTAAGGCGTATCTATTCCACAGACGATGACTGTGTGTAGTGTTGAATCAATAGGAGGTTCCCTGCTCACTTAGCAGTCTTTTGACAGCTTGATATTAAAGTTGAAAAAAAGATTTGCAAAATTTGGTGGAGGACTTTTTTGTTTTGGCTTGTTTGTTGAAGTTTTGTTGGTATTATTCAAACTGGTTTGTTTCTGTTGTGTTTCTGAGGGGGGGGGGGGGGGGGGGGGGGGGAGTGTGTGCGCGCGCACATGCGCATGCCAAGACTTGGAAAGATCTTCGGACCTATTCCATTCATTATTAACCAAGCTTCATGGCATGACAAGAAGATGACGAACTGCATGGCTACAAGAGACTACAAGCTTAAATCATTTCATGTAGATAGATAGATAGATAGATAGACAGACAGACAGACAGACAGACAGACAGACAGACAGATAGATAGATAGATAGATAGATAGATAGATAGAGATAGAGAGATAGAGAGATAGAGAGAGATAGAGAGAGAGATAGACAGATAGATAGATAGAGAGATAGACAGATAGATAGATAGATAGATAGATAGATAGATAGATAGATAGATAGATAGATAGATATGACAGTATTCATATACAAAATGCGTGTGTGTGTGTGTGCGTGCGTGCGTGTGTGTGTGTGTGCGTGTGTGCGTGCGTGTGTGTGTGTGTGTGTGTGCGTGCGTGCGTGTGCGTGCGTGCGTGTGGAAAGGCATCACACCATCAATATGTCTCCATTCCACCCAAACAGTAATGTCTTCCACACTTTTCTTTTTTTTTTTTCATTAATCTTTTCTCCTACCCCCTCCCCTCCCCTTCCTTCCACCCTTCCTCCCCCCCCCCCCCCCCCCCCCCCCCCCCCCCCCCCCCCCCCCCCCCCCCCCTAAAAAAACAACAACAAAACCTCCTTCTAATGGCAGGTTTAAAACTGACACGAACACTGGACCAGTCTTGCGGTTACGGTGGATGACATTGCAAAGGCGAGGCCAGGTTAGCTTAGCTGATTCATTTTCCTCAAAACTCTAGACGCTGTACGCTTCAGTGACTACCACTGCGCAATTTAACTACGTCTGCTTTATAGAAAAACAACAACTGTCCCTGAAACCATATACTCCCCTCAAGCTGTGGAGTGAAGTGGAGTGTAGCCGGTTTGATTGCACTGATGGGTGTTTCTCTCAAGCGAGAGGGATAGGGGGGGGGGGGGGGGGGGGGGGGGGTGATAGGAGTAAGTGACCCAAATCCTACATTTTGTTTATAGTTATACAACCCGTGGAAAGGAAATTACATATAAAGCAATAAAGGAAAAAAATACAATTGATTTAATGTTATACAATGTTGCCGAGGAAAAAAGCCCAATATGGGCACCGAAATGATAATTTTCAATCGTTTCAATTGTTTAAATGAACACAGGGGCTAGATAAAGAGGAGGGGGGGGGGGGGGGGGGGGGGGGGAAAGCACGTGAGTGCTTATTTCATTATTCTCGAAATAAAGTAATAAACTAATAAACAGATAAATAAATATTCTATTTGATAGATAAATAGATGAATGAAGTGACAGATACAATAATTCTGTTTTCCCATGGACGTTAAACCTGTTCCGCTTTTTTGTGGTGAGCACTACCGCTTTGTAGACCTTGATCTTGGTTTCTGTTGAGATGCCTCTCCTGTCCCACACATTCTTTCCAAGTCTGCCAAAGGCAGCGCTTGCTTTGGCGAGTCTGGTGTTGATCTCATCATGAATGGCTACTGTGCGGGAGAGGGTACTGCCAAGATAAGTAAATTTGTCCACTGCTTTGAGTCTATGTCCATTTACGGAGATGTTTGGTTCAACGTAGGGCTTCCCTGGGGCTGGTTGGTGCATTACCTCAGTCTTCTTGGTACTGATTGTCAACCCAAAGTTGTCGCAAGCATCAGAGAACTTGTCAACACTGTCTTGCATGCCGGCTTCAGAAGCAGCATTGAGGGCGCAATCATCAGCAAACAGGAAGTCGTTGGTGAGATCTGTTGAGACCTTGGTTTTTGCTTGAAGCCTCCTGAGATTGAAGAGTGATCCATCATACCTGTACCTGATGCTGACACCAACAGCCGAATCTCTGAACGCATCTGACAGCATTGCCGAAAACATGAGGCTGAACAGGGTGGGAGCAAGAACACAGCCCTGCTTCACTCCGTTGGTGACTGGGAAGGGTTCAGATGCCTCTCCGTTGTTTTGTACTCTGGCCAGCATACCATCATGGAACTGACGTACGATGGCGATGAATTTTCTTGGGCAGCCGTACTTCGCCATGATTCTCCATAGACCCTCTCTGCTAACAGTATCAAAGGCCTTGGTCAGATCAACAAAGGTGGAGTAGAGGTCAGTGTTTTGTTCCTGACACTTCTCTTGGAGCTGCCTGGCCACACACACACACACACACACGTTGTCACACACACACACACACACGCTGACACACACACACACGCACGCACGCACGCACAACCTCCTCTAGAGTGTATTATACCTTAAGAGAGTCTAGAATCTACGATTTCAATTACCATCAACTTATAATCAGAACGCTCTAACCACACAACTAGTCCGCCTTCCCTACCCCCCCCCCCCCCTCTCCTTCCTCTCCACCCCCACCCCCTCTCTCTCTCTCTCTCTCTCTCTCTCTCTCTCTCTCCTCTCCACCCCCACCCCCTCCTTTCTCCTGCGCGTTCCTAGACTAGGAATGCCAAGAGGAATCAACCACGCTGACACCTCATCCCCACAATTATTAATTAACGTGGATTTTCTCCTTCCCCCCACCATTCTTTAAGAATATGATCAAATCGGGATGCCATTTTATTCGGACATTTTTCTACCCGGTTTGACACGTTTTGAACCACGCTTCGGAAAGCCGGGAGAAGCCAGGTGTTAGTTATTACCTAATGCTCCCTGTGACACCCATTCACATTCAGGTCTACTGTGCGGAGCAAACACAGCGAGTTCATGAAGAGACTGGTTCAATGACAACAATAACAGCTTAATATTCGTCAGTGCCAGTTCCTTATCCATCTGCATCACTAGGTGTAGGTAGGTAGGTCTTTAGATTTCATCAGCCATGACGTCAGAACCACTGGAGATAACTCTCTGCATACACACAAAAAAGTTGTCTGTCTCTGCGTATGTCGTAATTGGGTTCCCTACTTTTGAGAGACTTTTTTGTTGTTGTTGCTTTGTGGTGTTTTCCTTTTATTTTTATTTCGTTTTATTCCATTCTTGCATATCGCGGATAATGGAATAAGTACTTATTTGCTTTTTTATATCTAGTCCCCGTGTGTATGCGGCTTTGTAAGTTCTGTAATCTCTTCCTACCGGCACACAATGGCCTACTTTTACGAAAAGCGGAACAGGGTTTAACGTGTGCGCAAGATGTTGCTGCTATTGTGTGTGTGTGGGGGGGGGGGGGGGGGGGGGGGGGGGGCGGGGAGGCAGTGGGTGGTTTTGTTTGTTCGTTGGTTTTATTGCAGACAGACAATAGATTAAAGAGATAGATAAGTAGAAGAACGCAAAGTGACATTTGATGTGCTGTAAGAAAATAAGAAACAAACAAAAATTGGTTGTTGTTTTTTATAATTTGGACCAGACAACTCAAGACGAAAAAGAAATAAAAGGAAAAGGATGCCACTGCTGCTGCTACTGCTGCTACTGCTACTACTACTGCTACTGCTGCTGACTGTGTACTGCTGCTACTTACTGACTGCTGCTGTCTACTGCTGCTACTACTACTGCTATGCTGTACTGTGACTGCTGCTGCTGCTACTGCTGCTACTACTACTGCTACTGCTGTGCTACTGCTATGCTGCTGCTGCTGCTATACTACTGTACTGCTACTGCTGCTATGCTGGCTACTATTGCTGCTCTGCTGCTGCTGCTGCTACTATACTGCTACTGTGCTTTGCTGCTGCTACTACTATTCTGCTGCTGCTGCTGCTACTACTGCTGCTGCTGCTACTATTATTGCTGCTGCTACTACTATTGCTGCTGCTACTGCTGCTGCTTCTGCTACTACTATCTGCTGCTGCTGCTATACTGCTGCTACTGCTGCATGCTGTGCTGCTGCTGCTGCTTACTGCTGCTTACTACTACTGC
>CM054138.1:68662821-68665321 GCA_028751875.1 Rapana venosa
TTTGGCTTGGCGCGAGCGAGCACGCGCTTTACCTGCCATGCCAGTGACTGGACTGCACTGGAATTAACTTCACTAAATAATAATAATAATAATAATAATAATAATAATTGATATAGCGCTATATCTTGCAAAGACAAATCAAAGCGCTTGCACTAAACTCAGTCTTACACAGTCATGCAATCAGTAACAATTAAATAGTCCCTACAATCCAAAAGTGCGCGCGCGCACACACACACACACACACACACACAGGTTATACACTTTGGCAGGGTGATGGGACTTCGGATGTTGAAGGCAGGGACAGCTATGAGATGAGACAGGAGAGGAGAATCTTAGGTTTGAAATATATGTGTCCTGAGACTAGATTTAAGTGTCATAAGAAGGCTTTTGGCGAAGAGACAGAGGGAGGTCATTCGAGATCGGTGGACCACAGATAGAGAAAGAGCGACGGCCAACAGTGGATTGGTTGAATCTAGGTATTCGTAAGGACAAGGAATCTGCAGCAGAGCGGAGGGAACAAGGTGTGTACAGGTGAGTACGCTGCAGAGCAAAATCTATTAAATAAAATTTCAATAGTCAAATGTTTTTAGCACAAACACAACACACACACACACACACACACACACACAGGTCATATACTTTAGAAGGGTGATAGGACATGGGTTAGTGAAGGGTGGGATAGTTCTGATATGAAACAGGAGGGGGAATCTTATGTTTGAAATAAAAAATATGTCTTGAGACTGCATTTAAAAGTGTCATAACTAGGCTTCTGGCGAAGAGAGAGAGGGAGCTCATTCCAGGTCGATGGACCTGAAATAGAGAAAGAACTGTGGCCGACAAGTGGATTGGTTGAATCTAGGTATTCGTAGGCACAAGGTATCTGCAGCAGAGCGGAGGGAACGTGAAGGAGTGTACAGGTTAAGACATACACAGAAGTAGGAGGGTGCAGTTTTGTGGAGACATTTGTAACAGAGGGTACTGATCTTATAATTTACTTTCTGTCGTACAGGCACCAGTGGAGAGATCGCAAGAGAGGGGTAATGTGCTCAGATTTTTTCTTTCTGAGAACTAGTCGAGCTGCGGAGTTTTGTATACGTTGAAGGGAGTGGATAGATGATGCTGGCAGGCCAGCCAAAAGAGAATTGCAATAGTCCAGACGTGAAAGAATGAGAGAAGTGACAAGTTTGGATGTTGCATCAGTGGACAGGTACTTTCGAATTGCACCAAAACGCCGTAATTGATAGTAGCATGACTAACAGGTCTGGGTAATAAATTTTTGAATAGAGAGTGTGTTGTCGATAACAACACCTAGTTACTTCACAGCAGTGGATAGAGGGACTGATGCATTGCCGAGTTCTATTGAAGCTGTTGTAATGGAAGAGAGTTTGTGTTTGGTCCCTACAAGCATGGCTTCCGTTTATCTGCGTTTAGCTGTAATTTGTTCTGTGTCAAGAAAAATGATGGTTGATTTGATGACGGTTTATTATATGTGACAGTGGGGCTGTGTAAAGAGTGAAGAGAACAGGGCCTAGAACTGATCCCTGTGGGACTCTGCATTCCAGTTTGGCAGGTATTGATTGAATCTTGTTTACTGCAACTGTCTGGAATCGGTCAGTAAGGTATGAATTAAACCAGGTGAGGGCTGTGCCGGTAACACCGAACGTATTTTGAAGGCGGGAGAGAAGAATTGAGTGGTCTATAGTATCGAAGGCTGCTGATAAGTCGAGTAGAGTGAGAAGGGAGATTTTCCCTTTGTCAGAAGCGAGTAGAAGTGTGTTTAAAGTGTGTACTAGGGTGTACTAGGGTGGTTTCAGTGCTGTGGTTGACGCGATAAGCAGACTGAAACTCAGGAAGAAGATTGTTGGAGAGAAGGTGGTTGCTGAGCTGTTTGAGAACTACTTTTTCAAGGATATTAGAAATAAAAGGTAGATTGGAAAACAGGTCAATAATTCTTCAGAATGTTAGGGTCAAGGTCATGCTTTTTGAGAAGACGTGTGACTATGGCAGTTTGAGAGCTGATGGAACATTTCCTGAAACAAGAGATGAGTTTACTATTTTCGTGATAGTGGGTATAAGTTGTGGTAGGCACTGTGTGAAAAGAGAAGCAGGTATGGGATCAAGATCACATGATTTTATAGTCATTTCTTTCAGAATTGTCATGATTTCTTTCTCACTTGTCGGATGAAAGAAAAGGAGAGGAGTGCCAGAGAATTGGTGGTCAGGAAGGACAGGCTGGAAAGCAAGAGACATGTTCGTGTGGACGCAGTTGTGCTCGAAAATGCCCTTAAAAGATGATAAGGCATTCGCAGACAGCAAAAGAAGGGGATACGGATGGCGATGGGGGGGGGGGGGGGGGGGGGGGGGGGGGGGGGGGGGAGGGGGGGGGGGGGGGGAGGGGGGGGGAGCGCTGCCAGTATAAATAGTATCCCCACCTTCTGGGAATTCTGTGCTTGGAATTCCCTCTTTTGTATTCCTCACTTTGTTTCTTCTCGTCTATTCT
>CM054138.1:68680321-68682821 GCA_028751875.1 Rapana venosa
GCGTAGGAGAAATTGACAATGCCACAGAGTGGGCAAAAACCGGATAACATACACAATACCAAGCTCACTTTCAGTGAAAGAAATAATGAAGACAATGCACAAATGCATAAAAATACATATGTATCAAACACAATTCACTATTTTGATCTATATTCCATGCCATCAATAAGAGAAAAAGTGTGTTGTATTAAGATATCTACATCAAAAACGGAGATACGGTTATCGTTTTGTTATGATTTTGAGAAACTTTATGTATATTGATTTTTTCCAGACATAAGGAAGGTACACTTGAGAGAGAGAGAGAGAGGAAAGAGAGAGAGAGAGAGAGAGAGAGAGAGAGAGAGAGAGAGAGAGAGAGAGAGAGAGAGATATCAGTAACGAAATTTTATTTTCTGAGGGTAATAGATTATGTATGTACAATGCTTTTTTTTTCATCCAGCCCTCAGAATAAATAAATAGATAATCGAATAAATAAATAATCATATAAGCACATGTAATGTGTTTGAGGATGATTTCAAAATACCAAATGAAAGAAACTGCGAAGATCAAAACTTATTCCCCCACAAAAAAGTGGAGAAGAGAGAGAGAGGAGAGAGAGAGAGAGAGAGAGAGAGAGAGAGAGAGAAGAGAGAGAGAGAGAGAGAGAGCGAGAGAGAGAGAGAGAGAGAGAGAGAGAAAAGAGAGAGAGAGAGAGAGAGAGAGAGAGAGAGAGAGAGAGAGAGATGACGATAACGATAACAAAATTTTATTTTCTGAGGGTAATAGAATAAGAACGAGACTTTTTATATCTAGACAGACAGACAGACAGACACAGAGAGAGAGAGAGAGAGAGGAGGGAGAGAGAGAGAGAGCGTTATATACAAAGACTGAAGACAATACAGACAGACAGACACAAAAACAATATCTATGGAGGTAGAGTCAGCCAGACTCACAGACAGGAAGACAGACACAGAGAGACAGACAGACAAACGAACAAGCATATACAGAGACAGACAGCGGAAAAGACAGACTGCTGTTTGTTTTCAATGCTTATACTCATTTCTGAATAAAAACTATTTAAACCAAAAGACAGACAAACAAAGGAGTTAAAAGAAAGACAGGGACACACAGACTGCAATAAACACAGACATACGAACAGGCAGAGACAAAGTGAGATAATAATTATCTCGCTTCGTCCACCCATTCCCCCTATCAACCCTCTCCTCTTCTCCATATGCATATTCACATTATCAAACACACACACGCACACACAAGCACACACCTCGCGCGCACACACACACACCCGCCACACACACACGCACACACACACCAACACACACACACAAGCACACACACACCACCACACACACAGCACACACACACACACCCCACACACAACAAGCACACACACGCACACACACATACACATACACACACCACACCCCCCCCCCCCCCCCCCCACCCCACTCACACACACAGCGTCACATCCAATTACAACCACCTCTTCCCAAAGCGCGTTTTTTTACACCATTCATAGTCTCTCTCTCTCTCTCTCTCTCTCTCTCTCTCTCTCTCTCTCTCTCTCTCTCCCCTCTTTTCTCTCTCTCTCTCTCTCTCTCTCTCTCTCTCTGACACCACACACACACACACACACACACACACACACCACCACCCCCACCCACCACCCCCCCTCCACAACCAGCCTACCCCTCTCTCCTCAATACCCTCACCTCCCCCCACCTCCCCCTACCCCCAATACCCGCCTCCACCCTACCCTACCCCACCCCACCCCTACACCCTAACTCCCCTATGCTTGAAGCGTCGTCTGTTGTGTCCTAAAATGATTTTTGTCCTAAAGTGGACAGTCTGAACAGAGAGATAAGAGCTCCTCGCTGGGTCTGAAAACTTCCGGGGCAGAAACTGACCTTCACCTTTCCTTCACCAGGTGGGCTGCTGCCAATGCACACAGACTGCAAATCACCAGACGAACAATTCCAGATCTGACAATTCCTACCTATTGTTTCTGTAAGAGTGCGAATCGGTTAAATCAACAGATTTTCCCGCGAAAGTTAATAGAGTACTCATACTACGTTCGCAATCTCGACTAAGTTTGTGTATGTAATATCTTTTTATGTGCCGATATTTTTTAAGCTTTGTATTATTTTCATGTGAGTTGATAGAAAACGATTGTATACGCACTTTTTATGATAATTTGAAGTGCCTTTTTTTTCTTTTTCTTTCCTTTTTTTTTTTTTACTGTGTTTGCGCCGTTGAACGTCTTAAACTTTACCCTGTGAGGATGCCGTGGGGCCCATCACTATAAATAGCATCCCCCTCCCTCTGCAAAATTCTGTGCTAGAAATTCCCTCTTTTCTATCCTTCTCTTTGTCTCTGCCTGGTTCCTTTCCTCTTTCATCTCCTTCTTGTCTGTTTCCTGCTTTTTGGGGGTCCATTCTCCTGCCTATTTTTCCCAGAAAGACTTAAAAATAACAGTTCTCTTCTACCCTGAACTCGGATGTGC
>CM054138.1:68685321-68690321 GCA_028751875.1 Rapana venosa
CTGGCTCTCTGGTTTCTCTTGAACTACTTTGATACCGTGTTTTTCGTTTAGATTTTGTTTGTTTGTGCTGATTTAAATTTTGTTTGTTTTGCTTTGATGAGTAAGTGTTATGTACTGCCCATACACCCTGTCATGCGGGGCTTTAATGAATAAACCTCTCTCTCTCCCTCTCTTCCTCTCCCTCTCTCTCTTTCTCTCTCCAAAGGCCAGATGAAAAAAAGTATGTGAATGCTTATCTGTAACCCTTGAAAAATAAAGGATTAATCATTCATAAAGACTATTCATTCATTCATTCTCTCTAAAAAGAAGAAGAAGAAAAAGAAGAAGAAAAAGAAAGAGAAGCACAGAAACAAAAAACCCTACAACAAAACCATTTTGTAAAGGCGTTTATTTTGGGCAGATTTTTTTTCTTTTCTCTTTTTTTTTTTTTTTTTTCTTTCTTTACTTTTTATAGCAAAGACTAAAGTGTGTAAATTATGAACATTTGTTACACAAGCTCATACTAACAGCAAAGACGATTTTCAGGACAGTATGTAAGTTTTCTTTTTGCTCTGTTTAATCAACAACAACAACAAATTTCGGATAAAAGCAATATAGAGGTAATACATGGAGGTATGAGTATAACATTTAATTTTGATGAACCTGTATTGGGAGTCACTGGAACTCTGTATTGAAAGCTTGATTGATAAGGTTCCTCTCGAACTTAAACCCAAGGTTCTTCGAATTAGTTTTCTTGTTTCTTCTGCAATTTTTCCATTCATTTGCTGCTGTTGTTGCTGCTGGTGCTGTTACTGCTGCTGCTGTTGTTGCTGCTGTTCCTGCTGCTGATGCTGCTGCTGCTGCTGCTGTTGCTCCTGATGCTGTTGTTGCTGCTGCTGCTGCTCATGATGATGATGATGATGATGATGATGATGATGATGATGATGATGATGATGATGATGATGATGATGATGTCTTCCTGTTTCTCTTCTTCCAGAGAACAGTTCTAGCAGGGCTAGCAGACGTTGTAACAAATTCTTACCAGTGCAGTTTTCTTTTTTGATTAGTTGAAACTGATGTCCACACATCTTCCTATGGGTTGACATGCTGTCTGATGATTGGTGTGCTGGGTTGCTTGTTCTTGGTGTGTTCAGTGCAGCCAAAGGCTACATTCTTCTGATAAAATCACTGTTCCATCACTCAGATTTTTCTTTGTAGATCTACAATCAGTGTCTATACCTTGATCTACAATCAGTGTCTATGGCTAGATCTACAACCTGTGTCTATATGTCAGTCCTGGGCCCTGTTCTCTTTACTCTCTACACTGCTCCACTCTCACATATAATAAACAACCACCATATTGATCATCATTTCTATGCCGATGATACTCAGCTTCAGTGCAGTGATACTGTTGAAAACTTGCCTTCCCTACTGACAAATATGTCCTACTGCCTTCAAGACATTCAAAACTGGATGACTCAGAACAAGTTACAACTTAATGCCGATAAAACCGAAGCCATGCTCATAGGACCCAACATAAACTTTCCTCTATCGCAAAAACTTCAATAGAATTCGGCAATACGTCAGTTCCTTTGTCCAACTCTGTGAAGTATTTAGGAGTAGTTCTTGACAACACACTCTCTATGAATAAATTCATCACCCAGACCTGCCAGTCTTGCCACTATCAATTACGGCGCATAGGCGCGATTCGCAAGTATCTGTCCACTGATGCAACTTCCAAGCTTGTCACATCTCTCATTCTTTTACGTTTAGACTACTGTAATTCTCTTTTGGCTGGCCTACCAGCATCATCTATCCACTCTCTTCAACGCATACAAAACTCTGCAACTCGACTGGTCCTAAGAAAGAAAAAATCTGAACACATCACTCCTCTTCTGCGATCTCTTCACTGGCTGCCTGTCAAACAAACCACTGTTGGCCGTCGCTCCTTCTGTTTCTGGTCCATCCACCTGAAATGACCTCCCTCTTTCACTTCGCCAAAAGCCTTCACTTGATACCTTCAAATCCAGCCTCAAAACACACTTATTTCCTACCTGAGATTTCCCCCCCAAATATCTGTCCCTAATTTTCAACAGCATTTTTCACCTTCTAAGTGTTGTTCCGAGTGTGTGAGTGTGTGTGTGTGTGTGTGTGTGTGTGTGTGTGCGCGCGTGTGTGTGTGTGTGCGCGCGCGTGTGTGTGCGTGCATGCGTGCATACGTGCGCGCGCATGGTTTTTGAAATCTGTTGTTCATTATGTTTAAGGAGAGTTGCATGCCTGTAAGTGATTGAGTGCAAGCGCTTCGATTTGTTTGTTTTTTTACAAGATTCAGCGCTATATAAATTCCATATATTATTATTATGGCTAGATCTACAATCAGTGTCTATGGCTAAATCTACAACCAGTGTCTATGGCTAGATCTACAATCAGTGTCTGTGCCTAGATCTACAATCAGTGTCTATGGCTAGATCTACAACCAGTGTCTGTGGCTAGATCTACAATCAGTGTCTATGGCTAGATCTACAACCAGTGTCTATGGTTAGATCTACAATCAGTGTCTATCGCTAGATCTACAATCAGTGTCTATGGCTAGATCTACAATCAGTGTCTATGGCTAGATCTACAATCAGTGTCTATGGCTGGACCTACAATCAGTGTCTATAGCTAGATCTACAATCAGTGTCTATAGCTAGATGTACAATCAGTGACCATGTATAGATCTACCATCAATGTCCATGTATAGATCTACAATCAGTGTCCATGTATAGATCTACAATCAGTGTCCATACCCAGATCTACAATCAGTGTCCATGTATAGATCTACAATCAGTGTCCATGCCTAGATCTACAATCAGTCACCATGCCTAGATCTACAATCAATGTTAATGCTTAGATCTACATTTAGTGCCCTGCATGTGTATAGAGAAAAGAATGGAAAACAACCAGCGCATAAGAGCCTCAATGTATGTTTTATATAATCATGGTGTTTTTGTCGTTTTCTACAGATTTCGGTCAGGACAGTGCTATGATTGCTCTTACTGCATTTGAAAGAATTGTTGGTTTAGAATCCTCAATGCTGATGTAGGGTCCGAGGTGAGAGATGCTGAGCATCCATTATACAGATCTCATCAGCTATGGCTGCACGTATGTATGTATGTATTATACATTGTACACCTCGTTCATCTACGGCAAATTTCTCTGCATAAAATGTCGGCTGCTCTCCCTGGAGATCGTGCGTCGGCACTAAATTACCCTAAGCAGTCTTAATGCATGGAACTAGCTCCTTGGCTAATTTTTCTTAATGTACATAGGATATCAAGCATTTAAAAGAATACAATATTAATACATGTCCATTGTAGTTTTCAGGCGAGTCAATATTGACAGAGTACCAAAGCAAGCAATTATGTTATCTTTTATTATTAACGATAAAGGTTATAGTAACCACTCACAAAGTAGAGAGAGAAGGACTTTCCTAATGGCATCAAGAAACTCCGCCATACAAACGTAGCCTGGTATCATCGCCATGGTCGCAGATTTATCATGCGATTCATGCATAAAAACACCATATGAGTTTTAGATAAAAATTATGATATTATGAACCTTGGATAGATAGATAGATAGATGATTTATTTATTTATCTATTTATTATTTTATATCGAGGATAATGGAATTAGAACTTATGTGGGTTTTTTACATATAGTCCCCGTGTGTATGCAGTTTTGTAAATTTTGTCATCTGTTCCCACCGGCACACAATGGCCTACTCTTTCGAAAAGCGGAACAGGATTTAACGTGTGCGCAAGATGTTCTGAGTGCGTTCGCACACGGGGCCTCGGTTTATATATAGTCTCATCCAAAGAACTTTTGGGGGGAGTGGAGTCTGCACTGATGTTAACTCCAGGGGAAAATATCCCCTTGAACAGGAATCGAACCCGATCATCAGATTGCGAGCGCAATGTTCTAACCACTAGGCTATCCCGCCCCCCTATATAGATAGATAGATAGATAGATAGATAGATAGACAGACAGACAGACAGACAGACAGACAGACAGACAGATAGATAGATAGATAGATAGATAGATAGATAGATAGATAGATAGATAGATAGATAGATAGATAGATAGATAGACTCATTGTCCTCTACCGGTTGTTTACATCATTCTGACTTGACTGAGCTCAACTTTCTGTAATAAAATCCAGATACCCATAAAGAGCAGCAAAACAACAACCACCACAACAGCAAAGCATTATTCTTGTAATAAAATATTTTGGAATGACGTCAAACTAAGGTTTTTGTGTCGACTTGAGCAAAGCTCCTTTGAAAAAAAAATCCTGCTATTTTTGCTCTCAAATAAAGCTAAGATGTCGGATGTGTGTGTGTGTGTGTGTGTGTGTGTGTGTGTGTGTGTGTGTGTGTGTGTGTGCGCGCGCGCACGCGTGCGTGCGTGCATGTGTGTGTGTGTGTGTGTGTGTGTGTGTGTGGTGTGTGTGTGTGGTGTGTGTGTAAACAAAGATGTAATAAAATATACTTATTCCGGTTTGGGAAGATTTATGTTTTGTTCAAACTACGATTTGCTCAATTCGGTTTTCTTACAGATCATTGATATGCTTGTAAATTTTGTTTGGATCCTTTATTTGTTTGTTTGTCAAGTCAAGTCCAGTCAAAATGATCTTTATTGAGGATAAAAGATTAACTTTGCACATTTCTTTTATTCATCCTGCCCTTTGTTTCTTTTGTTTTGTTTGGGTTTTTTGTCTATTTGTTGGTTTATTTGTGTTTGGTTCCTTATTTGGATCTTTTTCTCAATGCTATTCTCGGGGGAGTTCTTTCCTCTAAAACTGAATGAATTATTCCTGAAATGTCATAAAAACGTTTTAGAAAACAAAAGGGTGGAAAAAGAAAGCTTTAAATTTTCCGATAGGTCCACACCATATCTAACTTAAACAAAAGAAAAGAACACATCATCAATCAACAAACTAATCCTGAAATCACTCCTTTCATTATTCCTTCCTAAATTCCA
>CM054138.1:68695321-68720321 GCA_028751875.1 Rapana venosa
TGCTCTGTGTGATTATTTTTAAGCATTTCAAAAGGGAGGGAGAGAGAGAGAGGAGAGAGAGAGAGAGAGAGAGAGAGAGAGAGAGAGAGAGAGAGAGAGAGAGAGAGAGAGAGAGAGAGAGAGAGAGAGAGAGAGAGAGAGAGAGAGAGAGAGAGAGAGAGAGAAAACTCGAACTCGAACTCGAATGATTTATTCACAAAAAGGCCATTGGCCCATACATGAAGGGGATTGCCGAACTGCTTAGTATATTGGTGGGGGTAAAAGCAATAGTAAAAAAAACGCAAAAACGACAGCATGTTACTGTATAACAAAAAGTCAGCTGGAAAAATATGACTTAGGATAACAATATCTGAGAGAGAGAGAGAGAGAGAGAGAGAGAGAGAGAGAGAGAAGAGAGAGAGAGAGAGAGAGAGAGAGAGAGAGAGAGACAGACAGACAGACAACAACAGACAGACAGAGCCAGAGAGAAAGAGACAAAGATTTAATTTTTTAGGTGAGAGGGTTTGCTGTGTATTTTAATGGTTGGCTCATTCTGTTTGTGCCAGCCTATCTGTTTCGGTGTCTCTATCTGTCTGTCTGTCTGTTCGTTTGTATGTTCCCCTCTCTCTCTCTCTCTCTCTCTCTCTCTCTCTCTCTCTCTCTCTCTCTCTCTCTCTCTCTCCTCTCTCTCCCTCTCTCTCTCTCTCTCTCTCTCTCTCTCTCTCTACTCACCTCACTCACTCTTGCCACACAACACACACACACACACACACACACACACACATGTGCGCGCGCGTCTGCAAACGCACACATAACACACTTAGGCGTGTGCACATACACAAACACACACACAGATACCTCCCCATCTACGCACACATCTTTTATAAAGACAAGCTTTTGACACACACAAAAACATTCAATTAAGGAAACACAACAACAACAACAACAACAACAACACACACACACACACACACACACACACACACACACACACACACACACACACACACACACACACACACACACACACACATTTGAACGACTACTTAAAACAAGGACAATATCAAATAATGTCAAACCAATACGCTTCTCCATTGTAATGCTATAGTCAGCATGAATGCGCATTTTGAGTGTGTGCCAAGTCGCTTTTGTCCTGAGTATTGTGTCTATTTTCAATGTGTAAAAAGAAAGAGAGGGAAAAATAAATAGCTTCTACGTGGTGTTGAATAAGATTAAACCTTCGTGATGTTCTAGATAATATTGTTCACCATTTTCAATGCCAGGCTTTGGTTCTTACAATCGAGCATTTTCCTGACGTCTGCACTTCCTTTATATTGGAAGCAACATAGATTACTACTTGTCTTGTGTGTTTGAATTTGCCCTGTCCCTAGGTGATGATTTATATGGCACTGTGAAGCGTCCTGTACTTAATATCTGCTTCTTCGTCTTCTTTTTCCTCCTCCTCTTTCTTCTTTCTTTGCAATTCTTCTTGTTTTTCTTCTTCTCCTCGTTGTTATTCTTCTTCTCCTTCATCTTATTGTTATTTTGTTGTTGCTGCTGCTTCTGCTGCTGCTGCTGTTGTTGTTGTTGTTGTTTCTCTTCTTCTTCTTCTTCTTCTTCTTCTTCTTCAAATTCTTCAAATTCTTCTAATTCTAATTCTTCTTCCTCAAATTCTTCTTCTTCAAATTCTTCTTCCTCAAATTCTTCTTTGATTTCATTCCTTGGCTAAATAAAGCTCCCAGGTTCACAAATGGTGAAATACTTGCTTATACAGCCATTGAGGCACACCATTAAAGTAACACACAACAATATAAATAGACAGACAAACCAAAACCATGAAAACAAAGAGGCAAACCTAAAGGGTGAGACTTTCACTTCAAAATCATATCAGACAGGCAGGTATCAGTAACCGTCAGTTGAGTCTGTTGGTGGTTGTTCTCTTTCTGTCTGGTGACCTGTATGTTTGTTTGTCCGTTGTTATTCGACGATGACCTCCAAAACAGCTGAGGAAGAAGCTGCTGTTTTGGAAACTGGGCAGAAATTTGATTATAGCGGCGATGCCTTGCCCACAGTGCATCCCCACTCTCTCGGCCAAGTGGGCATAAGGACAGTCAGCGTTGAAGCTGTTCTCCAAAGGCCAACTAACTCCCCAGGTCTGCAGCACATAAGGACTGTGCAAGTCAAGCCTCCTGGTCAGAGAGTCATCAGCATGAATCTATGCATCTTCTGTCTGCTCACAACGAAAACTGCTCTCGTGGCCTCACTACAGGACACAGTATGGAAAACAATGTAGGTTGGCCATTATCACAATGATCAGCTTGTTCGATATTATGATATATTATGACTTGATTATGATTTTGCTGAACTGTGTCTCCAGTTGGCTTGGTATCTCTACAGCTGTGTCTTTTTTTCTCTATGTAGCATGAACAGAACTTATGTAAAAAAACACATACATACTCACGTGCACACGCATGCACACACACAAGCACACCTGCTCACATACATGTGCGTGCGTGCGTGCTTGTGTGTGTGTGTGTTGTGTGTGTTTATTTATTTTATTCTTTTATATCGGGATAATGGAATAAGCACTTATGTGCTTTTTTACATCCAGTCCCCGTTGTATGCGGTTTTGTAAATTTTGTCATCCGTTCCCACCGGCACACAATGGCCTACTCTTACGAAAAGCGGAACAGGATTTAACGTATGCGCAGAGATGCGTGTGTGTGTGTGTGTGTCTAGCTACGTGCGCCACACAGTTTTGTGTTATAATTATATACTATAACATATAATCATAATAAAAATAATAATAATAATAATAATATAATAATAATAAATGGCATTTATATAGCGTTATATCTTGTTTATAAAAAAAACAAAAACAACAACAAACAAATCAAAGGGCTTGCATCCATTCCACTCCCACACACGCAACCAACAATGATTTAACAAATTTAAAAACACACAAAGGCATACTGCCATGTTTGCTAGCAAGTCCTGGTCAATCTTGCTGTCAAGGTTATGAGCACACATCAAGGTTAACAACTCATATGTAGGATAGACAGCTCATATGTAGGATAGACAGCTCATATGTAGGATAGACAGTTCATATGTAGGATAGACAGCTCATATGTAGGATAGACAGTTCATATGTAGGATAGACAATTCATATGTAGGATAGACAGCTCATATGTAGGATAGACAGCTCATATGTAGGATAGACAGTTCATATGTAGGATAGACAGCTCATATGTAGGATAGACAGTTCATATGTAGGATAGACAGTTCATATGTAGGATAGACAGTTCATATGTAGGATAGACAGTTCAAACAAAGCCAAAGTCAAAACAAAAGAAGTGACCGCAAAGAGGCAACAGGTGATACTCTCACTTCCACACAGATCAAACACACAGGTGTAGGTCAACTGCCAGGTGAACGTGCTGTCAATACCTTTCGGCTTATCTGATGATCTGTGCTTACATACACTTCTTAAGCATCGATCAATCCGTAGTTTGTTTGGGGTTTTTTCACAGCGTTGAATCCTTGTGCAATAATGCATAACAGAGGATGAAAGTGATACTCTGTCATTACACCATCTGCTTGTTAAATGATGTGTGCCTGTTGAATGGTTTTTGATGGGCTGTTTCTGTCTGTCTGTCTCTCTGTCTGCTCTGTCTGTCTCTGTCTCTCTTCTCTCTCTCTCTCTCTCTCTCTCTCTCTCTCTCTCTCTCTCTCTCTCTCTCTCTCTGTGTCTCTCTGATTTACTTAATTATAATCAGTGTATCTGTTTTGGCATTAATGTTAAGGTCAGTTGGGGAGTATGTGTATATTGATTACATATCTATCTCTTTTGTTTAAATAATTATTATCAATGTATCTGCTTGGACAGTAATGTTTGGGATAGTTAGGGATTATGTGTTTGTTGAATATATATCTGTCTACTTTATTTAAATCATAGGTTGAACTTTTGTTGCTGTTATCAGGGTTTTGTGAGGGGTTTTGCTATAACTTTTGTTGTCTTATTTTTTGTTGGTTTGTGTGTGTGGGGGGGGGGGGGGGATGTTTATCATGTTTTGATAGTCCCTAATCATGGCAAGGGCTGGATAAAAAAAAGAAAGTATGTGAACCCTTATTTGTAACCTTAGACAATAAAATATTATTCATTCATTCATTCTCTCTCGCTTATATTTGATCGAAGTCTAATCAAAAAACACTCTTAGATGTAAATGGGTACCTGCCCTCTTTAGGGTCATGGAAGGTAAAGCAGCGAGGAGATGGGCGCCGCCCTCAATATGCTGGCCCTAGAGAAGTGAGGTCTCTGACACCTCGCTCCCCTACGACCTTATAGGTTATGGGACTCCTTTACCTTACCTTTACCTTTACTTTAGATGTAGAATAACCATTGAACTATTCCAACAAAGAGGCAAAAGCATCAACACGTGATACAATCACTTCCCACACAAATCAGACCCACAGGTGTGGTCGATAACTCCAGGTGAACATGCTGACAATACCTTTCCCTGTATATGATGATCTGTGCATACATACACTCCTGAAGCATCAATCAACGTAAAGTTTGTTTGTTTGTTTGTTTGTTTGTTTGTTTGTTTGTTTGTTTGTTTGTTTGTTTGTTGCTTTGGGGTTAAGTCCTCGTGCAATCATACAGTCCGAGGGATGGAAATGATGCTCTGTCTTTATGACATCTGTTTGTTAAATGATGCGTGATTGTTGATTGGTTTTTGATGGGCTCTCTCTCTCTCTCTCTCTCTCTCTCTCTCTCTCTCTCTCTCTCCTCTCTCTCTCTCTCTCTCTCTCTCTCTCTCTCTCTCTCTCTCTCTCTCTAGCATAGCCTAGTGGTCAGAACATTGCGCTGGCAATCTGACGACCCGGGTTCAATTCCCGTTCAAGGGGATATTTTCCCCTGGAGTTAACATCAGTGCAGACTCCTCTCTCCCCAAAAGTCTTTCGGATGAGACTATAAACTGAGGCCCCGTGTGGGAACGCACGCAGAACATCTTGCGCACACGTTAAATCCTGTTCCGCTTTTCGTAAGAGTAGGCCATTTTGTGCCGGTGGAAACAGATGACAGAATTTACAAAACCTCATACACACCGGGGACTGGATGTAAAAAAGCACATAAGTGCTTATTCCATTATCCTCGATATAAAATAATAACAATAATAATAATAATAATAATAATAATAATAATAATAATAATAATCTCTCTCTCACTTTCTTTCCATACGTGAAAACTGTAATGTTCTCAATCTAGAAGCTTTCCGAAGGCAAGATATTTTTTTTCTATCTTATCATCTGATGACGATATTGTTAACAAATCTGTTGCAAAGTTTATTGCTGAAGCACTGAAATTAGGACAGTCACAGCTAAGTTCCAATTAGTTTAACATTTATGACTAAATTAAAGTAACATTTATATTCTGTAAACTCCAGCATTTTGTGACACACCTATAGAAACATTTATAAATATGTTGTAATCTCCAGCAAGAATATCTATTGAAAATTTCACATACAATTTCATTGGATGGTCTAATATAGCATTCTAGAATGTTCTTTTTATTAAATCATTTATTGTTTATTGGTTCTTGTTGTTTATCTTTGTCATTACTTTGTGTTCAGTTTGAAACTGAGTTTATGTCAGAGCTTTAAGTCGTATCCGTTCATAAAGAGCTCTTTTGGGTTGGGTATTTTTTCATTATGTTAAATGCATCATGTATTTTTGTTGGTATTTATTTGTATTAACAAAAGAAAGTCGTATGTAAGCCCCCTTGTCAATAGGCCACATTGGGCAATGACAATAAGTTGGTCAAAGCATCAAAAGCGTCTCTCTCTCTCGCTTTCTCTTCTTTTCTCATGGTTTGTCAATTTTTTTTTTTAAACAACAGCACACATATGTAGAATAAATATTGAACTATTCATCAGCAGATGATACTGTCACTTCCCCACACAGATCAATCACACAGGCAGGTAGGTGTCAATAACCGCCAGGTGAGCATGCTGACAATACCTTTCCTCTTATCTGATGATCTGTGCTTACCTACACTTCTGAAGCAACTATCAACCAATGTATCTTCCTTCTGTTCCCAGCGCTCAGTGCTAGTGCTGCTGCACTCATACAGTACAGAGGATGGAAACGATGCTCGGTGATTATCACATCTGCTTGTCAGTTGATGTGTGACTGTGGAGTGGTCTTTGATAAGGATTTTTTTTTTTCATTCTATGAATGCGTATGTGTTGTGGAAGGGGAAAGGTGGGGGGGGGGGGGGAGGTTGTGTCTGCACGCTTTGACTCTCTCTCTTTATCTATCTATCTATCTCTATTTATCTATATATCTCTTGCTTTCTGTCTCTGTCTGTCTGTCTGTCTGTCTGTCTGTCTGTCTGTCTGTCTCTCTCTCTCTCTCTCTCTCTCTCTCTCTCTCTCTCTCTCGCTCTCGCTCTCGTTCTCTGCCTGTCTGTCTTTCTGTCTGCCTGTCTGTCTGTCTCTCTCTGCCTGTCTTTCTGTCTGTCTCTCTCTCTCTGTCGCTCTATCTCTCTCTCTCTCGCTCTCTGCCTGTCTGTCTGCCTGTCTGTCTGTCTCTCTCTCTGCCTGTCTTTCTGTCTGTCTGTCTCTCTCTGTCGCTCTCTCTCTGTCGCTCTCTCTCTCTCTCTCTCTCTCTCTCTCTCTCTCTCTCTCTCTCTCTCTCACAGATACACACACATACAAACACTCAAAACAGAGAATCTATCAAAGTGTGTTAAAAAAAACATCCATAAGTTATTATAGAATTAATATGGAAATAATTATTGTCAACAGAGAGGAAAACATCAACAGGTGATACTCTCTCTCACTTCCCCACACAGATCAATCACACAGGCAGACAGGTGTCGGTCAATACTCGCCAGGTGAACATGCTGTCAATACCTTTCCGCTTATCTGAAGATCTGGGCTTACACACACTCCTGAAGCATCAATCAATCAATCAATCAATCAATCAACCTGTCTGTTTTCTGCTCACGGAGTTCAGTGTTGCTGCACTCATACAGCAGCACTGAGGATGGAAATGATACTCGGTCATTATCACATCTGCATGTTCAGTGATGTGTGATTGCTGAGTGGTTTTTGATGGGTTGTGGTTGTTGTTTTTCTTATTCTATGAATGTGTATGTGTTGGGGGCGGGTGGGGCTGTGTCTGGGTGTTTTACACCCCCCCCCCCCCCCCCCCTCTCTCTCTCTCTCTTTGTATGTTTCTCTTTCTCTCTCTGTCTATCTCTTTCTCTCTCTATCTATCTCTTTCTTTCTCTCTCTCTCTCTCTCTCTCTCTCTCTCTCTCTCTCTCTCTCTCTCTCTCTCTCCTCTTTCTCTCTCTCTCTCCCCCCCCCCCCCCCTCTCTCTCTCTCTCTCTCTCTCTCTGTCTCTGTCTGTCTGTCTCTCTTTCTTTCTCTTTCTTTCTCTCTCTCTCTGCCTGTCTGTCTGTTTTCTCTCTCTCTCTCTCTCTCTCTCTCTCTCTCTCTCTCTCTCTCTCTCTTTCTTTCTCTCTCTCTTTTCTTTCTTTCTCTCTCTCTCTCTCTCTGTCTGTCTGTCTCTCTCTGTGTCTGTCTGTCTCTCTTTCTTTCTCTCTCTTTGCCTGTCTGTCTCTCTCTGTCTGTCTGTCTGTCTATCTTTCTTTCTCTCTCTCTCTTTCTCTCTCTCTCTCTCTGTCTGTCTGTCTCTCTCTCTGTATGTCTGTCTCTCTTTCTTTCTCCCTCTCTCTCTCTTTCTCTCTCTCTGCCTGTCTGTCTGTCTCTCTCTCATAGTCTTTTCTGAATTGTATTGTATACCATTTTCGATCACAGTAGATTTCTCTGCTTGAAATTCAGGCTGGTCCTTACTAGTCTACAAGAGCAGCGCTACCCATGGCGTTTTGCTTTCTCGCCTGCAAGTGTATTTGTTTGTTGTTGATGTTGTTGTTGTTTTTTGGGGGGGTTCCTGCCAGAGTGGCTTTTTTCTACAGAATTTTGCCAGGGACAACTCACGTCTTTCCTTGTATTCTTTTAAATTGGCTGAATATCTGTTGCACGTGAGACCTTGGTCCATTGTCTTATCCAAAAAGACTAGCACCCAGACTAATAATAATAATAATAAATAATAATAAATGGAATTTATATAGCGCTATATCTTGCAAAAACAAATCAAAGCGCTTGCATTCATCCTACTCTAACACATGCAGCAAGTTACAATTAATAGTTTTACAAATTCAAATGTATACACACACACGCACACACACACACACACACACACACACACACACACACACACACACACACACACACGCACACACACACACAGCTACAACTCATTGTTTAGTAAATCGGGGGGGGGGGGGGGGGGGGGGGAACTATTGGTGTTTATCAAAGTGTATCAAATACCACTAAAACTAATGTAGAAAAAAACCCACCATTAAACATTTCCACAACAAAGAGAAAAACATCAACAGGTGATACTCTCACTTCCTATACAGATCAGACACACAGGCAGGTAGGTGTCAATAACCGCCAGGTGAGCATGCTGACAATACCTTTCCCTTTATCTGATGCTCTGCGCATATGCTTCTGAAGCGTCGGTCAATCAATCGATCAACCAACGTATCTTCTCTCTGTTCACAGCGTTCAGCGCTGCTGCACCCATACACCACAGAAGATGGAAACGATGCTCGGTCATTATCACATCCTCTTGTCAATTGATGTGTGACTGTGGAGTGGTTTTTGATGAGTCTCTCTCTCTCTCTCTCTCTCTCTCTCTCTCTCTCTCTCTCTCTCTCTCTCTCTCTCTCTCTCTCTCTCTCTCTCTCTCTCTCTCTCTCTCTCTCTTTTTCTCTCTCTGACTCTGTCGTTGATAGTAGTTGTATGGGTTTCTAGTCATTTGGATTGGGAGGGGGGTGGGGGGGGGGGGAGAAAAGGGGGAGGTGGGGGGTAGCCTGGTTGATTAGAGCTTTGCACATTGCACTCGTGGTTTGCTGACCCAGGTTCGAATCCCATTCAAGGTGATAGTTTTTCTCTGGAGTTAACATCAATGCCGACTCCGTTCTCCTCGAAAGTCTTTCGGATGAGGCTATAAACCGAGGTCCCGTGTGCGAACGCACGCAGAACATCTTGTGCACATTTTAAAACCTGTTCCACCTTTCGGAAGAGTAGGCCATTGTGTGCAATTGGGAGTGGATGACAAACTTTACAAAACTGCAAACATCCTGGGACTGGATGTTAAAAAAAGCACATGAGTGCTTATTTTATTATCCTCGAAATAAAAGAATAAATAAATAAATAAAATTGTCTTCTGTTTGTTGGTTGGTTTTTGGTTATTTCCTTGGTTTGGGGGGTTTGGATTTTTTGTTTTTTGTTTGGGTTGTTTTTTGGGGGAGGGGGTTGGGCGGGGGGGTGTTAAAGCTATCATCATTTGTATATATATGTGTTTGTGTGGGGTTTTTTGTTTGTTTGTTTTGTGATTGTTGGTGTTTTTTGTTGTTGTTTGTTGTTCCTGTTGTGTTTTTTGGGAGTGGTGGCCCTTGTTTTCCTCTGTTGCCTATCTCTGTTCTTTATCTGTCTGTTTGGTTGTTTAATTGTAGGATTTATTTTTCATGATGTATCCCTGATATTGGCGGGAACTGGACGTAAAAAAAAAGCACCATCGGTGGTCTAGAGGTAACGCGCCTGTCTAGAAAGCGAAAAGTCCGGGCCGGAAGAATGCGGTGGTTCGTATCCCGTTAGGACCCGAAACTTTTTCCCCATCCAGTCGATCATGAGTGGTGGTCTGGGCGCTAGTCTTTCGGATGAGACGATAAACCGAGGTCCTGTGTGGTTACACATAATTATTTAGCGCACGTAAAAGAACCCACGGCAACAAGAGAGTTGTCCCTGGCAAAATTATGTAGAAAAAGCCACTCTGATAGGGAAACAAATACTGTTGCAGACAGGAAAAAAGAAAAAAAAAAAGGGTGGCGCTGCTCTTGTGGCGACGTGCTCTCCCCGGGGAGAGTAGCCCGAATTTCACGCAGAGAAATCTGCGTGACTTAAAGTCGTATAAATATAATAAATAAATAAATATTTATTGCGCGAAATTAAAAAAAAAATCATTTCATTTGATCTCTCTCTCTCTTCTCTCTCTCTCTCTCTCTCTCTCTCTCTCTCTCTCTCTCTCTCTCTCTCTCTCTCTTCTCTCTCTCTCTCTCTCTCTCTCTCTCTCTCACTTTCTCTTCTCTCTCAAACTCTTTCTCCGTCTATCTATCTATCTACCCATCTATCTATCTATCTATCTATCTACCCATCTATCTATCTATCTATCTATCTGAAGGATGAATTTTAAGAAGTCCTTGTACTTATTCTATTACCCTCAATATGTAAAAGTTCATTTCCTTTCGTTTCGTTTTGTTTTGTTTCTCTCTGTCCCGCCATTAATGGGCTCCTGCTTAAATCTTTACAACTCCCCCTGGTTATAGTTTTCTTTCTACATGCGCCCTCTACATCTCATCATTTTCTTTTCAAAATTTCTTTTCCGTTTGCCCAACGACCAGGCCTCTGTGTGTGTGTGTGTGGGGGGGGGGGGGGGGGGGAGGGGGCTTTTCTGGGCTTTATGAGTCATGGGTTCATTTATTCTGTCACCATATAGGGGTGCAGTGTAAAGTTATTGCTTTCGATGTTTGCTAATGCTCTTTCTTTCTTTCTTTCTTTCGTTGTTTGTTTTTTACTTTTCTTTTCTGCACCCTAAGCACCAACATATCAATGGTTTCCGGTGTTTTCGAATCATGGGCCATGATTTGTTATCGTGGAGCATACATAACTAAAAGTGGTCCTTCCTTTTTTTTCTTTTATTATTTCTTATTTAATTTAATTTAATTTTATTTTATTTCATTTTTCGCTTATCTTTTTTTGTGCTTAGTGGCAGACATCACGTTTTTCCATGTCATTAAGTGCTTTTTGTCATAAACGGGTCAGGCTCGACAGAGATATAAAAAAAAAAACCCTGCTTCTTCCAGGCCTGGAAACCTCCTGTGGAATGCTGTAGACTGTATTTGATTGAAGAGATGTACGTATTCAGCTTGAAACGCGCTACTCTGGACCTCAAAATTGCGAGACAATTTTTTTCCCCTCAAAATCTGACAATTTCCATTATCTCTGTGAGTGTGTGAATCTGGTTAGGATAAACAACATTTCCCGGTTAACTTCGGCAATACTTCTTATGTTCGTAGTTTGCACTGAGTTTTCTTATCTAATTGATATATAGCTTTTACCCTTATCTTGGGTCGGGTTGACATCAGTGTTGATATAAAGACAATGGGCGAAGCATTTGGAAAAAAAAATTCTGATGACTTATTGACCGGGTGGTAAAGGTAAAGGAGTCCCATAACCTATAAGGTCGTAGGGGAGCGAGGCGTCAGAGACCTCACTTCTCTAGGGCCAGCATATTGAGGGCGGCGCCCATCTCCTCTCCCTCGCTGCTTTACCTTCCCTGACCCTAAAGAGAGCAGGTACTCATTTACAGCTGGGTGAACTGGAGGAACTGTACTGAAGCCAAGGCGCGCAAACGGTCACCCATCCAACTGGTAACCACGCTGGACGCTGCTTAACTTGGCTGGGGAAAAGCGAGTGCTCCGACCACTGAGTTTGACCGGGTGGGTGACCAGAAAACCACTTAAAGACACTGCACACGTTTACTGACCTCTTTATCAGATGGCAGAGTAGACCAATAGTCTACAAATAACACACCCATGAAAGGAGCAACAAGTTCAAGGTTCGAATCCCGTCAGACAGCGAACGTTTCTCCTATACACGTATGAGATGATCACACAGAGCTGCATGTACAGTATACATTTTGACACAAGTAAAAAGATAATAACATACTATTTCAATATCAACTAAAATGAATATTAGAATAAAACAAAATCAAATTAACCAAATATGGTAGCTAGACAACTGTGTCAGGCAATTTTCCATAGTAAAACCTCCCTCCCTCCCCCCCTCTCTCTCTCTTTCTCTCTCTCTCTCTCTCTCTCTCTCTCTCTCTCTCTCTCTCTCTCTCTCTCTCTCTCTCTCTCTCTCTCTCTCTCTCTCTCTCTCTCTCTTTCTTTCTTTCTTTCTTGTCGTGGAAAACAAAAACACACAGATTCAGGAAAACCTCACTTATATATTGGACTGAGGTGGTACCTACGCTCCATGAAGAACAGTCAACATTTCTTGAAGGCAACGTTCCTGCGACAATACAATACCATGCAATAAAACATAATACAATATAAACACAATATAATGGCCTTTTCTGTAGGCAGGGCTTTAAACATCGTTTTCAACTGGACTGAACCGCTACAAGTGGCAATAATGTCATTTTGGCATTTGGCGAAACGTCCACACCCTGTCCAGTCCTGGAGATAAAAGTATTCTCCCTTTGGCGTCTCCTTTCCTGATTGAATGAATAAATAAATGAATGAATGAACAAATAATGTTTGATACGCAAGGATAAAGCCTAGTTTTTCACTCTGTCCTTGTAAAAATGCAAGCAAGCAGCCAGCCATTCAGTGAAACAGATAAAGGGAAAGGGGGACCAATAAGACTGAATGGATTCCCTTCAAATTACTAATTACAATTTCTTTTTTCAAATAACCATAGAACACACACACACACACAACACACACAACACACACACACACACACACACACACACACACACACACACACACACACAGAGAAGAAAAAGAGAGACCAAAGGGAGAATACTTTTATGCCCGAAACTACACGATTTCAGAAGGTTCCGCGCTACACCACGATTTTTACCAGCAAGAGGTCAACAACAACAACAAAAAACGGTGACGGTATGTAAAGCAAATCACAACTTGGTGTCATAGTCAAACTTGAACAAAACCAGTCTAGGATTTTTGTTTTAAAGATAGTATCTCAGTTGTCATATAGTTATCATTTTTAACCTCCTTTTAGTTGTGTTCTTATCTCAAGACAATGTAGCCAACTACTAATAAAAAATATCTGGTACTTAAAAAATTATAATCTGTAAACACACACGTGAAAATGATCACCTATAACACAGACAGACAGTCAGACAGACAAACAAAGGCACACACAGGGACACACCACACACACGCGCGCACAACACACACACACACACATACACACACACACACACACACAACACACACACACACACACACACACACACACACACACACACACATATCAACAACAACATTACTGCCAATTATACGCGAAAACACACGCTGCTCTGACAAGCATTAATTCAGTTCAGGTGCACCACAAAAAACCCCAAACTTTTAGCTTTCATCCACCAGGTGCAAGACAAGCAGCTAAATAGACAGCCCCTGTCCACTTCATTCCCTTGATAACATTGTGGATCTTTTGTCTGGCGTGGTTAGGCTTCAGCCTTGATAAGCTGAAAGTTCACACAGTGATAACATGGGTTTGTGAGTGATATATGTGTATGAACCCAGCTTGGTGCGTTTAGAACTTGATGATTATTTGCTGTGCGTGTTTGTTTGTGTATGTGCATCTATGTTCATATGATTGTCTGACTTTAGTGTGTCTCTGTCTTTCTGTCTGTCTGTCTGTCTGTCTCTCTCTCTCTCTCTCTCTCTCTCTCTCTCTCTCTCTCTCTCTCTCTCTCTCTCACTGCCATTACTCTGATAACATTTGGGCAAATCCAGTGCAGAGCAGAAAGTCTATAAAGACAAAAGTGTTCCCATGGCCTATGTGGTCGTGGGGGACAAGATGTCAGAGACCTCAGCTACTCTTGTGGGCCAGCATATTGACGGAGGTGACCATTTCCTCTCCCTTGCTGCTTTACCTTCCATGACTCTAAAGAGGGCAGGTACCCATTTACAGCTGGGTGAACTGGGCGATTATACTGAAACCAAGACACACAAAATATTAATGATTAACCAGCCACATGGTAACAATGCTCAATCTTGCTTAACCTTAGCTGGGAGAAAGCGAGTGCTCTGACCACTGAGCTATCTCGTCCCCATATATCCAATATACTGAATTGAACACACCACCATTTTCTGTTTTGACAGACACAAGATACTGAATTGAACACCCCCCCCCCCCCCCCCCCCCCCCCCCCCCCCCCCCCCCCCCTTCGTTTTTCTGTTTTGACAGACACAAGATACGTGAGGCGGTGGTGAAGGGTAGATTCGCAGGATAAGATCATTGCCATCCCCGGGTGCATTGACGGTTATTGATACCCTATCATGTTTGATCTGCTGGTGACTGTGTTTTTCTTTTGTGTTTTGCTTGTCCTGATTGTCCAGCCACTGGCTCCATGTTGACCTACATGGATGCCTTTACTCTGATAACATTTGGGTAAATCGAGCACAGAGTGTCTATAAGTCTATAAATATAATGGTAAAATGTTCCCATAACCTATGCAGTGGTCAGGGAGCAAGATGTCAGAGACCTCAGCTTTCCCAGGGGCCAGCATGTTGAGGGCAGTGCCCATCTCCTCTCCCTTGCTGATTTACTTTCCCTGACCCTAAAAGGGCAGGTACCCATTTACAGCTGGGTGAATTGGGCGACTATACTGAAGCCAAACCTCACAAATGATCACCCATCCACTTGGTAACCACGCTCAATCTTGCTTAATCTTAGCTGGGGAAAAGCAAGTACTCTGACCGCTGAGCTATCAGGTCCCCATATATCCAAGATACTGAATTGAACACACCACCATTTTTCTGTTTTGACAGTTACAAGATACTAAATTGAACACACCACCATTTCTCTGTTTTGACAGACACAAGATACGTGAGGCGGTGGTGAAGGGTAGATTCGCAGGATAAGATCATTGCCATCCCCGGGTGCATTGACGGTTATTGATACCCTATCATGTTTGATCTACTGGTGACTGTGTGTTTTTCTTTGGTGTTTTGCTTGTTCCCGATTGTCCAGCCTGTGTACTGTGTTGATCTACCAGGCTGCAATTACTTTGATGAAGTAGGGCAGGGCCAGGGGAGTGCAGAGCGGAAAGTCTATACCTGTCTGATAACAGTGGGATCCTGTTTTGAAAACAAAACCACCTGCGTGGGAGGGGTGGTGTGTGTGTGTGTGTGTGTGTGTGGTGTGTGTGTGTGTGTGTGTGGTGTGTGTGTTGTGTGGGGGTTGTGTGTGTGTGTGTGGTGTTGTGTGTGTGTGTGGTGGGGTTTTGTGTGGTGTGTGGTGTGTGTGTGTTTTGGTGTGTGTGTGTGTGTGTGTTGTGTGTGTGGTGTGTGTGGTGTGTGTGTGTGTGTGTGGGTGTGTGTTGGTGTTTGGGGGGGTGTGTGTGTGGGGTGTGGTGTGTGTGTGTGTGTGTGTGGGGGGGTTGTGTGTTGGTGTGGTGTGTTGTGTGTGTGTGTGTGTGTGTGTTGTGTGTGTGTGTGTGTGTTTTGTGTGGTGTTGTGTATTGTGTGTGTATGTTTTTGTGTGTGTGTGTGGGGTGTGTTGTGTGTGTGGGTGTGTGTGTGGTGTTTTTGTGTGGGTGGTGTGTGTGTGTGGGGTGGGGTGGTGTGTGGTGTGTGTGTGGGGGTGGTGTGTGGTGTTTTGTGGTGGGGGTGCGGTGTGGTGTGGTGTGTGGTTGTGTGTGTGTGTGGTGTGTGTGTGTGGTGTGTGTGTGTGGGGTGTGTGTGGTGTGGTGCGGTGTGTGTGTGGGGGTGTGTGTGTGGTGTTGTGTGTGTGTGGTGTGAGTGTGTGTGTGGTTGTGTGTGTGTGTTGGTTTTTGTGTGGTGGGTGCGTGTGTGTGTGGTGTGTGTGTGTGTGTGTGGGGTGTGTGTGTTGTGTGTGTGTGTGTGTGTGTTTGTGTGTGTGTGTGTGTGTGTGTGTGTGTGTGGTGTTCAGAGAATTTAGGGGATAACTTTTCTCCAAAAGAAATTGAGAGATTTCACAAATGCATCTTTATTCTTTTATGCACAGTTTGAATTTAATACTCTTTTCTCCTCACAATGTTTATACTTTTACTTTTTCTTTCACAGTGACAAGCAAATGCAACTTTCCATGCAGCATCCAGTTTTCAATGTTCTATCTATGAAAACAGATGTTTCTTGTTTATGTTTAGCCCAATATATAAACACTGTGACTTACATTCAGTAAATAGACACTTCTGTGTCCTTGACCTTTGGCCGGTTTTACACCGCCATCTGGTGGCTTACAGGAAACGAAAACAGCTCGGAGAACTTCCCTCAATGCTATCTCAGCAAATCGAAGTATGGGTGATTCAAAGGCACCGGAAATCAATGATAAGGGCTGAGAGAAAAGGGCCGTTCGGAATCAAAGAGAGTGTGAGAATGGAGTAAGCTATCAAACAAACGCCGCCACTTCCAGAGTCTCAGTCACACTCTACTGTGACCAGCCACAAGTCTGAATCAGAAGTTACTGCATGGTATAGGTAAATGCCGTACAGGCAGGCAGAGGTAGATTCTGTCTGCAAAGGCCACCGTATGTGTTCAAGAGGATTAGTACGCCAGTGCCAGAAAAAGTGGGTGTGAGACGTTGGGGTTATTTTTCTCAGATGATAGCAAACAGTCACATACTAGTGTGACAACTCTGTATTTTTATTAAAATGTGTTGTGTCTTGATATATAGACATTATGAAAGTAAGCAGTGTTCATTATGAAACCCAAAATATGTTCGTTTCTATTTCTGAATCTTATTTCCCCATCAATTCCGTGCCTCTTTTTTTTTTTAATCTGTTCTATACATAGTTTATTACTTTTCTCAGATCTGAACTAAACTACACCAAAGACTAATGTTTAAATCCTCTTCAACATTTACAAAAAGTATGTGGTTTCTTTTTTCTTTTTTTTTGGGGGGGGGGAATTGTTTTGTTGTTTGATTTGGGGGGTAAGGTATGTTGCAAGATGGTTTGTTTCAAAATTTTGTTTCTTATTTTATTTTTTTTTGTTTGGGAGGGAAACTTTTGAAAGGTTCTTTTTGTCTTGTTTGTTAGGAGATTTTTTTGTGGTTCATTTGTTTGTCGTTCCCAGTTAGAGCATCGAGATTTACCAATGGTGGGATTTTCTGTTTGCAAATGTTCAAAGGATTCAGTGGTTTTCGTTCTTTTCTTGCTGTCACAAAGAGATATTTTAGAATACAAAACGTTCCAGGTATGCTACTACACCAAAGCTACAGAGACTTGCACATATATGACAAATTGAACTAGCCTTGCTGGTCAAACTTGATTAACCCTCTTGCTAGCTATTCTTTAAAGTTTCCATACACCCACCAAACTTTTATACAACTTTGACATTTCTAACAGTATAATATTGTTTCCATGCACATACAGAAGATGAAAGATAGGCAATTAGCAGGCCTGCAGTTAACCTAAACAATGAGAGCATAATTATTTTACGTTAATGCAATATAAACTTTCAAGATTCAAACCCAAGTCTCATGACTGGCCTTGATTGCAACGATTTCTTACAAAAAGCTGAAGACCCCAGGATTTGGAGGAAGCTGGTTGCAAACTCTTCAGTGGTGGCTCCCACAGTCTACAAGACTACAGGATAGGTGAAGGTGAAGGTTTCGAAGTTTGTCAGCCTATCTGTTCAGCCACTTTGCCTATCAATGGAACCTTTAATCATTATGGTTAGTCTAGCATTGAAACCAGATCTTTTCAAAACACGAGTTTTCTTCATGATATGAAAACAACTACGCATATTGACCAAGCTGCTGTGAACTCTATCGATATCAAGATAAAGCATTCACACAGACACCAAACACACAACCCTATACAACTGTTCACTCACACACACAGTGCCTCTTCACACACACATCAGACATGTATAGAGTGGTGTCAATAACCACCGCCCCTTCACCCTGACTTGACTGAAAGCTGTCTCTTCTATCTCACCATCTCTGCATACACTTGTAAGGGAGGGGCCGGGGTGGTGGGTGGTGGGGTGGGGTTATACTTTTGTGGACATTGGGGGTGTTGGCGGTTTCACTGAGAGTACAATGGATGAATACGAAGTAGAAATGGTATCAAGTTGACATGCTAGATGATAGGTGACTTTTTTCTGGTCCCGATGAAAATTCTGTCTGTCTGTCTGTCTCTCTGTCTGTCTGTCTGTCTCTATCTCTGTCTCTCACTCTCTCTGTCTCTCTCTTTCTTTATCTCTCTTTCTCTCACCTCTCCCTCTCTTTCTCTTAAATTATGATTCCTATCAATTATGGGCCTGTCACTGTTGCAATTGCCCTCCATGGGATAACAACAGTATTTAAACTTGACTTGACTCTCTCTCTCTCACACACACATACACATAGTAAATCACAAGGCCTCAGTACACATATCTATCGTTACATGCATAGACATTGATATTCGGGCATTAGCAGGTTTGCAGTCAAGTTTGAAAAGAAGGTCTCCTTCTTAATTTTGGACAAACTGCTCAGATCTAAATCTAGGATAATGGGAAAAAAAAAGCTTAACTTCTGGAAATGTATCCACTCAGCAACTGCGCTCCTCTATCACATCCTAATGTTTCTAACACGAAACCTCAAGCTGTGAAATACAAGTTTAGGTCAATACCTAAACAAAACTACTCATATTGATGAATCGGCTGTGAATTGTATGATATCAAGATGAACACTTTCACACAGACACCAGACAATTAGCCCTACACAAGAGGTCACACACACACACAGCACACATACACACACAGCACCCCCTTCACACCACCTACAGAGCACCCCTTCAACACACACAGCACCCCTTCACACACTCACACAGCACCCCTTTACACACAGCAACCTTCACAAAACAGCAAACCCCTCATACACACAGCACCCCCCCCCCCCACCACACCACCACCCCCCACACACACACAGCACCCCTTCACACAAACACCCCTTTCATCACACACACACACACACACACAGCACCCCTTTACACACAGCACCCCTTCACACACGCAGCACCCCTTCACAGGGCCCCCTTCACACCACACAGCACCCCCTTCACACACATACACACCCCCCCCCTTTTCAACACCCGAACCTTCACACACAGCACCCCTTCTCACACCAGCACCCCTTTACACACAGCACCCCTTCACACACATACAGCCCCCCTTTCTCCACACAAGCACCCTTTCCAACACACACTTTACACACACAGCACCCCCTTCCACACAAAAAACCCCCTTCACACACAGCACCCCCTTCTCACACCACAGCACCCCTTTACCACAGCACCCCATTCACACACAGCACCCCCTTCACACACGCACCCCTTTACACACAGCTCCCCCTTCAAACACAGCACCCTCTTCAACCAACACACACACAGCATCCCTCCCCCCTTCACACACAGCACTCTTCACACACAACACCCCCTTCATACACACACAGCACTCCTTCATACACACACAGCACCCTCTTCACACACAGCACCCCCTTCACACACAGACCTCCTTCACACACAGCACCCCTTCACATTCACACACAGCACCTCTTCACACACAGCAACCCCTTCACACACACACACACCATCCTCCAACACAAGCACCCCCTTCACCACACAGCACCCTTTACACACAGCACCCCTTCACACACCCCACACCCCCCTTCACACACAGCACCCCCTTCACACACAGCCCCCTTACACACAAGCACCCCCTTCACACACCAACACCCCCTTCACCACACACACACAGCACCCCTTCACAAAACAGCACCCCCTTCACACAACAAACACCCCCTTTACACCCCACCACCCCCTTCACACACAGCACCCCTTCACACACAGCACCCCCCCTTCACACACAGCACACCCTACACCACAGCACCCTTTCCCCACACACACACACCACAACACAGGGACCCCCTTCACCCCACAGCACCACTTCACACAAGCACCCCTTCTCACACACAGCAACCCTTCACACACACAGCACCCCCCCTTCACTCACACACAGCACCCCCCTTCACACACAGCACCCCCTTCACACCCCCAGCACCCTTTTACCCCACAAACACACACCCCTTCTCACACACAGCACCCCCTTCACAACAGCACCACCCTTCACACACAGCACCCCCTTCCACACACAGAACCCCTTCACCCAACACACCCTTCACACACAGCAACACCCCCCTTTACACACAGCACCCCTTCACACACCAAACACCCCCTTCCCCACACACAGGGCCCCCTTCACACACAGCACCCCCCTTCACACACAGCACCCCTTCAACTCCCCCACACAGCACCCCCTTCTCACACACAGCACCCTTCCAAAAACACCACCCTTCACTAAACAGCACCCCTTCACACACACAGCACCCCTTTCACACACAGCACCCTCTCACCACAGCACCCTTCAACACACAGCACCCCCTTCACACACAGCACCCCTCACCCCAAAACGCACCCCCTTCCTCACACACCACCCCCTTCAACACACAACCACCCCCTCTCACACACAGCACACTTTAACACACACAGCACCCCTTTACACCAGCACCCCCCACACAGCACCCCTTACACAGCACCCCTTCACACACACACACACCCCTTCAACACAGCACCTACACACAAGCACCCTTCAACTCACACAAAGAACCCCTTTTAACACCAGACCCCTTTACACACAGCAACCCTTCACACACAGCACTTTACAACAGGCTTTCAAAACACCCTCCTCTTCTCACAACACAAGTACTTTACCACAGCTACTTTCACCAAACACCCCCTTCATACACATCAGCACTCCCTTCTACACAGCACATCTTACTTCACCAGCCCTTCTCCAACACTCCTAAACCAGCACCCCCTTCCATCACACTGCCTTACCACACCAAATTTACCAAGCACCCCTTACAAGCCCCCTTCCAAGCACCCCTCCCTCCCGCCCTTACCCCACCCTTTAACACGACCCCACAACATTAACAATACACCCTCCCGGCTTAACACTGCCCCCCTTTTAAACCACCCTCTTCACACAACAAAGCCCTTAAAGTTTTGGGGTTGTTGTTGGTTTAAATTTTGTTTTGTTTAAGGGGTTTTGTTGTTAAGGTTTAAAAAAAAAATTTGGTGTTAAGTGGTGGTGTTTGTTTTTGGGGAAGGTGAGAGGTGTTGATGTGATTTATTGGGTTGTTTTTGTGTCTTTTGGGGATGTTTATGTTTTGTGGGGTTTTGGTTTTTGTGTGGCAGCCTGGGGGTAGGGTTGGCTTTGGGGGAACAAAAAGTGGAATTTTTTATGCCCATTGGGAGTGTGTGGGTTGTCATGTGGGCAAGGCATCTCCACTATAATCAAATTTCTGCCCAATTTCCGAAGCAGCGGCTGCCTCCTCTGCTGTTTTGGAGGTCATCGTCGAACACGACGGACAAACATACAATACACCCTCTGCCTGGACTGACAGCTGTCTCTTCTATCTCACCATCTTCTGCATACAGTTGTAGGCTGTGTGTGTGTGTGTGTGTGTGTGTGTGTGTGAGTGTGTGTGTGTGTGGTGTGTGTGTGTGTGTGTGTGTGTGTGGTGTGTGGTGGTGTGTGTGTGTGTGTGTGTGAGTGTGTGTGTGTGAGTTTGTGTGGTGTGAGTGTGTGTGAGTGTGTTGTGTGAGTGTGTGTGTGTGTGAGTTTGTGTGTGTGTGAGTGTGTGTGTGTAGTGTGTGTGTGTGTGAGTATGTGTGAGTGTGTTTGTGTGTGAGTGGTGTGCGTGTGTGTGTGTAGTGTGTGTGAGTGCGTGTGTGTGTGTGAGTGCGTGTGTGTGTGTTTGGTGTGTGTGTGTGAGTGTGTGTATGTGTGAGTGTATGTGTGTGAGTGTGTGTTTGTGTGTGTGAGTGTGTGTGTGTTTGTGTGTGTGTGCGTGTGTGTGTGTGTTTGTGTGTGTATGTGTGAGTGTATGTGTGTGTGAGCGTGTTTGTGTGTGTTGTGTGTGAGTGTAGTGTGTGTGTGTGTGAGTGTTTGTGTGTGTGTGAGTGTTTGTGTGTGTGTGGGTGTGTGTGAGGGGTGTGTGTGTATGTGTGTGTGTTTGTGTGTGGGGAGTATGTGTGTGGGTGTGTTTGTATGTGTGCGTGTGTATGTGTGTGTGTGTGTGTGTGTGTGTGTGTGTGTGTGTGTGTGTGGTGTGTGTGTGTGTGTGGTGTGTGTGTGTGTGTGTGTGTGTGTGTGTGTGTGCACTGTTGTTGACACTGTGGGTGTAGGTTTCTTCAGTGTAAAACAAGAGATGGATGTAAAGTGTATAATGCACCCTTAGGTGAGATGGTCTGTAACATTTTAACACTCCTGCTGGATAGAGCTACACACACACACACACACACACACACACACACACACACACACACACCTGCACCCGCACCCCAGTGCGTGCGCGCGCGCGCGCGCACACACACACCCACACACACACACTCACTCACTCACATCACTCACCCACTCACTCACAGAGAGGACGGAATAGCCTCTCTCCTCTCTCTCTCTCCCCTCTCTCCTCTCACATCTCCTCTCATCTCTCTCTCTCACTCTCTCTCCTCTTCTCTCTCTCCCTCCCCTCTCTCTCTCTCTCTCTCTCCCACACACACACACACACACACACACACCACACACACACACACACTCACTCACTCACTCACATAGAGGACAGGATAGCCTGGTGGTTAAAGTGATGTGCTCGTGATCTGCTGACCCCAGTTCGAATCTCGTTCAAGAGGACTTTTCCTCTGGAGTTTAACATCAGTGCAGAATCCACTCTCCCCAAAAGTCCTTTGGATGAGACTATAAACCGAGGCCCCGTGCGCCAACGCACGCAGAACATCTTGCACACAACCTGTTCCGTTTCGGAGGGAAGGTTGTATGTGGCAGATCCTCCCCGGGTACAGGTGACATTCCGGGTATGTTGGTGTTTCTGTAACCCCCTAAGCCCAAACATGTATCACTGTGTCTTTAACGTGCCTGTTTACATCACATAAAGGAATGAAGGCATTAACAGGTCCGTGATTTTTAAAGCAATCTTGTAGATTGCAAAACTCTCCAATCTGTCTCTCATCTCATCCTGCTCCTTCTTCTTTCCCTCCTCCTCGTCCTCCTTCTCCTCCTTCTCCTCCTTCTCGTCCTCCTGCTCCTCCTTCTCCTCCTTCTCATCCTCCTCCTCCTTCTCCTCCTTCTCGTCCTCCTGCTCCTCCTGCTGCTGCTGCTGCTGCTCCTCCTCCTCCTCCTCCTCCTCCTTCTCTTCTTCTTCTTCTTCTTCTTCTTCTTCTTCTTCTTCTTCTTCTTCTTCTTCTTCTTCTTCTTCTTCTTCTGTCTCTGCTGCTGCTGTTGCTGTCATCTAATCTTTTTTTTCCCTTTGTTCTCCTTTTCTGCCCTTATTTTAAAGTACTACATGACCTTTTCTGCTTTTGTTTTAACAGACGGTTACTTTTCTTCCATATTCGTGACTCCCGCGAGGGGTCAGACATAGGGCTAATATCGATCGTGATATTGTATAAACTTTTCTACGGTTGTGTGTTCCCTTCTAAAAATGAAAACTACATCGTCCAGAAACCGAAAACAGCTGTTGTGTATGTAAGATGGAAGTAGAGTGTACATGGTCACGAACTAGTTGAATTTCGTGTTCAAGATAAACATGATCTGTCCACCAGTCATATCTAGCTCTGAAAGAAGTTGTTTGTGATATGATAACCAAAGTTGTTTTGATATTTGTATCATTCACGTACTCGAGACCGTTAAGGACATCAAGCTTTCCAGCTTGCCTCAAACTTCTTACCAGCAGCGACGGCAGGAATAAGAGATGTGTCGGTCATAGGAATACGTTGTTTGTTATCAGTGATAGCCAGGTCCTCACTGCACTTCCAGTTTTGGAAGGATGGTGTCCATATGGAAGGCTATAGGGAAGCAGCCGAAAATCGCTACTGCAGCCACATTCTATACTTGTGACGCTCCACAACAAAATGAGTCGCTTTGCACCTGACCCACTTGTCCCCTAGGAGCCGTTTTAGACAGGTGGTGGGGGTCAGGTTGCCGATTTTGAGATTCTGATTGATTATAAAACTCTAACTAATCTTCTACCTTGCGCCGAAGTATCAAGGCATAATTTTGTTCCTTTTTGTTTGTAAACGTATTAAAAAATATCCAAGCCCTCTATCTGACTACCTATTTGCGATGCAAAACTTGGCAATTTCTCATTTTATCACTTTCTGCTGTTCATCATTTCAATTTGTGGTAACTTTTCATGGGATTGTCTGATTTTCATCCTCTTTTCTGTATTGAGTAGCCTTTTTATTGCAGATGGCTAACATGTTAACAACTAAATATTGACCTACGTTGCAATCTGAGTCATTATGTGGTGAAGGATCACATTTCTGTCATCTCTGGCCCATAGAATGCACACCACACACACACACACACACACACACACACACACACACACGCACGCCCGCACACACACACCACACACACACACACACACACACACACTCGCACGCCCGCACACACACACACACACCACACACACACACACACACACACACACACACACACACACACACACACGCCCGCACACACACACACACACACACACACACACACACACACACACACACACACACACACACCTCGCACGCTGAATGGTCGCAGATAGTCACAGCGTAACAGAAAAGGATGTCAACACACTTGATATTTATTCTTCCAGAATCTCGCACATGGGTGGGTGGATCAGTGGTCTTCAGCACCCGGCTAGAAAGCGATACGTGGCGGGTTTAATCCCAGTTTGAACACGAGGTCATCCCACGTCCACCTCCACTACATCTGAAGTAGTGGTCTGGGTGCCAGTCTTACAGTTGAGGTGATGCATCAATGTCTTGAATACAACATTTATTGAATGCATGCAAAAGAACCAAACGCAAAAACAAAAATGTTCCTAGAAAACAATTCTGTTTTAGCAAAAAGCTGTTCTCATAAGCTGGGTTCAGGGCAGGCAGGAGCACAATCGAACAGATTTTTAACTGCCACATCCTGATGGAAAAACATCTTCAACATCAGAGAGACCTGTTCCACAACTTCATCGACTTCAAGAAGG
>CM054138.1:68730321-68732821 GCA_028751875.1 Rapana venosa
CAAGTTTGTCACTTTGACTGTGTTCGTGTGTCATTCATCTTCTCTACAAGCAATCTGATCAAAACAAGCGTCACTTTACTTTCTGTCTGTGGCTGTATACGTTTTGCTGATAATAATAGATGATAACAGCTTGAAATGATCAAGACCTCGGATACCCTACCCACAAAAACAAGCGATTTTGAGTTTACACCAAGTTGTGATCCACTGCGGCAAATAGTCACTGCCTGCTGTGACCTTGACCTTTTGCTTGTGGAGTACTGCTACTGTCAGAGGGCGGCTGTGGGAAAACAGTGAAATTGATCTGCACTGTGATGGCAGGTCGGGATACATGACTGAGGCCCCGGAAACTGTTGTTGACTCAGTGTTGAGGGATGAGACGGGAGGTCTATGGGATGAGAGCATGTGTTGTCGGTTAAGCCATGGGGGGAGGGGGGGGGGGGGGGGGGGGGGGGGGGGGGGAGGAAGCCTCAGTAGTGTCAGTTATACACTGTTTGTATAATCAAGAATCTGATGTCAGGGTTACTATGATGAAAACTGGTGAAAGGGGGTGTGTGTGTTGATTCTGAGAAGATGTGTTGATAAGAGTTGAGTATGGATACCTTTATTTATTCACTTTAAGTAAGCAAATGCACACACACACAAAATAAAACTGTCCATATCCAAAGTGTTGCGTAACTTCAAGATCGTATTGCTTTTTTTTTTTTAAAAACATTGTCAAATAGAAATGCTTCTACATACACACATATGCGTGCACTGAGATATACTATTTATATGTTAAGCATACATACATTGCACTGACAAAGTTATGTAAACATGATTTGTGTTTAAAGCTAATAAGTGTGCACGTTTTTGTTTATCAATAAGGCAGTGGCTGTGTGAATGAAACTTTGATGTTGACTAAATCTGAAAAACAAGAGAAGGAAATAAAAGAAGAAGTATAAACCCAGACCTATTTCTCTGAATAAACAGAGACAGGGCAAATGCAAACATGGAGCCATCCTGTGTTTATCAAGCAAACAGTTGTTGTCTTCCCCACCTTACCTAGCTAAGTATAGAATGGTTTATGTGGTCTTCACCCTTAACACCTATCTTGCTGACATGCTTTTGCGTCAGAAGCTATCACCTTATGAAAATATTGACCCAAAAACAAACGTTTAGTTGTTTGTTGTATTTATACACTGGTGAGTCAGCCTTTTCAGACTGCATCACACCAGCATGTACTTTCTGTTATCAAAGCAAGTATGGGAATTGCATTTTGGTGCTGTTATACTGTTCTAACAAGAGCAGCATTGTTGGCGTCTGATGCTAATCAGTTTAGTTGCATGATAGTATTCATATTGCTTTGTGAGTATTAATCATTTTTGCAACCAAGTGTTAAAATCATGCTTTTAAAAAGCAAGTTATGGGTTGGTTATCAAAATGTATTAAACTTCTTTTTCTTCTTCTACTTTCCCTTGTCATACTATATTAGTAACTAAATAATCTTTATTTTTCTTCTGCTTTCCCTGGTCATTTCCGTGTGCGAACGCACGCAGACCATCTAGCGCACACGTTAAATCCTGTTCCACTTTTCGTAAGAGTAGGCCATTGTGTGACGGTGGGAACAGATGACAGAATTTACAAAACTGCATATACACGGGGACTGGATGTAAAAACGCACATAAGTGCTTATTCCATTATCCTCGATATAAAAGAATAAAAGAAAAAAGAAAGAAAGAAAGAATATTATAAATCAAACAATACAACGTGAAACGAGGCCACCAGAGAGAGTAAAAAAAAAGTTTCATTATGTTTTGATAACTAAAAATAAACTGTCCACATCCTGTATCAGGTATCCAGATTTGAGTTCAGGTTGTGATCAATCACGATAAACAGTCACGGATGTGTCCTTGAACTTCCGGCTGTTGAGTACTGCCCGCCTAGCCTGCCTAGCCTCGCACCTTGTGAGAAAACAGACATTGAATGTGATCGACACTGCCACCCCAGATTAAGCAGCGAGCGATGACTCTGAAGCACCGGAAACTATTGTTGATTCAGTGTGTACAGCTAGAGAGAGAGAGAGAGAGGGGGGGGGGGGGGGTGGAACAGGGGGAGCAGTGTACAGTTTGCTAAAAGGTTGAAGGAAAACTTTGATTCAAGATCTCACAGTTTCGTTTTTTAGGTTTCTCGTGGCATAGCCTGGCATGCAGAGCATTCGTAATGCTACCCCATACTTGATGAAAAACTTGGTTTAACCAGTGTTAAGGCAGTTTATTTATCATTTTATTTTATTGATCATGGAATAAGTACTCGGGGGCTTTCTTTTACATGCAGTACCTGTGTGAAAGCAGTTTTGTAAATTTTTTAAAAATTTGTCATCCATCCCCACTGGTACACAATTTGCCTTACTAGGAGCATTAGTAAAGCCAGCCATGCACATGCCAGGAATTTGTAACTTTCAAAGCCCATGGACACTATGATGGTTGACTTGTATCTTCTTCCTGTGTATATGTAGATCTAT
>CM054138.1:68737821-68740321 GCA_028751875.1 Rapana venosa
CACCACACAACACACACACACACACACACACACACACACACACTCAACACAACACACACAAACACACACACAACACATAACACACACAACACACACACACAACACACACACACAACAAACAAACACACACACACCACACCACCACCACCACCACACCACCACACACTACACCACACACACAACTACACCACACCCACACACACACAACACACACACACACAACAACACCACACACCACTACACTCACCTCTCACTTCACCTACTATAACCTAACCACTCCCTTCTCCTAACCACCTCACTCCCACTCACACAACAACCCCCTGCATGGCCCCGCCTCAGAACACCTATACAAAGACCCACAAGAGGGCACCATCTAAATGATTCTCAAATTCATCATTCATACACCGCCCCTCCCACCCCACACAGTAGCACCACCACTCACATACAGCGCGAGACGGGTACTACCGAAATGACGAACAAGAGAGCATTCACAACAACAGAAAAGGGAGAGAGGACAGGAGGAGGAAGAGAAAGCGGGAGGAAGAAGGGAGAGAGCACGAGGAGAGAGGAGACAGAGAGGCAGAAGGAAAAGAGGAAAAAGGAGAAGGGGCAGGCAAGGACCAAAACACATGACCTACCTTCCATGACACAAAAGAACTCGGCATTTCCCTCAAACCGTACCCTCGCCTTTTCAACAGAACCTTCGCAAGTCCGGAGGATTCAAAGTAACCTGACCTGGCCCTCCTACTTGCCACAAAGCTGGAGGCTAGTCTGCAATGATTACAATTGCAGACACTTGAAGAACAATAACACCGCGGCTTCCAGCTTTCACCAAACAAAGGTACGTCCTCAACCCCCTCCAAACCTCTATCATCGCAAGGGGTCTCACCCATTAGGAAAGGAGGGGAGGATTCTCTCCAGGAATTGTGGCGGAACAGGTTAAAAAGGGGAAATGAGGAGGAGGAGGAGGGGGAGAGAAGAAGAAGAAGGCAGGAAAATGGAGCATTGTGAGATGAGCTCTGTGGGCGGGGAGAAAGAGTGGACACCTTTTTCTGCTGTCTCAGGGGACGGACGGTCAGGTGAAAAGTCAAAGAGGATTGTCTGAAAATGACCACGGGGAGGGGGGAAGCCCCCTGCTGCTGGGAGGAACCTCATTAAACCGTCCCTGCCCTGGTGACGCTCCCTTCATGACAGGGGCTGAACTGTCGGGAGAGGACGGACTCACCTCTCCTGTACAGGGTCGTCTCGTCTTTCTGCAGCATCAGTTCTTTGCTTCAGCTCCTGTTACTCCTGATTCCAAGCCTTCACCGGAGACTGAGTTACTGGGTTCATTCTGTAACAGTATTGTGTCCATTTTCTACCTCCTTGTCCGTTCTCCCGCCTTTCTTTTCAGAAAGACTGAAAAGATGACAATATTCTCTTCAATGCCGAAGTCCGGTACGCTGCGCTGGGTCTGATTTGTCAGGCGTTTAATGGCAGTGCAAAGCGCTTTCACTCATATTATGACAGACAATAATAGTTGGTGTCTGAGGGTTGGAAGAAGAAGAAGAAGAAAAAGGAGAAGATGACAATAGTGTGCTTTGCCCGACTCTTGGGTAGGATGGGTTAATAATAATGTAATAATAATAATAATAATAATATATGGAATTTATATAGCGCTGAATCTTGTAAAAGAAACAAATCGAAGCGCTTAATGCAGACATCTAGATTGATTGATTGATTGATTGATTGATTGATTGATTGATTCTTTTATATCGAGGATAATGGAATAAGCACTTATGTACTTTTTTTACATTCAGTTCCCGTGTGTATGCGGTTTGGTAAGTTTTGTCATTTGTTCCCACCGGCACACAAACGCCTACTCTTACGAAAAGCGGAACAGGATTTAACGTGTGCGCAAGATGTTCTGCGTGCGTTCGCACACGGGGCCTCGGTTTATAGTCTCATCCGATAACTTTTGGGGAGAGTGGAGTCTGCACTGATGTTAGCTCCAGAGGAAAATATCCCCTGAACGGGAATCAATAGCTGAGTCGTCAGATTGCGAGCACAATGTTCTCTACCCCCCCCCCCCCCCCCCCCCCCCCCCCCCCCACTAGATCGGTGGTCAAGAGGTAACGCACTTACCTAGAAAGCGAAAAAGTCCGGGTTCGAAGCGTGTAGTGGTTCGATCCCCGTTTGTTGTCTCCGACTATCTCCCCCCCTCCTCCTCCACTCCCTATGCACTAGAACATGAGTGCTAGTCTTTCGGATAAGACGATAAAACAAAGCCCCGTGTGTAACACACGTTTATTGGACGTAAAAGAACTCAAGGGGACAAGAGTTTGTCCCTGGCTAACTTCTGCAGAAAAAAACAACTCTGATAGGGATTCGAACGCTCACGCAGACAAGAAAAGGTTGTTTTTTTTAAAAATAATAATGGGTGGCGCTGCTCTTGTGGCGACGGGTTCTCCACAGGGAGAGCAGCCCGAATTTCACGGCCGAAAATCTTCTGTGACTGAAA
>CM054138.1:68747821-68757821 GCA_028751875.1 Rapana venosa
ACACTACACAACCTTCATCCTTCCACGCTGTAACAGTACTAGCTAAACCCGTGCTAATTGCCCGGACACAGGTGGTATAGGTACCTTTGGCTTCCTTCGCAGACGGGAATGAATGCCAAAGAGCAGCAGGCGGGTTATCCTAGCTTGGAATGCTTTCAACCTTCTCTCTTCCAAGCTCAATCACCGCTCAGCATGTTTCTGGTTCAGTTGGAACTTGTCATCAATGGACTGGCTAGCGTTGAGGATGGGGTCTGGAGTAGGGGAATAGGAAGAGAAAATCAAAAGGAAAGAGGAAGAGGTAGAGAGTTCCAAAGCAGCGGAGCATGACGGCCTTAGCCTCTGGCATCAATGGGAGGTGCATTCCTCTCTGTCCTGATCGCCTCCTACCTTCAGTTGGAGGCTGAGCTTCTTAGCTTATCTCCGCCATCTTTAGACCCTCTTCCGCATTTATGTCCAGGTCTGACTCGGTGGGAAGGGAAGTCACTGCCGGTTACAATTACGTCTCTGTTGCTGGTATTGTCTTTCTTTTTGCTTAGAAGGAGTAGGATGGAGAAGGGGGGAAGGGGGAGATGGATTCAGGATTGGGTTGTTTTTATTGTTGTTGTTGGGGAGTGAGGTGAGGGGGGAGAGGGAGGGGGCAATAATGGATGCAGAGAAATGGAGTTGATGACTGCATAATGTTTGTTATAATTATTTGAAATTATGTGCTAATATAAAAAGTCGAAAGCACGTGTTATTTTGCTGTGAGCGTACTTTAAAAAAAAAATTCAAATTCGTTCATTTCTTTTATCAACCATTTTTTTTTTTTTTTTGTTTACTTGCTCATTTTCTTTCATTTCCTTTTCGGTTATATATTTTTAATGGTTTTTTAAATTTTCTTTTTTTTTTCTTTCATTTTTCATTTATTCCTTTTCCTTTCTAATTAATTTATTCTCCAGCTGACCCATCTATCAATGTCTGGGGTCTTGTTGTTTTTGTGTTGGTTATATATATTATAGTCTCAGCGGAATTATCCAATGTCTGTCAAGTTTAATTGATCATCCTCTATCAGCTTCTGCTGAAATCGCATCAACACAAATTTTCTTGCTTTGTTTCGTTTTTAAAGTGTTGTTCTTTTACCAGATGATCTATTTAACAAGACAGAATGTTGGTCAAAAGAGGAAATCAGATGACGAAACCCCCCAAAAAAATCTGAGTATGTGTAATTTTAGACAAGCGTGTTGGCCTGAATCAAAATCGGAGACTACAAAGAGAGTTGTGCCTGTGAAAGTGCGTGTGCTTGCCCGTGTGTGTGTGTGTGTGTGTGTGTGTGTGTGTGTGTGTGTGTGTGTGTGTGTGTGTGTTTGTGTGTGTGTGTGTTTGTGTGTGTGTGTGTGTGTGTGTGTGTGTGTGTGTGTGTGTGTGTGTGTGTGTGTGTGTGTGTGTGTGTGTGTGTGTGTGTGTGTGTGTGTGTGTTATGAGATTTGTGTCTCTATCTGTCTGTCTGTCTGTCTGTCTGTCTGTCTGTCTGTCTGTCTGTCTGTCTGTTCTCTCTCTCTCTCTCTCTCTCTCTCTCTCTCTCTCTCTCCTCTCTCTCTCTCTCTCTCTCTCTCTCTCTCTCTCTCTCTCTCTCTTGTCTGTCTGTCTTACGCTTTGACGTGTTTTCTTGAGATTGTCTTCATCCATGACAAAGCTCTCAGCATCCCACGACTCACGTCAGCATTCGGTAGGTTACGTTACACACGAACATACCCAGTATACATCCCCGAAGTCGGAATGCGGCTACCTTCATGGTGGGCAAAAACGGTGGTCACATACACAAACATCTCACCATTGGTGAACCTCGGAGATTTTAATCGAGGAAAGAAAACTAGCCACCAATCTCATGGCAAGAAAGCACACAACAAAATTTACAACAGTTAACGGTGCGAAATACCATCTTCAGTCCATAGTCTAAGCAAGAGTTGATGCCCACTGCCCGCGTCTGTCCGTCTCTGGGCATTCATAGCGAACCGGTCCAAGGGACGCAATTACTGCTAGGTATGACCTTTGAAACCAGATAGCAAGAGTTCTCTCGTAGGCGATACAGGGTGATCTTTGGTGCAGCTTTTGTCATGTTTGGTTGGTTTGCTTTTTCTTGCTTGTTTGTTCATTTTTCATGGTTGTTTTGTGTGTCATCTCTTTCTTTTTCTTAGAAGGGTTGACCCCTTCAGTTTATGGTTGATCCTTTCGGTTTATGGTTGTTATCTTTGGCGTTGTTTCTGTTTTGTTCCTTGAGTTTTTTGTTTTTTTCTTTTGTGGGTTTTCTTTGACCGAAAAAAAAATGAAGAGCAGTTTGAAGTTTCCCCGCCCTCCACCCCTTTAAAAAAAAAAATCAAACAAACGAACACACAAGAAAGAAATAATCCCAGTTTTTATTTTAATGACTAAAAACTATGAAGCAAAAGAACGAGAGAAAAAAGAGAAAACGAAATGACTCATTCAATTAATTGATTGATCAATTGATCGATAGAATTAAAATCAAGCGGTTAGATTTGAAGGAAAAACAGAAAATAACCTTAAACGCAGATAACAAAAGTCCTATAGACGGCCAAATGTTGTCAGTCAATATTGAACAAACTGTTTTTCGGATATGATGGGGAGAAAAAAAACACCAACAAAAAGCAAAACTGACGAAGACTGCACTTTGATGTGTGTGTGTGTGTGTGTGTGCGTTCGTGCGTGAGTGCGTGCGTGTGCGTGTGTGTGTGTCTGAAAACCTTTCGTTCTTTGTTTGATTTTTTCTGAATGAGTTAAACAATATATCCAGATATTAAAATCGAAAACCACTTACTTTAGATGAAAGTCAGAACCAGCCATTTGAATTTCCTAAAAATAAAAAATAAAATTTTAACGTTTCCTATACATATATATAGTTAAGCATGAGTAAAGTTTATACTTGTAAGTAATACTCCACCGGATAACAACAACATATATATTTACTATGTTTAAAAAGAAGTTTGTTTGATTAAATGCTTGGCTATTTATCAACCTTTTGGTATTCTTTTCCTTACAATAATGAGTATGTGATGATTACGAACATTTTTTTAAGTTAATGTCTGCAGCTTACATTTTCTTTATTTTGTGTGTGGAGAACTTGGAGAGATGAGTTTCAAAAATATACCTAAACAAAAGACACGGCATACGACACTCAGTTGTGACATTTCAAAAAATGTTAACAGTTGACGTGAAATGTGGTGCTACCATAGTCTTATAAGATTCAATTCATAATGGACAATAAAAACAAATTATAGTCTGTTCAGTATATGAATTTTTTTGAATTTCTGAAAAAAACCATGATACTTTCATTCACACTTTTTCTATCTAATAAACTGCGGTGTTTTAAACGACAAAAACATTTATCCATTCATTTATATGCTCGCAGGCTTGGGGGTGGGGGTATTATTTCAAATGTCTGTTTGAATTGTTGAGGGTTTAGTTGTTGTTTTTTTTACAAGCTATCACGACCTCTCTGCTACATCATCCTTTACTTTAGTGGAAGGTTGTAGGTTTTTTTGCTTTTTGGGATTTTTAAAAAATTCTCCGAATCAGAGGGTATCAGACAAAATAGCTCCTGACATGAGAAAATAGAAAAGAACATGTAGTTTAATTAAAGCAAGAGAGGAGAGGTTTGGGTTTTTTTAGTCTCATCAAATCAAGGCAAGTTCACAGTATTTATGACCATGGCTAATGGGGCAGGCTGAGGGGGGTGAAGAATGGGAGAGGGGGAAAAGGAAGGAGGAAATGGGGTCTTCTTCCTCTGTCTCGATCTGTTTAGGTTAAGAGCCATAAATCCTTTAGATCCCGCGCTTGTATCGGGGCTGCCTATGCTATGGGGCAGGGGCAATTATCCCTTATCAGCAGCAGTGCAGCAAGACTCTCACACAGGCTGCAGGACTGTTTGTATCAGGCCTGGCGTTATTTACCACTGCTCACTGGATAAATGCTAGGTAGGTACCTAGGTACGTACAACTCCTCGACTCTTTGTCATCCATGAAGTTTGGGTACCTCCCTTACCGACCCCCCCCCCCCCCCCCCCCCCCCCCACCCCCCAACCCCCACCCCCACCCCCCTCCATCTTTGTTCTTTCCCTTCCGGCTTCCCTGCACACTTGTCACTCCTGGTGATCAAGTTTCTTCTTCCGACCCTCAGACAGCAACTATCCTCTGTTATAATATGAGAGAAAATGAGTCATACTGCCTTTAAGTACCTGACAAGTCAGGCCAAGTGCATCTGACTTGGGCATAAGAGAGAACTGCTATCTTTTAGGTCTTTGTGGCGGGGGGGGGGGGGGGGGGGGGGGGAGGAAAGGGGGGGGGGGAGGGCAAGAGAATGGACCAGAAAAGACAGAAAATAGACAAGGATGAGGTGACAGAATAAAAAAGGAACAAGGAGAGTGATAGAAAAGATCAAGTGAGACAAAGTCTGACTATGGGGAGGATTTCTCCCACAGACTGCTCGGTTTTTAAAACAGCATATTATGTGTTGCTCCACACCACACAACTAAAACACAAGATTTAAAAAAAAATGTAATCTGTTAGAAAAAAAACAATACAAAAACAAAATACCCCCCTATTCCCCAAAATACCAAAGAAACAAACGAACAGAAAACTGGCAAATAAGAAAACAAGAGCTGAAAAAAAATTGTATTCTTTAAATTGAGAAACACTTCAAGCCCTGTCTTGACAGACGTGACTGGCAGTTGATTGTTTAACCGTTGTTTTTCCCTCTTTCCCTCACACAGACTGTACCTCTCTGTCTGTGCTTTCTTCGCCAAACCTGGCGAGCTCAAATGATCCGTAACAGCAGGAGGATTTAAAACAACGGTGGTCACGTGCTTTTCTCATTACCAACTAGAGCCTTTCGCCATTGTACAGCGGGGCATTTCTTCCCTCATGGACAACTCTCTTCTTTCTTGTTGTTCCCTGCTCCCTCCTTTCCCCAGCTCTGCCTGTCTGTCTGTCTGTCTGTCTCTCTCTCTCTCTTTCTCTCTCTCTCTCATCTCTCTCTCTCTCCTCTCTCTCTCTCTCTCTCTCTCTCTCTCTCTCTCTCTGTGATCTCTCTCTCTCTCTCTCTGGTTGGTTAGAACCTTGCAAAATGCACTCGCAATCTGCTGACCCGGGTTCGAATCCCGTGCAAGGGGATATTTTCCTCTGGAGTTAACATCAGTGCCGACTCCACTCTCCCCAAAAGTCCTGCCGATGAGACTATAAACCGAGGTCCCGTATGCTGAAGTAGCAGAACATCTTGCGCACACGCTAACACCTGTTCTGCTTTTCGGAAGAGTAGGTCATTGTGTGCCGGTGGGGAAGGGATGACAAGATTTTCAAAACTGCATACACACGGTGTGACTGGATGTTTAAAAAAAAACAACACATGAGGGCTTTTTCCATCATCCTCGAAATAAAAGAATAAACTCTCTCTCTCTCTCTCTCTCTCTCTCTCTCTCTCTCTCTCTCTCTCTCTCCTCTCTCTCTCTCTCTCTCTCTCTCTCTCTCTCTCTCTCTCTCTCTCTCTCTTCATACTCATTTCAAAACGAAATTTACAGGAAGAACAAACCACTCCACCCAGCGTGTGCAAAAAGTATGATCATTATATGATCCATAATGTGTGTGTGTGTGTGTGTGTGTGTGTGTGAAAACCGATGTAAGGGACACAACCACTGCCAAGTGTGACCTTTGAAATCAGTCTGTATGAGTTCTCTCACAGTCACCTTTGTTCGATACAGGTGTTTTGGTACAGGCTCCATTTGGAGATTTTGTTTAGGGGGCTGTTTTGCTTTTTTGTTTGCTAAGGGGTTGTGTGTGTATGTGTGTGTGTGTGTGTAGAGGGGGGTATTTTTTTTGTTTTTTCATTTTGATATTTGATTTTGTTTGTTTTTCGTTTTAATTTTGTTCGTTTGTTTGGTTGGTTTTGCTTTGCTAATGCTTTTTGCTGCAGTTTGTATCTTTGCTTGTTTGCTTGGTTTGTAGAATTTACGAAGTCCGGGTCGGAAGTGTGCAGTGGTTCGAATCCCGTTTGGGCCCGAAACTTTTCCCCCATCCTTTAGACCATGAGTGGTGATCTGTGCGCTAGTCTTTCGGATGAGACTATAAACCGAGGCCCCGTGTGCGAACGCAGGCAGAACATATTGCGCACACGTTAAATCCTGTCCCGCTTTTCGTAAGAGTAGGCCATTGTGTGCCGGTGGGAATAGATAACAGAATTTACAAAACGGCATACACACGGGGACTGCATGTAAAAAAATACATGAGTGCTGAGTGCTTATTCCATTGTCCTCGATATAAAAGAAATTAAAAAAAGAAAAAGATGAGAAAAACCGAGGTCTCCTATGTTACACAAAATTATTCAGCGCAGGTAAAAGAACCCAGGGCAACAAGAGAGTTGTCCCTGGCAAAATTCCTAGAAAAAAGCCACTCTGATAGGGAAAAAAATACAGCTGCAGACAAAAAAACACACCAAAAAACCACAAAAAGGGTGGCGCTGCTCTTGTGGCCACGCACTCTCCCTGGGGGAGAGCAGCCCGAATTTCACGCAGAGAAATCTGTGACTTAAAGTGGTTTAAATGAAATGAAATAAATGAAATGAAATGAAAGGCTTTGCTTCGCACATTTATTTTTAAAGGTAATTTGGTTTCTGTAATTCATTTGGTTGGCGGCTTATCACACCCACTGTTCTGCTTCTTCTCTATCACCAAAAGCACTCACTGTCTTGTCCTGGCTGGCCTCCCATTGAGCCAAAGGATTGTTGGTGCAAGATCAAAAGACAGGAAGACCTGTGTAGTACCACAGGAAAGGGAGGGGAATTGGTCTTTCTTTCTTCATCAAATTAATGCTACTTGTGTTGTTTATCACCACTGCACAAGATGTAGCAAGGTGTGTGTGGGAGGGAGCGGGAGGGTGGGGAGAGGAGGAGGGGGTATTATCTCTCCCTGGGGGCTTCTTGATCTGTTTGGGTATTGAGCCATAAATCCTTCAGGGCTTGTATCTTGGCTGCCTAGGCTGCATCAGCAATTATCCCTTATCAGCAGTGGGAGACTCTCTCTCTCACACACACATTGGCTGCAGGGGTAGGAGTCCTGACATTATTTACAGCACAATTTGCCAAAGCCTGGTATGTACATGTACTAGTTAGTATCTTCAGTGAGTGTTGAAGATTGGTCCACTTTCTCATTTCATGTATAAGTGTAATGATTTATTTTGGAAAAGTGTACTTCTTTGCTTTTTCTGTTGGTTTTTTTGAGGGGGTTGTGCTTTTGTTTTGTTTAGTTTTGTTTTTATTTTGTTATTTTTGTTTTGGGTTTTTGTTTTGTTTTGCTTATTCCATTGATTTTTCCCCCCTCATCTTTTCATATTCAAATTTCAAAGTTATTTGCATTTTAAATTATTTCTTTGACTGCTTATTAGACATAGCCCCTGTGCTGCCTTTTCTCTTTATTTACAGAGTCACATTACTGTAGTGCAAATCAAGGCAAGGGTTCTCAGCACAAAAGAAAGATCAGACAAAACAAAATATGTAGTGGGGTGAGAGATGGAAGGGAACTGGTCTTCCTTTCTCATCAGTTAAAGCCAGTTCACTTTAGTCATGACTACTGCACAAGATGTGGCAAGGTTAGGGGGAGGGGAGAGGGGGAAGGGGGGTAGAGGTGGGGGTGGGGACTTCTGATCTGTTTAGGTATGGAGCTGTAAATCCTTCATGGCTGCCTAGGCTGCATCAGCAATTATCCCTTATCAGCAGTGGGAGACTCTCTCTCACACACACTGGCTGCAGGGGTAGGAGTCCTGATGTTATTTACAGCACAGTTTGCCAAAGGCAGGTATGTACATGTACTAGTTAGTATCTTCAGTGATTGTTCAAGATTGGTCCACTTTCTCCTTTCATGTATAAAATCAATTATTTGTTTTGAAGAAGTGTACTCCTTTGCTTTTGGGGGATTTTTGGGTGCTGTTTTGTTGTTGTTTGTTTTGTGTTTTTGTTTTGTTTTTGTTTTTTGTTTGCTAAGAGGTTGTGTGTGTGTGTGTGTGTGTGTGTTGTGTGTGTGTGTGTGTGTGTGTGTGTGTGTGTGTGTGTGTGTGTGTGTGTGTGTGTGTGTGTTGAGGGGGGAGGGGGTTATATTTTTTCATTTTGATATTTGATTTTGTTTGTTTGTTTTCATTTAATTTTTGTTTGTTTGCATGGTTGGTTTTGCTTTGCTAATGCTTGTTGTTGTGGTTTGTGTCTTTGCTTGTTTGCTTGATTAGTTGTTGTTGTTTTTAGGGAAATGGGAGAAATGTGCTACTTTGCTTTTTTCTGTTTTAATTATTGCTGATTTGTGGTATTGGTTTGTGTGTGTTGTTTGTCTAGGGTTGTTTATTTTGTTTCGTTTCTGTTTGCTTTGCTTCACACATTTATTTTTAAAGGTCAGTTGTTTTCTGTAATTTATTTGGTTGGCGGCTTATCACACCCACTGTTCTCCTTCTTCTCTTTCAGCAAAAGCCTCACTGTCTTGTCCTGGCCTGCCTATCAGCCAAAGGATTGTTGGTGCAAGATCAAAAGACAGGAAGATAGTGTAGTACCACAGGAAAGGGAGGGGAATTGGTCTTTCTGTCTTCATCAAATTAATGCTACTTCGCCTTGTTTATCACCACTGCACATGATGTAGCAAGGTGTTTGGGAGGGAGCGGGAGGGTGGGGAGAGGAGGAGGGGGTATTATCTCTCCCTGGGGGCTTCTTGATCTGTTTGGGTATTGAGCCATAAATCCTTCAGGGCTTGTATCTTGGCTGCCTAGGCTGCATCAGCAATTATCCCTTATCAGCAGTGGGAGACTCTCTCTCTCACACACACACTGGCTGCAGGGGTAGGAGTTCTGACATTATTTACAGCACAATTTGCCAAAGCCTGGTATGTACATGTACTAGTTAGTATCTTCGTAATTGTTGAAGATTGGTCCACTTTCTCCTTTCATGTATAAGTGTAATGATTTATTTTGGAAAAGTGTACTTCTTTGCTTTTTCTGTTGGTTTTTTGAGGGGGTTGTGCTTTTGTTTTGTTTAGTTTTGTTTTTATTTTGTTATTTTTGTTTTGGGTTTTGTTTTGTTTTGCTTATTCCATTGATTTTTCCCCCCTCATCTTTTCATATTCAAATTTCAACATTATTTGCATTTTAAATTATTTCTGTGACTGCTTATCACACACAGCCCCTGTGCTGCCTTTTCTCTTTTTTTTTTTTATAGAGGCACTTTACTGTACTGCACATCAAGGAAAGGGTTCTCAGCACACACAAAAAGATCAGACAAAACAAAATAATTATGTAGTAGAAGATGGAAGGGAACCAGTCTTGCTTTCTCATCAATTAAAGCCAGTTCACCTTACTCATGACCACTGCACAAGATGTGGCAAGGTTAGGGGAAGGGGAGAGGGGGAAGGGGGGGTAGAGGTGGGGTGGGGTGGGGGTGGGAGGGGGGGGGGCCTTGTCATCTGTTTAGGTATGGAGCTGTAAATCCTTCATGGCTGCCTAGGCTGCATCAGCAATTATCCCTTATCAGCAGTGGGAGACTCTCTCTCTCTCTCTCTCTCTCTCTCTCTCTCTCTCTCTCTCTCACACACACACACACACACACACCACACACACACACACACACACACACTGGCTGCAGGGGTAGGAGTTCTGAGGTTATTTACAGTACAACTTGCCAAAGCCTGGTATGTACATGTACTAGTTAGTATCTTCCTAATTGTTGAAGATTGGTCCACTTTCTCCTTTCATGTATACACTCAATGATTTATTTTCCCAAAAGTGTACTCCTTTGCTCTTTGGGTTTTTTGGTTGTTGTTGCTGTTTTGTTGTTGTTTTGTTTTTGTTTTGTGTTTTTGTTTTGTTTTTGTTTTTTGTTTGTTTATTATTGTTTTTTTGAAATGTGGGGGGGTGGGGGGGGGGGGGTTGCTTTTGCCATTTTCAGTTTGTTTTATTTTCAATTTCATTTCACTTCATATATTATACCA
>CM054138.1:68762821-68785321 GCA_028751875.1 Rapana venosa
TTTTTTTTTGCAGTCATTATGTCAATGACTGTATTTCATTTTTTTCCTTTCTTTCCATGAGCTGTTTTTAACCTTTATGATTGTGTAAAAACAAAAACAAAAAGCACCATGTGTATGCATATATTGTAAGAAAACTTTTGGATTTGCTTTCTGAAGCATCATTTAGTGCTATGAAGTTTTCCACCTGAGTGTGCTTCTGACCTCTCTCTCTCTCTCTCTCTCTCTCTCTCTCTCTCTCTCTCTCTCTCCTCTCTCTCTCTCTCTCTCTCCTCTCTCTCTCTCTCTTTGTGTTATTGAAAAATGACTTCTAAAATGATTTTTCCACTATCCTACTTCTTTATAATAATAATAATCATAATAATAATAATGTATGGAATTTATATAGCGCTGAATCTTGTAAAGCAACAAATCAAAGCGCTCAGATTTTATTTCATACCACTCTAGGACGATCTTAACATGTACAATGTTAAATCACAGTGATTTCTAATGGTGATAGTGTTGATGAATTGAAAACTATATTAAATATCATATGGATTTAAAATGCACTGTGCTCTCTCTCTCTCTCTCTCTCTCTCTCTCTCTCTCTCTCTTCTCTCTCTCTTCTCTCTCTCTCTCTCTCTCTCTCTCTCTCGCTCTCCCTCTCCTTTTATTATTTGCTGATAGATTTAATCGTCGTATTTACAATTAGTATCCCGTTGAATGCTTTATTCAGATCTAATATTTCAGTTCTACTCCCTAAATTGACTGTATTTGAGATTCAGTGAATGTTTTATTTTGATATCTTGTTTTGAGCGTACCAATTATGTATAGCTAATTCCAAAATGCAGATGTCCTTCTCTATGACTATACATGATATTCATAAAGATTTTATGTTGACATTGATGCATGGTGTGAGTGCGCGCGGGCGCCTGTGCGGGTATGTGTGTGTGTGTGTGTGTGTGTGGGCGCGCGCGCGCGTGTGTGTGTGTGTGTGTGTGTATGTGTGCATGGGGATGCAAATTGCTTCTACAATATTTGTTTCATGTAGTTTACTATTGCTGTTGCCTCCCATAAAAGCACAAAGAACTTTTGACGTTTCTTTCTGTTAGCCAAAATGAAACTATTTACGTGGTTTGTTCTCCTTTATTTTTATAGAGGTTTTGCTTTGTTTGGTTCTGTTTTGGTTTGGGTTTGGGGTTGTTGTTGCTTTTTTGAGGGGGGACTATTCGGTTGTTCCCTCTCCCCCTGTTGTTGCCGTTTTTGTTTTGCTCTTGGTTCTTGCTATTTTTTCGGTTGTTTCTGTGTTTTCTGTTCTGCTTTCTTTCTTACTTGTTGCTACTTTTTTTTTTTTCTCTCTTCGGTGATTTTTGTGGAGATTTTTGTGTAGATATTTTTTTCCGTAAGCTGTGTAAGTGTATTGCTATAGGCTTTATTTTATTTTATTATCATATATATCCTTAAGGGCGGGGACTGGATGTAAAAAGCACATGGGTGCTTATTTCTTATCCTCGAAATAAAAGAATTTGTCATTGTCATTGTCTCTCTCTCTCACATTTTTAAATGTGACCCCATGGGCGGGGACTGGATGTAAAAAAGCACATGAATACTTATTCATTATCCTGGAAAAAAATATTTTGTTTCTATTACTTACAATGTGTAGATGTTCTCTTTTTATGACTTTATTGGCTTTTTCCCCCGCTTTATTATGTGAGTGTATGGGTATTGCACTTATTTTATTACCATGACATTCAATTTGCATGAGCATAATTAAAAAGTGTTTGTGTTGATCGTGTGCTATGTGAGTATTACATATTTAGTATTATCCCTGAAACACCCCCCCCCCCCCCCACCCCACCCCCCCACACACACGCTCAAACAAACACAAACACACACACACACACACACTCACTCACTCACTCGCCCACTCATATTCTCTCCCTCAACGACTGTATAGTTTTAAATTTCTTCTTGGTTTGTTTCTTGTTTTTATTGTGTGGATGTATGGGTATTAAATTTATTTCATTATCATGACATATAATTTGAAACGAGTATAATCTAAAATGAGTGTTGATGGGATCGCATACTGTTTTGGGAATTATATATTGGATATTATCTCTGAAATACACACACACACACTCTCTGTCTCTCTCTCTCACCTTTTATCGTCCTGCTTATAGTCATAGTATATCCTGATGAAGGATTCATATTTTTATATTTTCAATACTTTATTGGACTTGCCTCTGTACTTAAGTTTTAATGAGTGGCCTATTTCAATATCTTATAATTATGTGTAACAAGTATGTGTACCATTTGACAATGTGTAGATGTTTATCTTTATGACTTATTAAGTTTGGTTGTGTTATTTTTCTTGGCTTTGTTGTTGTTCTTGTTCTTGTTGTTGTTGTTTGTCTGTTTTTCTCTTTTTTATCATCTTTTGTTGGTTTGTTTTTTTCTTCTCTTTTGTTTGTTTGTTTGTTTTGGTTAGGGTTTTTTGGGGGGTGGGGGTAGGGGTGGGGTATTTTTAGGATTTTCTTTTAATTGCTTGCTTTGGGGGGGGGGGGGAGGGTTGTTGGGGGGGGAGCTGTTTTGAAAAGGGTTATTTCCCCTTGTTTTTATTGTGAGACTGTATAAGTATTTGGTTATTATTATTCAGATGGTTCCCTAACGGGCGGGGACTGGATGTAAAAAAGCACATGTGTGCTTATTCATTATCCTCGAAATAAAAGAATTTGTCATTGTCATTGTCTCTCTCTCTTTATCTCCCTTTTGATCTTGTTTAGGCTTGAAGCAATAACTCTTGCTGCGCCTGTATTGTGGCTACGGGCAGTGCATCAGCAATTATTCACGACTAGATCTAAAAGTCCAGGCCTCGCGCCAAAGCTATTCAATCAATCTAGATCTATTCATTCCAGACACATAACCTAATCATTCCCTTCTGCCGTCATATCTGCCAGTCACCTTCATCCCTGTTTTTTTTTCTTTTTTCTTTTTTAGGTAGGCCTAGTACGTCCAGTGCTGCTTAGACATGCAACAAAATGTTTTGTGTACACATACCTTGGTTAGCCATCTCATCAAAAAGACATCTACCTCTACCACCATGCAGTATCTAGTAGCTAGGGTCAAGGCCAAGTTTCAGTCATGATTCAAGACGTGAATTTCTGGCTTTCTAAGAGGGTGGTAAGTGCGTTACCTCCAGACCACCAAGCCACCTAGATGAAACACAAACCCACCCGTAAAGAAAACTGCAAGGTCTTCCAAGACAGAAATCACAGGCAGCCGTTTGTATAACCTTTTCCTTCCCTTAACAAACAAAAAACACAAGAGTGGCACTGTTTTGACTTCCCTCACCAGTTTTTGCGAGAGCTCAAATGATCTGTTACAGGGAGATTTAAAACAACAGTGGTCACGTGCTTTTCTCATTACCAACTAGAGGCTTTCGCTGTTGTCTGCCCCAAACGGCTTTCTGTACAGCTCTTGGCTGTTTGTTCCTCGTTATTTCCTGTACCCTACCCTTTACCCTCCTCCCCGCCCACACATCAATGTTCATGTCTGTCTCTATATCTGTCCCTATTCAGTATTTGTACTTTTTTGTCCATTCTTTCTCTACTATGTGTGTACAGCCGGAACTCTCATTATCTTTGGTTTTCTTGGTTCCTCGGATAGAGCTCCTAGTTTTACCCACTGTGAGATGTTTGTGTATGTAACCTTTTCTTCCCCGCCAATAATGCAGCAGCATTTCAGCTTTGAGGATAACGTCTTAACACGACATCAAAGTGCATGTTTGATTTTTTTTTAAACATTGTGGTTGTCCCTTCTTACGGGCATGAGTTACCTACTCTTCCAAAGAACAGAACAGGCTTTAACACCTGCCAAAGATGCATTGCATGCCTTCACACACAGGGTCTCTGTTTTTAGTCCTATCTGAAGGACTTTCATGGGAGTAGATTCAGTACTGATGTTAATGCAAAAGGAAAAATTCCCTTGAAGGGTACGGGTGTCTCGGTGGTGGCTGGAACCAGAGCTTAATCCTGAGCCATCAGATCACAGGCACAATGCTCTAACCACTGGCTATCCCGGCCCCCTCTGATAATAATGTCAAAGAGACTGCATACCATTCCTTTGCTCTCCTCGCCAAGAAATCTCCATGATCTGTTAGAAGAGAATGTGAAACAATAATGTCAAAGAGACTGCATACCATTCCTTTGCTCTCCTCGCCAAGAAATCTCCATGATCTGTTAGAAGAGAATGTGAAACAATAATGTCAAAGAGACTGCATACCATTCCTTTGCTCTCCTCGCCAAGAAATCTCCATGATCTGTTAGAAGAGAATGTGAAACAATAATGTCAAAGAGACTGCATACCATTCCTTTGCTCTCCTCGCCAAGAAATCTCCATGATCTGTTAGAAGAGAATGTGAAACAACATCGGTCAAGTGGTTTTGTCATGATCAACTACTGACCATCCCCTTCCTGCTGCTGTAGCCCATCACCTCTTGGGCAGTTCTCTTCATCCCTGCATTCTGCCCCCCTCCCCATCGCCCCTAACCCCATCTTTCACCCCTGCCCATGTTTTTGCCTGTCTGCCTTTAGATCTGTACATTGATCTGCGTTCTTTATAAATTTGTCTCTGTCTCTCTTGGCTACTGTTATGCGTGTCCTAATCTCTCTGTCTTTGTCTGTCTGGCTCTGTCTGACTGTCTATCTGCCTCTGTGTATATTTCTCTCTCTCTCTCTCTCTCTCTCTCTCTCTCTCTCTCTCTCTCTCTCTCTTCTCTCTCCTCTCTCTCTCTCTCTCTCTCTCTCTCTCTCTCTCTCTCTCTCTCTCTCTCTCTCTCTTTAACCCCGTGCAGCCCTTCAATCTATCTTCATCATGGCCTGTCTGTCTAATCCATTCCACAGCAGTAGTTGTTTTTTTGACAGCAGAAACACCAAAAAACCCCAAGGCCCCAGCATTGTGTTGGGTGTATGCTTCATTTACGTCGTGTGGCCTAACTACCAATATAGCAGAAGTCAGACACCAGACTGCTCTTCCAATTTCTTCTCCCCTTTTTTTTGTGTGCTTCGTCTGGTTTACCCGTATTCCTGCCATTCGTGGGCTTGACGACCTGCTTATTAGAAATGAACATGTTGACTTTTTTTTTAAACAATAATTTTGCTAGAGGGGATTAGGGGCAGGGTGTTCTAGAGGTGGGGAGGAAAGGGAGTGAGCTTGTAGTGGTCTTTGATAAGTTAACACACATTTTTTCCCCCGCACTGCTTGCTTCAGTTGTTTGATGTATGTTTCCTTTATCTAGGGTTGGGGTAATTTTTTTTTTTTTTTTTGGGTGGGGGGGGGGGGGGGGGGCTGATAATTTTTCTTTTTCCTCTATGCTTTCTTTTTTTTTTGGGGGGGGAGGGAGTTGGGAAGGGGTGGGTGGGGGCGGGGCTTTCTATTCAGGCTAAGAAACTATGAGACCATTTAATGATTTAAGTTTATATAGTCGTTTGGTTTTTAATATATCCCTTTGTTGCTTTTTTTTCAGAAAAGTTTTGAAGTGGCAGGCTTGTTGCTTGGTAGATTGTGAATTTGTCTTTGTTTGGATTGGTTCATTTTGAATTTGTGTTTTGTTGGTGTTTTTTGTTTGTTTTGTTTTACTAGGAGGATGGCTTTTGGCTCTTTAGTTTAACATTTCACATAATATGAAAAAAAAAGAGTCAGCGACGAAAAACAACGACAACAATAACAAAACTTGGAGAGACAGATAAAGAAAAGACTAGAAAAAAGGGTTTGAGACAGGTTATTGAACATAACCCAATACTAATTTCCCATCAACCCAGCCTCCCCAACAGCGAAACAACAGGAGTCAGATTTCCTATGAGAAAGAGCTAGGGTTAGATTACTGAATGCAGGTTTTCTTGAAATCCTTTGGTTCTTTTGTGTCCTTTGATTCTTTGTCGACATTGTCATCAAAATTATGTTCTTGAAGGCTGTCTCCACGGGCAAGAGAGAGAGACAGAGACAGACAGACTGACAGACAGACATACGGACTGACAGACAGATTGACAGACAGACAGACAGTGTGTGAGAGAGAGAGGCTTCATAACTAATGTAAGTCCACCGACCTTGTATACAAAGTGACACGCATGTAAACCAAAAAATACATGAACAGGAAAAATAAAGGAGCATGATGTAAAGAACAAAAGCTGACTAAACGAAATGGGAGCTATCTTACGATATAACGTAATTGTTTTTGTTTGTTTGTCTCTATGCAGTAACCGTTAATATGTGTTGGTTGTTTTTGGTTTTTTTGTCTAGTAGAGCATAAAAAGAATAAGCATAAAGGAATTTCAAGTGGTTATACAACCATCACTTTGTAACAAGGATCGTAAAACTAGCTCTTCGGGTTTTTTTGCATAATACTTAGGCAAATATTGCTGTCTTAAAGCAGTATATACGTACTAGGCGAGCTATCAGTACATGCCATTCATCTTCCAATCGTTCACAAAAAGGACCATTCTTTTAAACATCTCTATAGCAATAATTGGGGACGGGATAGCTCAGAGGTCGGAGCACTCGCTTTCTCCCAGCCAAGCTAAACAGCGTCGAGCGTGGTTACCAGTTGGATGGGTGACCGTTTGCGCGCCTTGGCTTCAGTACAGTTCCCCCAGCTCCCCCAGCTGTAAATGGGTACCTGCCCTCTTTAGGGTCAGGGAAGGTAAAGCAGAGAGGGAGAGGAGATGGGCGCCGCCCTCAATATGCTGGCCCTAGAGAAGTGAGGTCTCTGACGCCTCGCTCCCCTACGACCTTATAGGTTATGAGACTCCTTTACCTTTACCTTTTTATAGCAATAATTGACGTTTAGTTCATTTATACCAAACCGAAATATAATAACAGCTGATGGAAACTTTCAGATTGGAAGAATGCGCTGACTCTTTCTTCTTCGTCGATCGCTCAGCCAGCAACTGTTGTTGTCTGTCATATGAGCGACAATACGTTGAGCTGCCATTAAGCGCCTGGCAAGTCAGGCCCAGCGGATCCGACTTCGACGTGGAAGAGAATTAAGTCTTTCAGGGGGGAAAAAAGGCAGAATGGACGAAGAAGGCAGAGAACAGACAAGAAGGAGGTGACAAGAAGGGAAGAAACGAGCCAGAAACAGAGAGAGGTATAGAAAAGAGGAAATTCCTAGCACAGAATTTCCAGAAGGTGGGGATGCTTTTTATGTTGACAGGCTCCAGGCATCCTCCACGGCAAAGGGTTCACTGAGTCTTGAGGGATGGGGGGGGGGGGGGGGGGGGGGGGGGGGGTTAAGAATGGGAGAGACAATTCTACTCCTACTTGAGAGGGTTTCTGTTGAAGTCAATGTGCACAGCAGCACAATGATGGATGACTGATTCATTTGTGTTATCTTCCTGTCTTTGTTCCTGTCTTTCTTTGTCTCTTTTTTCTGTCTTTCTCTCCTTGTTTTTTGTCCTTTCCTTTTCAAATTCTGTTATCTTTCGTATTTTCTTTCATTCTCTTTTTCTCTCTCTCTCTCTTTTTCGCCTTTCTTCCTTCTTTCCTTCCTTTTTTTCTTTCTTTCCTTTCTCTCCTGTTTCCTTTCCTTTCTCTCCTTTTTCCTTTCCTTTCTCTCCTGTTTCCTTTCCTTTCTCTCCTGTTTCCTTTCCTTTCTCTCCTGTTTCCTTTCCTTTCTCTCCTGTTTCCTTTCCTTTCTCTCCTGTTTCCTTTCCTTTCTCTCCTGTTTCCTTTCCTTTCTCTCCTTTTTCCTTTCCTTTCTATCCTGTTTCCTTTCCTTTCTCTCCTGTTTCCTTTCCTTTCTCTCCTGTTTCCTTTCCTTTCTCTCCTGTTTCCTTTCCTTTCTCTCCTGTTTCCTTTCCTTTCTCTCCTGTTTCCTTTCCTTTCTCTCCTGTTTCCTTTCCTTTCTCTCCTGTTTCCTTTCCTTTCTCTCCTGTTTCCTTTTTACGGCTTCATTCTTTCTTTCTGTTAATTTTTCTTTCCTTTCTTGCTTTTTGTTGTTGTTGCTGGGTTTTTTTTGTTGTTATTTGCTTCGTGTTTTTGATGGCCTGTTTGTTCAGGTTGTTTTACGTTCATTCTTCGTTCTTTCTCCCCATTTTTTTTCTTTCCCTTTTCTTCCTTCCTTTATTTGTTCGTTTGGTAATATTTTAGAATTTGTTTGGTTGGTTGGGTTTTTTGTTGCTGTTGCTTTCTTTTGGGTTTTTTTGTTTGTTTGTTGAGTTGTTTTGTTTGGATTTTATTTATTTTATTATTTTATTTTTTATTTCGGGGGGGGGGGGGGGGGGGGGCGCTTTTTCTAGGTTTTTCATTCTTTCATTTTTTTCCTTATTTTTTTTTCTCATTTTTAGATGTGTCTGCTTTTTTTCATATATCTGTGACGTTTTTGTCTATCTGCCTGTCTGTTCCAAGTTAGTTTAATTCGTCCCCCCTCCCCCCCCCCCCCCCCCCCCCCCCCCCCCCCCCCCCCCCCCCTTTTTTATTTTGCTTTCTCTTCTCTTATTAGGCTCTTTCTTTTTCTTTTTCCCTTTCTTTTTCCCCAATTTTTTCTTAGTTCATTTTGTCTATCTTTATTTTACGGATTCTTTTTCCTTGGGTTTTATGGGGTTGGTTTGTTTTCCTCTCGTCATTAAAAAAAAAATTCAAGTATTTCCAAGTTTCAGTGTCTTTTGGTACTAACATTTTACCATAGAAACTTGAAAAAAAATGTCCTCAACTGACGTGCATCCCTTTGACCGATTGACTCCTAGATGATTCCTCTGTTCATAACTTCTGCCTGTCCATAACTTGTGCATGTCAGCTTGCAGTTTGTCAAAGGCATGGGGAAGCATCCTCATCTATATTCAGGGATAACGTGCCATGCCTTTTGATCGGGAAATTGTTGTCCTCTGATCCATAATCATTTCACAAAAGATGTTTGGAGGTGTGTGTGTGTGTGTGTGTGTGTGTGTGTGTGTGTGTGGTGTGTGTGTGTGTGTGTGTGTGTGTGTGTGTGTGTGTGTGTGTGTGTGTGTGTGTGTGTGTGTGTGTGTGTGTGTGTGTGTGTTGTGTGTGTGTGTGTGTGCGTGTGTGAATTCGATACCTCTGCGTGAGAGGATGGAAAGCAGATCTTAAGGAAAAAACCAAGGAAAGGGAGGGGGGTCTATAAATATTGCTTTTTATTCTTGTCAAAAGTTCAAGGAAGATTTGTTTTTGCTGTGGATCGTGGCTGCCAAAAATGAATGGATTGTAATGATAATGATGACAATGGTTGTGGTGGCGGCCAGAATAATGATGTGTAAGGCAATGATGATGGTAAGAGTGATGATGATGACGGTTGGTGGTGGTGGTGGTGGTGGTGGTGGTGTTAGCGATGATAATCGTGGTGGTTGTGGCAGTGGCAGAAGTTACAATAGCGGTGATGAGATAAGAAAACCACTAGATCCTTCTTCATCCGAAGAGTGTGTAGATGGGAAATGGTGATGAATAACAAGTGTGTCACCACAAGAGCAGCGCCACCCTTTTTTTTCCTGTTTGCATGGGAATTTGTTTCCCTGTGAGCATTGCTCTTTTTCCTTATAGATTGGAACCATAAATATTAGCATGAAAGAAAAAAATTGCAGACGCATATTTATCTAAATTGGCATCAATTCCCATATTGTATTGTATTGTGCCATCTCGTATTGTATTGCATACCAACCTGCATCACGGCAGCCTGTCCGTGATTTTCGGGCTGCTCTCCCCGGGCAGAGCTTGTCGCCACATGAGCAGCGCCACCCATTATTTTCGTTTCTTCTCCTGTTTGCATGTCAATTTGTTTCACTATGAGAGTGGCTATTTTCGGTAGAATTTTGCCAGGGCTAACTCTCTTGTTGCCAAAGGTTCTTTTACAAGCGCTAAATGCGTTTTGCAAACGGGAACTCGGGGTTTATTGCCTCATACAAAAGACCAGAACCCAGACCACTACTCAAGGTCTGGTGGATAGGGAAAAAAGTTTCAGGCCCAAATTGGAATCGAACTGGACTTTTCGCTTTCTAGGCAGGTGTGCTACCTGTAGTCTACCAATCCCCAGAACCCATTCTAGTGATAGAGCGAGGAAAATAATTATACATATATACAACGACGAATAAAAAAAAAGTGTAAGTGCTGTAATGCAATAGAAGACGAGTATCACCTACTTGATGTTGAATGGCGTATGATGAATTAAAAAACAACAACTCTTTATCCTACACTAGAAAACAAAATCAACTAACATGGTGAACAACAGCGAAAAAACTAATGTAGGTTTTTCAACAAAGAGGACTATACATGGATGTTTGGCATGATCAAAAACGTGCATGAATCATCTTCTAGAAGATCAGGAACATAAAAAAAATTGGGAAATGTCATAATCTATACATTTAAGGAAATGTACTCTAATTCAGATTCTGGTTTGTGTTTTGAACAGGAAAAAAAACGACGGAAAAGGGACGATATATCTCACTTGCGTATTGTCGTCACTTTGCTATCTATATCAATGAAAGCACTGCAGTTTCTTCAAAGCAGAGAAGTGTATCATTGAGTGCACGCTGCAGAAGTAGTTTGCAGACCCATATAGTCTCAAGGTCAAGAGGAAACCGAAAGTAACCAACTTCAGATACATGGTCATGGATTGCCCAATAGATAGATAGTGACTATGGCTGTTTACTTTGATCTGGCAGAAGCAGGACTGATCAGGACAGAGGTAGGGGCAGCGCCGATGGAGACAATTGTTTATGACCCACTCGGTTTACTTCATGCATTCCTTTTCCAATATTGGGCGTCATTTCTAGCATTGTGGTATAATGGATCTGGTTTAGTGTCAAGACAAAGTTTGATGATATAGAGTATTTGTTCAGAGCATCTATTGGCTGTTCCGAATTTGTTGTATGTGTTCAATCATCGATTTGCCCAGCTGTACAGATTTCATAAAATCTGCATCAGAGTGTTCTTCCGTATCATCTGCTACGCAGGGGGAACGGGATAGCCTAGTGGTTAGAACATTGCGCTCGCAATCTGACGATCCGGGTTCGATTACCGTTTGAGGGGATATTTTCCTCTGGAGTTAACATCAGTACAGACTCCACTCTCCCCAAAAGTCCTTCGGATGAGACTATAAACCGAGGCCCCGTGTGCGAATGCACGCAGGACATCTTGCGCACATGTTAAATCCTGTTCCGCTTTTCGAAAGAGTAGGCCATTGTGTGCCGGTGGGAACAGATGACAGAATTTACAAAACCGCAAACACACGGGGACTGGATGTAAATAATCACATAAGTGCTTATTCCATTATCCTCGATATAAAAGAATAAATAAATAAAACAGGTCCATTTCAGTTCACATCCCTTTACTGCTGGCAGTCGCGCGATTCATCATGTTATTTTTTCCTTTACATGCTCAACAGATGTTGTGTCACTATCTCCTTAGCTTATGCCTGAATTATTACAAACACTTCTGAATGGCAGGCGGTACTATTTGCCTGATAGGTACCACAAGTACTCTTTTGAACATTGAGTTAGGACAGGACTAGTGCTGCTGACGCCTGTTCTGGTGCCTTAACTCAATGGTTGTGTTATATTCATGTTTGTGCTAATGTAAATGGCTACATTCAAATTGAAGTGGTTTTCTAGAACGGTTGCACCTCTGTGTGACGCACAAGTTTTACAGCTGCCAGAACAGGGACAGACCATGTCTAAACAAGTGAATCAAGTACAACCAGCCCACAAATCCGAAACTTCCTCTGCATTACAGACTGGACATCTCCATGCACATAGAGACAGCCTGTGATGCAGGGCCAGAGAATCCACCGACGCCTATGAACAGAGAAGAGACTGCTCAGTCAGACCAGACAGCAGAAGGACAACTAAAAACAAAACACAGGAGTATGGACTATGAAGCAGAGCTGGAAACTTTACAAGAGAAAGACCCACTCCCTAAAAGGTAAAAAAAAGGTAAAGGAGTCCCATAACCTATAAGGTCGTAGGGGAGCGAGGCGTCAGAGACCTCACTTCTCTAGGGCCAGCATATTGAGGGCGGCGCCCATCTCCTCTCCCTCGCTGCTTTACCTTCCCTGACCCTAAAGAGGGCAGGTACCCATTTACAGCTGGGTAAACTGGGGGAACTGTACTGAAGCCAAGGCGCGCAAACGGTCACCCATCCAAGTGGTAACCACGCTCGACGCTGCTTAACTTGGCTGGGGGAAAGCGAGTGCTCCGACCACTGAGCTATCCCGTCCCCTTACTCCCCGTACCCTAAAACAGAACACCAAAGCGTCAAACAGAGACACTTAATACAGGGACTGGAATCATGCCCATATGACGATAGAATGATTGCACTGCAACCAGTGAGTACAGCAATCAAACTGCAGACTGGTGTGGACAGCTGGACCATCTATGTAGGGTTTGCCATCTGTCTCTGTACCTTTGTTTCCCCGTAATGGTTTGCTCAGCAGTGAGGATTGTATCTTACCAATCAAGCTTAATCAAAACTTCCTACTTGTCTCACACCTGCAATGTCATCATTATCATCAACCACAGCATCAATCTGGTGTTTTACCTCGTCATTCCCAGCTTCCGTCAAGACCTCCTCTCCAAGTGCAGAAGACTGGTGGACTCAGTCCAGTCGCTTTTTGTTTTGTTAACTGAAAGGCCACCTATTCTGCGAGGGATACATCACTGGGTACCACCAGGGAGATACAGTTTCTAGTTATGTCACAGCAAGAGGTGTCATCCAGAAAGTGCCTTGCCTGCTCCACCAAACATATGCTTTCTGGACCTCTCTGATAACTGCTTCAAGTGGCAAGATGGCCAGTGATTTGTTAAAAAGGAAACTCCACTTCCCTACACACACACACACACACACACACACACACACACACACACACACACACACACACACACACACACACACACACACACACACATACACAGAGAAAACCAGTGAATGGGACACCTAGTGGCTGATTTCCAAGTATATTCACCTTAAGACACATGCATACACATGTATTTATTTATCATTTATTCATTCTTTTTATTTCAAGGATAGTGGAATAAGCACTCATATGTTTTTATATACAGTCACCGTGTGGATGCGGTTTTATAAATGCTGTCATCCTTTCTTAATGGCACACAATGGCCTACTCTTATGAAAAGCAGAAAAGCACAAGATGTTCTGCATGCATTCGCATACGAGATATCTGTTTATAGCCTCATCCGAAAGACTTCTGGGAAAGTGGAGTTGGCACTGATTTTAACTCCAGGGGGGCAAATCCCCTTGAACGGGAATTGTACGCAGGTCAGCAGGATTCGAACTCGGGTCAGCAGATCCGCAAGTGCCCTATGCAACGCTCTAAACACCAGGCTATTCTGCCCTTATCCACCCCCCTCCCAACACACACACATACAGGCACACACTTGAATATACACACACACGTGCATGCACACTTATGGGTACGCGCGTCAATGGTCTAGTGGTAAAGCACTCAGGAAAACAAGAGGTCAGGGATTTGATTCCTGCCCCACGCTTGATTTCCTCCAGTAAAACAGCCCTTGAGTAATAATAATCTGGGGACAAGTGGTTTGAAATTAGCAAGACAAGGCAATATTTATTTCGAGAAAAATAAAATTTCTGTTGTCCTTTTTTGTATCCAATCGCAAACTCGGATTCGAGCTTTGTGTTGCAATATAAAATGTTACAGCATGAAGCATATAACCATGTTACAGAGCATTTGAAAATGATTTGCAAAAGTCAAACATAATTATTATTTAGCATATAATTATGAATTGCCTTCCCAACATTGAATTGAATTGAGTATTTTGAAGGCTATATGAAGAGGCTCTGGGAGCCAGTGTAGAAAGAAAATGGAGAAGGTATGATAGATAGATAGATAGATAGATAGATAGATAGATAGATAGATAGATAGATAGATAGATAGATAGATAGATAGATAGATAGATAGACAGACAGACAGACAGACAGACAGAGGCATGATGATAAAGCTGCTGCTGCTATAGCTGCTTATGAAGATGAGGATGATGACACTTTTTAAACAATGGTTAACAGCTAAGTCTCGGCATCTGCTCCTGCAGATGCTGGGGTCATTTCAACATAAAGAGCATCCCCCACATTTCCTTTTGTTTGTTGATGGAGTGCACTATAATTATGCCATTAGCTTCAGGTTCCTTTAAAGGGATTTCTGTTTCCTGTGTTAACTTTTCTGAAAAAAAAACATCTTTAAAGAAAACGTTCTTATCAAATCAGCTTCTGCATTTCTCTCTCTCTCTCTTCTCTCTCTCTCTCTCTCTCTCTCTCTCTCTCTCTCTCTCTCTCTCTCTCTCTCTCTCTCTCTCTCTCTCACACACACACACACACACACACACATATCATATATATATATATCTCTCTCTCTATATATATATAGATATAGATATATAAACCAATCATGTTGTTTATAGCCGCGCCGACCACAGAGGCCATGTCGGGGCTATCACCTGGTAAAATTTCAAATCTTAAGTGTAGCCAGGTGCACTTAGTGTGAGTATCGGCTTAGAGAGAGATACAATTGAGTTATTTCGCTTATGATTGTTTGTATGCTAGATCTAGTGTGACAGGGTAGTAGTTATATATTATCTCAATGCTATCAGAGTGTTGTGTTTCTAAAGAGGGCCACACCTGCGAACAGTGTGACACTGTGTGTTTTTTGGTAGGGATAGTTATTTAGCTAGCTAGTGTTGGGATTCTTTATTGTCGGTGTTGGAGTGATTAGTTAGCTAGTGTTGGGATTCTTCATTGTCGGTGTTGGAGTGATTAGTTAGCTAGTGTTGGGATTCTTCATTGTCGGTGTTGGAGTGATTAGTTAGCTAGTGTTGGGATTCTTCATTGTCAGTGTTGTTGTGATCCTTGCACTACCCTTGTTATCCTGAGGACTGCATGAAGATTAACTTCAAACTGCTGTTTTTCTTCCTGAGTCTTTTGTTGCTATAAATTGTGTCTGCTGAGAATTACCTGTTCCACTCTATCCCCACCCTGCCTTTATCCTTGGCATCAACACAATACATTAATACTGTGCTACTTTCTACTGATCAAAATCGATTTCAAAACCAACGCTGCATACATACATTCATGCACGTACGCATTCATATATACATTATATATGCACATATCTGTAATCAGAGAGGGTGAGTGTGTGTTGCGCGTACGTGTGATTGTGTAGTAATCAGATTCAATAAATGGAATACAACAAACTTATTTTGATTTTCTACAATATTGCACCCATAGATTCACACATGCAGAGAAAGAGACAGGCAGGCAGGCATACATATATACTCACATACATATACACAGACACATAGGGGGACAGGATAGCCCGGTGGTTAGAGTGATGCTCTCGTGATCTACTAACCCGTGTTCGAATCTCGTTCAAAGGGATTTTTTCATCTGGTATTGTTAACATCAGTGCTGACTCTACTTCTCCCCGAAAGTCCTTCAGATGAGATTAAACCAAGTCCGAACTCACGCAGAACATCTTGCCCACACGTTAAAACCGGTTCCGCCTTTCGGGAGAGTAGACCATTGTGTGCCGGTGGGAACGGATGACAAAATTGACAAAAATGCATACTAGATTAAAAAGGCACATGAGTGTTATTCCAATATCCTCAAAATTTTTATATATATATATATATATTATATATATATATATATATATATATATGGACCGAGAAAGATTAGATCACAGAGAGAGAGAGAGAGAGAGAGAGAGAGAGAAGGAGAGAGAGAGAGAGAGAGAGAGAGAGAGAGAGAGAGAGAGAGAGAGAGAGAGAGAGAGAATTTTTCTTTTTAAAAAGTCTCCATCCCACTGCTAATATAAAAAGAATTTCTGATTGGACTTCTCTCAACACCTTCAGCAGCTAGCTGTTGGCACACTACACTGGTATTTTTAGGGAAGGTGTCATAAGTATGTTGAACCTGGTGAAGTCTATCCCTCACCAAGTTGCTGGGTGCATGCTGGGTACAGTTGTGTAATTCATGCCATCCACTAGAGCTGGCCGCTCTTATAAAAATGAGACGGATTTTTTTGGGGACGATTGCATACGGTGGTGTGTGTGTGTGTGTGTGTGTGTGTGTGTGTGTGTGTGTGTGTGTGTGTGTGTCCCTACAAGGGAGTTTGATTCATGTCATCCAAACAGTAGCCTACCAATTTTAAATTTGGGGGGTGGGGTGTTCGAAAACGCTTCGTATATGTCGACAAACATTGGAACCCGTGCCCTCAGCTACTGTCATTTTATGAGCACTAAGCTCTAACCACTTGTCCCTTGCACTGATGCGCCGTAACTGATAGTAGCACGACTGGCAGGTTTGTGTGATGAATTTTTGCATGAAGAGAGTGTTGTCGATAATGACCCCTAGATATTTCATAGCAGTAGAAAGAGGGACAGACGTATTGCCGAATTCTATTGAAGCTGTTGTGATAGAAGAGAGTTTGTGTTTGGTCCCTACAAGCTTGCCTCCAGTTTTATCTACATTTAATTGTAACTTGTTTTGTATCATCCAATTTGGGATATCTTTAAGCGCTTTGATTTGTTTTTTGCAAGATATAGCGCTGTATAAATTCCATGTATCATTATCATTATTATTATTATTATTATTATTAAGGCAGTAGGACATATTAATCAAAAGAGAAGGCAGATTTTCAGGAATATCACTGCTAAGAATCTGAGAGTCATCTGCCTAAAATGATGGTTGATCTTATGACGATGTATCATATGTGAAAGAGGAACAGTGTAGAGAGTAAAAAGAACAGGGCCAAGAACTGATCCTTGTGGGACTCCACATTCCAGTTTCGCAGGTGTTGACTGAATCTTGTTTACTGCAACTGTGTGGAATCTCCTATAAGATATGAAGGTGAGGGCCGTGCCTTTAATACCAAACGTTTTTTGGAGGCGGGAGAGAAGAATTGCGTGGTCTATAGTGTCGAAGGCTGCAGATTGTCGAAGGCTGCAGATTGTCGAAGGCTGCTTTGAATGTGTTTTGCACAGGAAACTCACATTATTGTGTCATCCAAAGGACCAGCACCCAGTCCACCACTAGTGAATAGGGGAAAATTTAGACACAAACGGGGATTGTACCATTCTTTTCGTTTTCCAGGTAGGTGGTTACCTCTAGACCACCCATCCACAATCTAGTAAAAGAGCAAGGAAATAACCAAACACCGGGAAAAATAGGAACGTGTCGATCTAGGTGTTGTTATTCAAAAGAAGAAGATTATCTTTTAGATCTACTTGATAGTTGGTTTTTAATGTATGATGATTAAGAAATATCTATATCTAATGTTACAAACGTGCACTTTCTTTTTACAAGAACAGAAACGCATACAAAAATAACCCCGCATAATTTCATTATTTGTTAAATTTTAGGAAATGTTGATGGTCCATATTCGTGTTTTTGTGTCAAAGAGGTCTGTTCTTACTTAACAACAAGAATGTATTTTAGTTCTGATCCTGATTCCTGTTTTCAACATTAAGAAATGACGCAAAAAAGTGACGACATCCCACTTGCCTTACTTCTGTGTACAGTTTTTTTGTCGTCATTTAGCTGTCTACTCAACCAAAGAGCCCACTGTGTCTTCAAAGGAACGTGTGCATTCTTAAGAGAAGGTTGCAGAAGTAGGCCTAGTTTGCAGAGTAAGACCGGTATAGTCTAAAGGTTCAAAGAAAGTGTAAAGTCACTAACTTCGGATACATTGTCATGGGTTACCTCATAGATGCTGACTATGACTACTTAGATCTAGAAGAAACTGGACTGATCAGGAGAGATGTAGGGGCAGCATCCTTGGAGAAAACTCTTAGAGACCCCATTCTGTTTTTTTGGTGCCTTCCTGTTTCAATATGTGGTGCCCTTGCCAATGTACTGGTACTGTGGATCTGGCTGACTGTCAAGACAAGGTTTAAATATACAGTGTATCTGTTCAGAGCATTGGCTCTAGCTGATTTTTTGTATGTGTCCAGTTATCCATTTGTTCGTTTTTACAGATTTCATAATATCTACATCCAAAAGTTTTTCGAAATGGCGTGCTACTCACATAGAACCATTTCACTTCACATCACTTTAATGCTGGCTGTTGCTCGATTTATCAAATTATACTATCCTCTACGTGTTCAGAAGATATTGTCTCATTCTCGCCTCCGATTAGGGATAGTGATAACCATTGTCTAAACGTAATACTAATTGCAATATTGCTTTGCAGAGACTTCTATCTGCCTAAAAAGGACTGGTATTTGATCAGTCTGGTATTTAGGAAAATGTTATCACTGATTGTGCCTGTTGTGGCTCAAAACGTGTTAATGATAATGGTGGTGCTCAAATTGAGGAGATTTTCTAAAAAAGTTGCACCTTCAAGTAATGCAGTGGTTTTAAAGCTGGGAGAACGGGGACAGACCATATGTGAACAGAAGAAGCAAGTACAACCACCTCTCAAATCCCAAACTTTGTCTACTGTGCAGACTGGACATCTTGCACGTGAGCACAGAGAGACAACGTGTGATGCAGGGCCACAGGATCCACTGACACCTGTGGCCAGAGAAGAGACTGTTCAGTCAGACCCCACAGCAGAAGGACAGCTGAAAACAAAACTCAGGAGTGTGGACTGTGAAGCAGAGCTGGAAACTGTACAGGAGGAAGACCCGCTTCTTAAAACAGAACCACAAAAAGTCAAAAAGAGACACTCAGTGGGGGGACTAGAATCAGGCCTATGTGACGAAAAAACGATAACATTGCAACCAGTGAGTGCCTCCAGCAAGCTTCTGTCTGACATAGATAGTAGAATCATATACGTAGTGTTCGCTATCTGTGCATCCACCTTTGTCTCCCAATTGCTCTGTGCAATAGTGAGGATTTTAAATAAGAAACCCTATGGACTCGACATATTAAAAACTCCCTACTTGACTTACGCCTGCAGTGTCGTCATTCTCATTAACCACGGCATCAATCTAGTGTTTTATCTCTTCATCAGCACCTTCCGTCAAGCCTTCCTCTCCAAGTGCAGAAGACTGGTGGACAGAGGCAAGTCTGCTTCTTTTGTTAGTGTGAAGGCCACCTATCCCACGATGGGCTCAGAAAGGACAGCACTGGACAGCAGCAACAGGGAGATGCAGTCTCCAATGACCTCAGAGGTACAGCTGTCATCTAGGAAGTTTGCTCCCTGAAACAACAAAACATATGCCTTCAGGACTTAGTAAATGATTGATAACTGCTTCAAGTGGCAAGATAGCCAGTGACTTGTTTTAAAAAAATCAAACTTGCCCTCCCCTTTACACACACACACACACACACACACACACACACACACACACACACACACACACACACACACACACATCATTTCACACCACTTTAGGTCAGGGCATACTAATAATCTCAAAAAATCAGGCTGCTCTCCAAGTCGCCACAAGAGCAGCGCTACCTTTTTTTTCATTTCTTGTCTGCAACTGTGTTTGTTTCCCTATTGGAGTGGCTTTTTCTACAAAATTTTGTCAGGGACACTTCTCTTGTTAGCCTAAAGGTGTTTTTTATGTGTACCAAATAATTATGTGTAGAAGACAACACCCATACAACCAGACAATGACTCATGGTCTAATGGATATGGGACAAGTTTCGGACCAAAGGGGATCAAAGCACCGCACACTTCCGACCCTTACTTTTCGCTTTCTCCGCAGGTGCGGCTCAAACAAACAGAACAAGAAAACACTGAACTGGACACCCAGTGGCTTGTTTCTGCACAAGACACGCACATATACTTGCATCTTTGTGTATGCACAAGCTCACATATATACACACATATGCACGTTGTGCACACATGCGCGCTCACGCTCACATCCATGGAAGAATGGTCTAGTGGTAAAGCATCCTGGAAAGCAAGAGGTGGAGGATTGGATTCCTGCTTGAGGCTTGTTTCCTCCAGTGAAGCAGACCTTGAGTAATGATCTGGGGACAAGTCGTTTGAATGTGGCACAGCAAGGAAAGGCAAGGCAACAGTACATAAAGGAAAATAAACAACCACCTTGTGCTTTAATAACCAATCCTGACCCTCATTAGGGCTTTGTATCATAATATAAACTAATGAATTATACTGGATAAAATCGTGATATGTACTTCCAGGTTGCTTTTGTTTCGTTTTGTTTTACAATAATTGACAATAAATTTTGGTACATTTCAAAAGCTTTGTCAACATTGAAAAAACCTTGAGCACTTTGAATGCAGTATGGGGAGACTGTGAGATATAGAAGACATGGGGAAATAAAAATGAATAACAGAGAAAGATAGAGATATAATGATAAGAATATGGCTGTTGCTGCAACTGTTGAACCTACTGTATCTTCTGTTCTTGATGTTACTGCTGCTGCTACTGCTGCTGATGATGATGATGAAAATTGTATGTTGATGATGACAACGATGATGAAAAAAATTGATGATGATGATGATAAAGAGGAGGAGGAGATTAGTCTTTCTGTCCAATGGTAACTGAAAAGCATTGGCATTTCCACATGAGGATTGCTGGGGGCTCTTCCATTTTTAAAAATAACCATTCCTCCTAAAGAGGGGAGGGGGGGGGGGGGTAGACTCTAATTTGGAGGTAGCTGAGAAGTGCTAGAAGTTCATAGTTGGAACCTGAAGAAATGACGCAAAACGTGACTTTATGTAACAAATGTGTCAGACTGATCTAGGTACAGTTTTTGTCCTCCTTTGGCTTTCTCTGCCAGAGGCAGACTGTGTTCCTCTTCCAACGCTCAGACAGCAACTACTGTCCTCTGTCACATGAGCGAAAATGCGTTGCACTGCCCTTGAGTACCTTAGAAGTCAGGCCCAGCGCATCCCACGTTTGCATGGGAGAGAATTTTTTTTTTATAAGTCTTTCTGGGGCGAAAAAGAAAAGGCAGGAGAATGGACCAAGACGGTAGGGGGAAAAAAACAAGAAGGAGGTGACAAGAAGAAAAGGAACAAGGAAGAAAAAAGGGATCGAAAAGAGGGAATTCGTAGCACAGAATTTCCAGAAGGTGGAGATGTTGTTTATACTGATCCCCCTCCCCATCCCCAAGGGGACGCACTGTTTTCAAAGGAATGAAATATAGTACTTGGTGAACGCTGCAGAAAGAATTTCTATAATAAGAAGTGTATCGAATAAAGGTCGGGATGAAATGTAAAGTCATTAACTTTAGATACACTGTCATGGATTACCCAGTAGATTACTACTTTAAAAAAAAGAAGCTTATTGTCCAAAGGAGCATCTTTCAAACAGATCTACTGTCCCTGTTTTTTAAGGGATATTGATCACTCTGAAACCTACACAAGTTTGGTCATGGTAAGAAAGGCTACCGCTTTATTTTTTCGGATAAAACTGAATGCTTTTATCACCAAATATAGCAAAACATATAAAATGTTTGTTTGGGGAGAAAATTACTAGCATTCATATAATTTTTTAATGTAGGAGTCTAAAATCATTCTTACCTTCTTTTTTTCTGAAAAATCCTAGGATAAGATTTGCGTTTCGTATAACAAAATCATTAATGAACAGTTCTATAGGACATCTGTTATAGTCATAAGTCGTATTAGCATTTATTTTGTATTTATTTGTTGTTATCATTGCTTAGCCATTTTCTCTATACTGCCTACGATGTTTAGCAACAGATAACAATTTCACAGCACACAACCATCAACATCAATGTCCCCTCCCCTCCCCTTCCCATCCTCTACTATCACTTTGAGTGAACAGACGCAAAATGGAAGCAACAACAATGAAGTCTCCTATTATGATAATGAAGAAAGTGAACTGATCAGGACTGATGTAGGGGCATCATTGTTGGAGACATTGTATGACTCGCCCTATAGGTTTTATGTGTGCATATTCTTAATACTCATTGTCCTCATTCTAATGTACTTGTATGCCTTCTGGACTCTTTGAATGATTGATAACTGCTTCAAGTTGCAAGATGGCTAGTTACATGTGAAAAAAGAAATCATCGTCCCTGCTAACACACACACACACACACACACACACACACACACACACCACACACACACACACACAACCACACACACACACAACACACACACACACACACACACACACACACACACACACACACAACGCACACACGCACAAAAGACCAAACAAACAAACCAAAACCAGTGAATGGGACACCTTGTGGCTTATTTCCAAGTATCTTCACCACAAGACACATGTACATTTATTTATTATTGATTTACCATTCATTCGTTCTTTTTTCTTTGATGATAGTGCAATAAGCTCTCATTTGATCCTGTCCCCAAGTGCCCGCGGTTTTATTGATGTTGTCATCCATTCCCACCAGCACACATTGGCCATCTCCTCTGAAAAGTGGAACGGGTTTTAACCTGTACATGTGCACAGGGGACTTCGGTTTATTATCTCACCTACGGGCTTTTGGGGGTAATGGAATCAGCACTGGTGTTAACTTCAGGGTGAAAAATCACCTTGAATGGGTATGAGCCTAGGTCAGAAGATTG
>CM054138.1:68790321-68797821 GCA_028751875.1 Rapana venosa
AGAAAACACTATAATACTTTAATAAAAAAGAAAAAGAAAACCTTCAAACATTCACTGATATCACAACTACATGATGCCATGACGAAGATTCGAGTGTATTGTGGAAAACTTTACAAAAATTAAAAGAAAGCGAAGATGATGGATTAAAGCATCATAATCATATTAGTAGCAGAAAATGGACTGAAAAACTTTAAAACACTTATTGGAAAAGAACCGCAAATAGATCCAGACCGCAAAAAGCAAGTACAAAGCAGACTCAATGATATAAAAGTATATAATAACCCATTCCTAGATAAGCAAATTACAACAGTGGAAATTACAAACACAATCAAAAGGCTAAAAAAAATAACAAATCGCCTGGAAAAGATGGAATTACAAACGAAATGATCAAATCAGTTTCGTCTAATGTTATAGAGACAATGCGGAATATGTTCAATTTAGTATTAGAAACGGGCATTTATCCCTGTGACTGGAAAGTAGGAGTGAATGTTCCAATATATAAAAACGGATGCATATACAACCCAGAAAACTACAGAGGAATAACGTTGACAAACACTATTGGAAAACTTCTTTGTCAAATACTGAACCACAGAATTTCTGAATATTTAGAAAATAACAAAAGCATTGTCAGAGAACAAGCTGGTTTCAGAAAAGCATGCAGAACAACGGACCATATCTTCCTACTAAACAATTTAATAGATAGTGTACTAAAAGTAAAAACTAAAAGAATTTATTGCTGCTTTGTAGATTTTCAGAAAGCTTTCGATAATGTGTGGCACGAAGGTCTTCTTATAAAGTTAAACGAAATAGGAATAACAGGCAAAGCTTTTAATGTCATTAAAAACATGTACTCCAATGCAACAATATTTACAAAAATACGAGGCAAACACACTGATGAAATCATAGTCAAAAAGGGGGTACATCAGGGAAATACATTAAGTTGTACATTATTTAATGTATATGTTAATGGCATAGTTCAACATATTGATGAGAAAGATTCGCCATATATAACCGCAAAAGACAGAATTCCTTGTTTACTCTATGCTGATGACCTAGCATAATTATCAACAATCAAAATAGGTCTTCAAACTAAACTGAATAAACTGCAAGAATACTGTTCTAATTGGGGTTTAAAGAAAAACAAAACAAAAACAAAGGTAATAGTTTTTACGAGATCACCCCCTAAAATTCCAATTCATTTCAAATGTGGAGAACATGTAATTGAAACGGTAGAAACCTATAAATATATAGGTATCGTTTTTCATCAGAATGGGAATTTCAAGCAACACAAGAACATTTAGTAAAACAAAGCAACAAAGCAATATACGCCTTTAAAAGGGCAGTTCATGGACAAAATTTAAAGACTACTCTAATAATGCGTTTATTCGACTCACTGATAACCCCTGTTTTAACCTATGGAGCAGAAGTTTGGTTTCCTTTTTGTTTTAATGGGGAGACAGAGTTTCATATAAATAAACTGTTTAAGGCATGCTTATCCAATCAGTTTTTGTATGAGACTTTTCATGTAATATTTTGTAAGCAAATACTAGGAGTTCATAAAAAAAAGCATTAGTACTACCCACTTTGGGTGAATTAGGAAGATTTCCACTGACCCTTAAAATCATATGCCAGATAATATCCTTTTGGATTCATTTGACAGAATCAAAACCAGACTGTTATATCAGAATAGTATACGACTATATGTATCAGATGAATACATATGATAAATGGATCAACACAGTGAAAAATATTTTCTACACATTTGGATTCAAACATGTCTGGAAGAACCAAAGTACTTTTAATGTTCATCGGTTGAGTTATGCTGATAGAAGAAAGCTTGAGGACATTATAAAACATTTTGGATCTACCAGAAGAAAGAGTTTGCAAAACTAAAATTTTATGATTATGCTACAAAAGAATACAGAATGGAACCATATTTAATAAACTATGAAAACAAAAACCATAAGAAGACGTATTGTAAATTTTGCACAAGCTCTCATAATTTAATGATAGAGAAAGGGAGGCAACAAAATATATCCAGAGAGGAAAGAAAATGTAGATACTGTAACAAAATGGAAGATGAATTTCATTTACTCGATGGATGTATTTTATATGATGAACTCAGAAATAATTTGTTATTAAAAATTAAAACGAAAGACAAAGAACGCAAAAACTGTGTACATAAATTAAGTAACGTAATCACAGTTGATATGTATCAAGCAGGTATCATCAGATATGTGTATGAGTGTTTGGAAAAAAAAGAAAAAGAGAAGCAGAATGCAACATGTTTTTTAGTGTACATCACTTTTAGCGAAAATAGATAATAATTATAATTGATGTTTTTGTTGTGTCAAATAAGCCTACATGACTTAAATGGCAATAAAATATTCTGAATCTGAATCACACACACATAGGTTGTAGGCTTTAGCAGGGTAATGGGATTTTGGCTGTTGAAGGCAGGGGCAGTTTTGAGACGAAAGAGGGAAAAAGTTAGGTTTGAAACAAATATGTCTTGAGGCTAGATTTAAATGTGTCATATGTAGGCCTCTGTCGAAGAGAGAGAGGAAGGTCGTTCCAGATGGATGGACCAGAAATAGTGAAAGAGCGACGACCAACAGTGGATTGGTTGAATCTAGTATTCGTAAGCACAAGGTATTTGCAGCAGAGCGGAGGGAACGAGAAGGAGTGTACAGGTGAAGACATTCACAGAGGTAGGAGGGTGCTGTTTGGTGGAGACATTTGTAACAGGGGTACTGATCTTATAGTTTACTCTCTGTGGCACAGGCAACCAGTGGAGAGATCGCAAGAGAGGAGTAATGTGTTCAGATTTTTTCTTTCTGAGGACTAGGCGAACTGCAGATTTTTTTGTATACGTTGAAGTGAGTGGATAGATGTTGCTGGCAGACCAGCTAAAAGAGAATTGCAATAGTCCAGACGTGATAGAATGAGAGACGCAACAAGTTTGGCTGTTGCATCAGTGGACAGGTACTTTCAAATTGCCCTGATACGCCGTAATTGATAGTAGCACGCCTGGCAGGTTTGGGTGATGAATTTTTGCATAGACAGTGTGTTTTCGATACCAACTCCTAGATACTTCACAGCAGTGGACAGTTTATTGCCTCATCCCAAAGACTAGCATGCGAGCCACCACTCACGGTCTAATGGATAGGGGAAACGTTTCTGGCCCGAACAGGGATTGAACCACCATTCACTTCAACCTGGACTTTTCGCTTTCTAGGTAGGTGTGTTACCTCTAGACCACCGATCCATCTTTATGCAAAATACACGCATACATAATACATATATACATACATGAGCAAAAACCAGACAGACAGACAGACAGACAGACAGATAGATAGATAGATAGATAGATAGATAGATAGATAGATAGATAGATAGATAGATAGATAGATAGATAGATAGATAGATTTTATGAATGGTAACGTCATAATTTACAAACAAAAGTGTTCTCCATACTACTACTGGTATACAAAGTATTTCTGGTGTGACTTCTCTCAACACCTTCTGCAGCTGTTGCAACACTGCACTGATATTTTCGTGTGCAGTTCAATAGCCATGTTGAGCATGGTGGAGTCCATCTCTCTCAAAGTTACTGAGTTGGAACAGATGACAGAATTTACAAACCGCATACACACGGGGACTGGATGTAAAAGAGCACATAAGTGCTTATTCCATTATCCTCGATATAAAAGAATAAATAAATAAATGAGTGCGTGTTCGGTACTATGTCATCCATTCCATCCACGACAGCTGGCTGCTCTTTATAGAAATAAGATGGATTTTTTAATGTTTGCTTACGATGGTGTGTGTGTGTGTGTGTGTGTGTGTGTGTGTGTGTGTGTGTGTGTGTGTGCGCGCGTGCGTGTGTGCGTGTGTGTGTGTGTGTGTGTGTGTGTGTGTGTGTGTGGTGTGTGTGTGCGTGTGTGTGTTCGTGTGTGTGTGTGTGTGTGTGTGTGTGGCGTGTGTGTTCGTGTGTGTGTGTGTGGGTGTGTGTGTGTGTGTGTGTGTGTGTGTGTGTGTGTGTGTGTGTGTGTATGTGCGTATGTGTTTTCCCCACAAAGGACTTTGATTCATGTTGTTATCCGAGGTAGCGCCAATGTAAAATTCAGGAGGGGGGGGGGGGGGAGTCCCTTCGAAAACCTCATTAAACATTCGAACCTGTGCCCTCAGTTACTGTCGTTTATAAATACACAGTAGGAATCACTTGCCCTTGCACTTTAAAAAATGTCTGTTACAAAAATGGGAAATCCCCACAGAAGAAAAGTCAATGCATTTTACAATGGGTTGTTTTGTTTTCCTTTCAGGTAGATTCCAAATTCTTGATACCATAAGTGCACTATGAAGCCAGAATTAGGCAGATACACATTAACTTTGAAAATTACAAGACAGTTTATTGATGTTTGGATTCACATAAGGATGTCAAAAGAGAATCACTATTTGAAGCTGTTATATATTGACATGCATGAAACTAATGAAAAGGATCACTGGATAGATTAAGTAAAAAATCAATCATAACGTTCGATTTGAAGTTGTGTGGAATAATCATAATACATTAAACATCAAACTGTTATTCTTAGCTATACCAACAAGGCTACAAGAACTGTACAGAGCTTTTTTTGAGTCAACGAAAAAGCCATTTTCTAAGCTACATTTTTACACCCGGGCTTCATATGTTTATAGACTGGAACCATAACAATTAGTATGCAAGAATAAAAATCATCAACCCGTATTTAGCAAACTTTGCACTAGCTACCATATTGTGTTGTACTGTATTGTATCGTGTTGTATTGTATACCACCACCTTAAGCTTGCTGCAGATTTCTCTGTGCAAATTATGGACTAATTTTCGCCAGGGATAGCGCGTCGCCACAAGAGTAGCGATCCCCTATATTTTCACTTTCTGTTTGTGTGCGAATTTGTTTCTCAATCAGAGTGGCTTTCTTTCTATAGAATTTTGACATGGACAACTTTTGTTGCCAAAGGTTCTTTTATGTGCTGGAAAAATGTTTTAAACACGGGGACCTCAGTTTAATGTGCCATCCAAAAGACCAGGATCCACACTACTACCTGTGAATAGGAGAAAAGTTTTGGACACAAACAGGGATAATACCTGGATTTTCCCTTTCTAGGCAGCTGTGTTACCTCTAGACCACGATCCATAATCTAGTGACAGAGCAAGGACATAACCAAATATAGGGAGAGAGATACGAACATGTAGATCTAAGTGTTGTAATACAATAGAAGACGATTTTCATTTAGATCTACTTGATGTTTTTATGATGTATGAGGGTTAAAAAAACAAAAACCTGTATGTCAAATGTCACAAACGTGCAGAGCCTTCTTCCACAAGAACAGAAACACATAAAAACAAACCTCCATAATTTCATCGTATTTATTTTAGGAAATGTTGACTGTTCATATTGATGTTTTTGTGTCAAAGATGTCTCTTTTGACTTAACTAAAAACATGTTCTAATTCTGACTCTGATTGATGTTTTTAGCCTGAAGAAATGACGACACACAAAAGTGACGTTTCTCATTTGGTGCTGGCTTTATCTGTGTACAGGCTTTGTTGTTGCTTAGCTATCTAATTCAAGGAAAGAGCTCAATGTGTCTTCAAAGGAACGTGTGCATTATTAAGTTGCAGGAGTAGTTTGCAGACTAAGACCCATATAGTCTAAAGGTTCAAAGGAAGTGTAAAGGCACTAACTTCAGATACATCGTAATGGATTACCAAGTAGAGAATGACTATGTCTACATAGATCTGGAAGAAACTGGACTGATCAGGACAGAGGGAAGGGCAGCATTGCTGGAGTCAAACCTTAGAGACCCTACTCTGTTTATTTTGTGCATTCCCATTCAATATTAGGCGTCATTTCTAATGTGCTGGTATTGTGGATCTGGCTGACTATCAAGACACAGTTTAATGACACTCTGTATCTGTTCAGAGCATTAGCTTTCGTAGATTTTTGGTATGTGTTCAGTTATCCATTTACTCGTTTTTACAGATTTCGGAAAATCTACATGAGAGCGTTTTTCGTCATATTCTGCTACTCACATAGAACTATTTCACTTCACATCACTTTAATGCTGGCGATTGTTCGATTTATTAAGGTATACTATCCTCTACATGTTCATAAGATGTTGTCTCATTCTCGCCTCCGATTAGGGACAATGATAATCATCTTCTGTAACATATCACTGCTTGCAACTATATTTTGCAGACGATTCTACATGCCTGAAAAGTACTGGAGGTGGTTTCTTTTGGTAGTTAGGAGAATAATGTCGCTGATTGTGCCTGTTGTGGCCCAAAATGTGCTTATGTTAAAGGTGGTGTTCAAACTGAGGCAGTTTACAAAATCAGTTGCACCTTCCAATGATGCACAAATTTTACTTCTGCCAGAACAGGGACAGAACATGACTAAACAGAAGAATCAAGTACAACCAGCTCAGAAGTCGGAAATTTCGTCTGCATTGAAGACTGGACATCACCTTTCAGCATGTGATGCAGGGCCCCAGAATCCACTCACACCTGTGGCCAGAGAAGAGACTGCTCAGTCAGACCCCACAGCAGAAGGACAGCTGAAAACAAAACACAGGAGTGTGGACTGTGAAGCAGAGCCTGAAACTATACAAGAAGATGACCCGCTCCCTAAAACAGAACCACTAAGAATGAAACAGAGACACTCAATGCGAGGACTAGAATCAGGCCCATTTGACGATAGAACAACTGTATTGCAACAACCGAATGCCTCCAACAAGCGTTTGAATGACATAGATAGTGGAGTCATCTATGTGGTGCTTGCTATCTGTGCATCAACGTTTGTCGCCTACTTGCTCTGCTCAATATTTTACAGTTTATATAAGGAACCCTATGGATTTGACATATTAAAAACTCGCCACTTGTCTTACGCCTGCAGTGTAATCATTCTCATCAACCACAGCATCAATCTGGTGTTTTATCTCTTCATCAGCAGCTTCCGTCAAACCTTGCTCTTCAGGTGCAGCAGACTAGTGAAGACAGTCAACCCTATTTCTTCTGTGAGCAGGAAGGCCACCTATCCCACGATGGGCTTGGAAAGGACAGCACTGGACCACAACAGGGAGATACAGATTCCCATCACCTCAGAGCAAGAGGCGTCATCTAGCAAGGATGTTGCCTGCTCCACCAAAAATGTGCCTCTTGGACGTCCTGATTATTAGAGTAGTACAGGGGACTTTAGTTTATCATCTCATCCGAAAGACTAGTACCCAGACCATTCATGGTCTCATGGATGTGGGAAAATTGTTAGGCTCAAACGGGGATTGAACCACTGAACACTTCGGAGCAAGACTGTTTGCTCTCTAGGCAGGTGCCCGCTCAAACAAACAAACAAAAGACAAAACAAGAAAACAATGATTTGAACACCCAATGGCTAATTTCTTCACAAGACACACCCACACACACACATACTTCCATTTGTGTGCACGCACATATACA
>CM054138.1:68802821-68815321 GCA_028751875.1 Rapana venosa
CCATTTCACATGAGGAAAAAAGTGGAAGCTGAGATTCAACGCCTTGAAAGCCTGGACATCATCGAGAAAGTTGATGGTCCTACACCCTGGGTATCACCTATTGTCGCTGCACCCAAACCAAAGAAACCGGATGAAATACGTCTTTGTGTTGACATGAGACATCCAAATAGAGCTATTGAACGTACTCGTCATATCATGCCAACGATTGATGATATCCTCATGAGACTGAATCAAGCGAAAGTATTCAGCAAACTGGATTTGAATTCAGGATATCACCAATTAGAATGGAAGAAGACTCACGAAATATCACAACATTTTCAACTCATGTTGGTCTCAGGCGGTACAAACGGTTGAATTTTGGAGTTACTTCAGCAGCAGAAATTTTCCAAAATCACATTGCTGAATTACTTGTGGACATTCCAAGTACACTCAATACAAGTGATGATATTCTCATCTACGGAAAGTCTCAAGAAGAACATGATACTGCTCTCAGAAAGTTTTTTTCTCGCTTCAGTGAAAAGGGACTTACTCTCAACAAAAGCAAGTGTGAATTCAACAAGGATCACATTGAATTCTATGGCTTCATTTTTGGCAAAGATGGAGTATCCCCTGATCCAAAGAAAGTAGAGGCTATACAGAAAGCAGCTACCCCTACCAATGGCAAAGAAATCCGCAGTTTGCTTGGTCTGACCAACTATGTCTCCAAGTTCATTCCACAGTAATGCCTCCATCACAAAACCACTTCGAGATCTGACTCGGAAAGATGCAGAGTGGACATGGACAGAAACTGAAGAGAACGCGTTTTGTGAACTCAAGTCACGACTCACAAGCCAGACCACCATGAAGTACTATGACCTGATCGAGAGACGGAAGTCATCGTTGATGCTAGTCCATATGGTCTAGGTGCAATTCTCACTCAGCGTGACAAGGACAACACCTCTCACATTGTAGCATATGCTAGCCGTGCGCTAACGGATGTGGAATCTCGCTACTCACAAACAGAACGTGAAGCTCTAGCAGTTGTGTGGTCTTGTGAACATTTTCACCTTTACCTGTATGGTCGTCGATTCACCGTTATCTCTGACCACAAGCCGTTAGAAGGGATATACAACAATCCTGCATCGAAGACGTCTGCACGAATCGAAAGATGGAATCTGCGTCTCCAGTCCTACGATTTCGTTCTTCGATACAAGCCTGGAGAGAACAATCCAGCTGACTTTCTTAGTCGACATCCTGTTCAAACTGCTGACACACAGTCAATTCATGAGTCAAAAGTTGCTGACGAATACATCAAATTCATCATTGATCACACCGTTCCTAAAGCCATGACACGGAAGACATCATCGAAGCAACTAGAAATGATCCGACATTGCAAGCTGTGAAAACTGCAATCAAATTCAACCAGTGGCATGTACCAAGGATTGTCCAGTTGAGTTTTCTTCTTTCCAAATACTCAAGACAATCAAGGATGAACTGTCCATCAGCGAAGATACTGGAATCATTCTCCGCAACAGTCGTGTGGTTATTCTCAAGCTCTTCAGCAACGTACAGTCGATATTGCTCATGAAGGACATCAAGGAATTGTCAAGACAAAGAACCTGCTGCGCGAGAAAGTGTGGTTTCCACACATGGACAGATTAGTGGAGTCAAATGTCAAGTCCTGCCTTGCCTGCTTATCTACGACTCCAGATCACTCATGTGAACCTCTTCACATGTCCCCACTACCCCATCACCATGGTCTGAAGTCAGTCTTGATTTTGCCGGACCATTTCCATCAGGAGAATACCTTCTTGTAGTGACTGACACATACTCACGGTTTCCTGAAGTTGAAATTGTCAGTTCTACCAGTGCAAACGCTACCATTCCCAAACTTGACTCTATATTTGCTCGACATGGCATACCAGACATTGTGAAAACAGACAATGGACCCCCATTCAATGGCCGTGAATTTGGACAATTTGCTCAGTATTTAGGTTTTCACCACCGCAAAGTCACGCCTCTCTGGCCACAAGCCAATGGTGGTGCAGAAAGATGTATGCCCATGCTGAAGAAAACCATCCAAGCTGCCCAGGTAGAAGGAAAGGTATGGCGCCAAGAACTCTACAAGTTCCTTCGCAACTACCGTGCTACTCCACACAGCAGTACTGGTGTAAGCCCAGCCGAAGCTCTCTATGGAAGAAAGATAAGGATCCAACTCCTGGAATTAACGACCAAGCTGGAAAATCATCACAGAAGCTTGATAGGGAAATCCGTCAACATGATGCTGCAATGAAAGAGAAAATGAAAATCTATGCAGACAACAGACGTCATGCTTCTGAATCCAACATCCAAATTGGTGACACTGTGCTTGTCCGTCAGAAGAAAGAAAACAAACTGACACCAATACTATAATCCAGTACCTCTGCAAGTCACAGCAAAAGAAAGGATCCATGCTGACCGCCGGACAGGGAACAGTGCAGATCACCCGCAACTCCTCATTCTTCAAGAAGATTGCACGACCTTCACCGTCTGATGAAAGGAGAGAAGAAGATTCTTCAGCCAGATCCACTCCAAACCCTGAAGTCAACGAAGAAGCTCTTCTGCCCAGTACCAGCCCAGAGCCAGTGCGACGGTCCAGAAGAACTTGCATCAGCCCACAATACCTGAAAGACTATATTACAAAATAGTCTAGATTTCTGTTTTCAAAGAAAGAATGTTGAACAGATTGTTAGGAAAAGTTGCACAATTTCTGTTATTGGTTTTATGTTAAAGTATTTCTATATTAATTCCATGTGCCACAGGTTCTTAACAATTCTAGTCATGAAGTTTTCTTTCAAGGTGGGGAGGGTTGTAATGTCGTACATCAATTATCCATTCTAGTTCATTTCCATGAAAAGACGTTTTAGATTTATAAAGCCTCGTTGTTAATAATTTCGTGACGTTGCCTAGCAATGGATACACAGGGCATGCGCAGTAGACAATAACAAGACAACGGACGATCTTTTAGTTCCAGACTCAAGAGCCACAATAATAACCGATTGAAACACACGAGCTGTGTTAGTAGTGGTTGTGTTCGGGTGAATGACAACTCTACAACACACACACACGCTCACACACAAGCTCACACACATTGATCACATTATGACACCACAAAGATACACAGAGAGACATACATACATATATACGTAATTATAAACATATATTACAAGATACATAGAAACATACATACATACACTATATGCATGCATTCATTCATACATACATACTTGTATTGTATACCACTTTAAGCTCACTGCTCATTTCTCTGTGTAAATTCCGGCTGTTTTCCCTTGGGAGAGCGCGTCGCCACAAGAGCAGTGCCACCTTTTATTTTTCCCCTTTCTCTTTGCATGTGAATTTATTTCCCAATGAGAGCGGCTTTCTTTCTACAGAATTTATGCTGGACAACTCTTAATGCCAAGGGTTCTTTTTCGTGCTGTAAACGTGTTTTCCACACAGACCTCAGTTTATTGTGTCATCCAAAAGACCAGCACCCAGACCACCACTAGTGAATAGGGGAAAATTTGGACACAAACGGGAAAGCTACCGGGACTTTTTACTTTCTAGACAGGTGAGTTACCACTAGACCACAGATCCATCATCTAGTAATAGAGCAAGGAAGTGATTAAACATATGGAGAGAAATGACACCATGTACAAGTCTTGTAATGCAATAGAAGACACTTATCATTTAGATCTGTATGATGTTTGCATAATATATGATGGTTAAGAAATAACTGTTCATCAAGTGTTAGAAACGTACACGAGTTATCTTCCTTTTCTTCCAGGAGAACAGAAACATAAAAGAAAACTGCATGATTTCATAATCTATAACTTTTAGGAATTGTTGACTGTTTTTGTTGTTGTTTTTTTTAGGTCAAGGAGGTGTCACTATGACTTAACAACAAGAATGTATTCTAAATCTGGCTCTGAGTCGTGTTTTCAGCTTGAAGAAATGACACGAAAAGTGACAATGTCTGAGTTGTGTTGACTTACTATGTGTACAGTTTTTGTCGTCACATAGCTATCTACGTCAATGAGCCTACTGTGTTTTCAAGGTTGTGCATAACTGAGAGAAAGTTGCAGAGTAGTTTGCAGAGTAAGGCCTGTATAGTCTAAAGGTTCAAAGGAAGTGTAAAGTCGCTGAATTCAGATACATTGTCATGGATTACTCAGAAGGTAGTGACTATGACTACTTTGATCTGGGAGAAACTGGACTGATCAGGACAGAGGTAGGGGCAGCATCCTTGGAGACAACTTTTAGAGACCCCATTTTGTTTATTTGGTGCATTCCTTTTGTAATATTAGACGTCATTGTCAATATACTGGTAATGTGGATCTGGCTAAGCTTCAAGACAAAGTTTAATGATGCAGTGTATATGTTCAGAGCATTGGCTGTGGCAGATCTTTTTTTTGCGTTCACTTATCCATTAGGTCGTTTTTACAGATTTCATAATATCCACATCCAATCGTTTTTCGAAATATTCTCCTACGCACATAGAACCATTTCACTTCATAACAGTTTAATGCTGGCAGTTGCTCAGTTTATTAAAGTATACTATCCCCTACATGTGCAGAAGATGTTGTCTCGTTCCCGCCTTCTATTAGGGACAGGGATCATCATATTCTGTAATGTGTCAGTGCTTGCACTATTGATTCACACACGGTTATTCATGCCTAGAAAATACTGGAAATGGGTTGTTTTGGTAGTTAGGAGAATAATATCATTGATTTTGCCTGTTGTGGCCCAAAACGCACTTATGCTAATAGTGGTGTTCAAATTGAGGCAATTATCCAAAACCGTAGCACCTTCATGTAACATACAAGTTTTACAGCTACCAGAACAGGGACAGACCATGTCTGAACATGAGAATCAAGTACAACCAGCTCACAAATGGGAAGCTTCGACAGCATTGCAGACTGATCATCTCCTTTCATTTGATCATAGAGAGACAGCCTGTGATGCAGGGCCACAGGATCCACTGACACCTGTGGCAAGAGAAGAGACTGCTCAGTCAGACCAGACAACAGAAGGACAGCTGAAAACAAAACAAAGGAGTGTGGACTGTGAAGCAGAGCCTGAAACTCAACAAGTGGAAGACCCGCTCCCTAAAACAGAACCACAAAGCATCAAACAGAGACACTCAATGCAGGAACTAGACTCAGGCCAATGTGAAGATAGAAGGATTGCATTGCAACCAATGAGTGGCTCCAAAAAGCGGCAGCCTGACATCGATAGTGAAATCATCTATGTACTGCTTGCTATCTGTGCATCTACATTTGTTGCCCAACTGCTCTGCGCAATAGTGAGGGGTATATACTACACATCAAACTTATTAAAAACTCCCCACCTGTCTTTCTCTTGTGATATACTCGTTCTCATCAACCACGGTATCAATGTGGTGTTTTACCTCTTCATCAGCAGCTTCCGTCAAACCCTCATGTCCAAGTGCAGAAGACTGGTGGATGTGGTCAAGTCTTAATCTTCTGTTAGCTTGAAGGCCTCCTATCCCGCGAAGGGCACGGAAAGGAGAGCACTGGACAACAACAGGGAGATACAGACTCCAATCACCTCAGAGCAAGAGCAGTCATCTGGCAAGTATGTTGCCTCCTCCACCAAAAGTGTGCCTTCTGGACTTCGTCATTGAAAGAAACCACACTTCGGCTACACCTTCAAACACACACACACAACCACACACACACACACACACAACACAACCGCGCGCGCGCGCGCGCGCGCGCGCGCGCGCGCACGCACGCACACCTGGTACCGCTAACAATTAGAAAACAATGACCTGGATGCTCAGTGGATTATTTCTTCACAAGATACACACATATACTTGCAACTGTGTGAGCGCACACGCGCACATATACACATATATATATACCTTGTGCACATATGCGCGCTCATATCCATGGATGAACGGTCTATTTTTAAAGCATCCTTGACGGCAAGAGGTGAAGGAATCGATCCTGTGGGACACTTGATTTCACCCAGTGAAGTAGACCTAGCCTAATGATCTGGAGACAAGTCGTTTGAATGTGGCAAAGCAATGCGAGGAAAGGCAAGGCAACATTACAAATATTTAAAGGACAATAAACAACCATGTTGTGCTGTAATAAACAACCCCAACCCTCATTAGGGTTTTGTATCACAATATAATTGATAATTATACAGGATAAAATCGTGATATATACTTGTGTTTTTTTTGGTTGTTGTTTTTTACTATAATTTACAATAAACTTTGAAGTAAATAAAAGGCTTTGTCAACATTGAAAAACTATTAGCCATTTGTAATGCGCTATGGAGAGACTGAAAGATATAGAAGACATGGAGAAAGGAGAAGGGAGAGAGAGAGAGAGAGAGAGAGAGAGAGAGAGAGAGAGAGAGAGAGAGAGAGAGAGAGAGAGAGAGAGAGAAATGTTAAAGATATAGCTGCTGTTGCTGCTGCAGCGGGTGTTGATGCTTCTGCTGCTTCTTCTGTTTTGTTGTTGTTGTTGCTGCTGCTGATGATGATGGTGATGATCATGATGATGATAATCATGATAATCATTATCATGATGATAATGACAATGAAAACGAAAATTATGTGTTGATGATGACGACGACGACGAACAAGAAGGAAATGATGATGATGATGATGATATGATGAGATGATGATGATTGATGATGATGATGATGTTTATGATGATTATGAGGAGGAGGAGGCTGATAGTCTTTCTATCCAATGGTGACTGAAAAGCATTAGCTTCTCCACATGCGGGTGTTGGGAACTGTTCCATTTTTTTAAATAAACATCCCTACTTCTGAAAGTTATATCCTATTTTTTATCACTTTCCTTCTTTCTCTTTTTCTTCACCTCTCTACCCTCTGTCATTCTCTTGATTATGTTTGTTTTTTGTTTTTCTTATTGTTGCTGCTCTGGCGAGGAGGTAGTATAATTGTTAACATATGGATAGGCAACGGATGTCCCTTCTTTCGTGCTGTGGAATTTCATAGGTACATATATGTTTATTATTTGAACGGCTTACTATATTTGTTGTAACATATGGTTGTTGTTGCTGTTGTTGTTGTTTGCACGTCCCCCAGCTTGACACCCTAGGAATTACCCAGCTGTTCTGCGGGTGTTTCCCACAAGGGAGATAGATTCATCTTAATAATCAAAAGATTTTCAAAGAAACAATACATGTATTAACTTCAGGGGTAAATTCCTGTCAGACACAGAAATCAAACCTATGGCCTCAGTTACTGTCATTCGTGAGCGCGATGCTCCTATAATTGGCTACGGTACATAGACATAAAAAACCCAAAATATGCGTAGGAAAAATGCAAAATTAATGCTCACTGGACAAAGTCTTAAGCCTTTCAAAACGTTTTTTGTCATTTTTCTCCCTGGTAATTTGTCCCTGTTTTCTATTACTTTCTTTCGGGGGAATTTTAATTTGGTACTAGCTGAAAAGTACCAGAAGATCATATCTTGAACCTGAAGAAATAACCCAAACCATGACTTTATGTAACAAATGAGTCAAAATGACCTAGGTACAGTTTTGGCATCATTTCACTTTCTCCAACAGGGACATGCTCTGTCTTTGTCTTTGTCCTCAACGCTCAGAGGCAACTATTGTTCTCTGTCTTATGAGCAAAAATGCGTTGCCCTGCCGTTAAGCACCTGACAAATCAGGCTCAGCGTATCTGACTTCAGCATAAGTGAGAATTGTTATTTTATAAGTCTTTCTGTAATTTTTTTTTTTTAAAAGGCAGGAGAATGGACAAAGACGGCAGAAAAAAAGACAAGGAGGTAACAAAAAGAAAAGGAACAAGGCAGAAACAAAGAGAGGGATAGAAAAGAGGGAATTCGAAGCATAGAAATTCCAGATGAGATGCTATTTATACTGACAGCACCCCCCCCCCCCCCCCCCCCCTCCGCATCCTCAGGGGGGTGCTCTGTTTTCAAAGGAATGGAATGTAGTATTTGGTACATCCTGCAGAACGAATTTGTATAATAGGACATTATAGAATAGGACAAAGTGTAAAATCATTAACTTTATATACGAAGTAATTGATTACCCAATACATTAAGACATCTATTATTATGATAATGAAGAAAGTGAACTGATCAGGACTGATGTAGGGGCATCATTGTTGGAGACATTGTTTGATTCGCCATATAGGTTTTATGTATGCATTTTCTTAATACTCATTGTAATACCCATTCTAATGTACTTGTATGCCTTTTGGACTCTTTGAATGACTGATAACTGTTTCAAGTTGCAAGATGGCTAGCTACATGTGAAAAAAGAAATCACACTCCCTGTTTCACACACACCACACACACAACACACACACACACACCACACACACACACACACACACACACACACACTAACACTAACACTAACACTAACACTAACACACTAACACACACAAGCCCAAACAAGAAAAACGAAGCAAAATAAGTAAATCGGACACCTAGTGGCTTATTTCCAAAAATCTTCCCCACAAAACACATAAATCCATTTCTTTCTTTATTTCTCTATTCACATATTCTTTTTTACTTTCATGATAGTGAAATAAGTTGTCATATGTTACTGTCCCTGTGTGCATGGGGTTTTGTAAATGTCACCCGTATGTCACCGGCACACATTGGCCTACTACAAGGCATTACGATGCTGGACGTGGTATGCACCCAATGACACCCATCACAACCAGATCAACTACATAACGCTACAAAACCCGTTCAGATCTACCAAGACGAGGATATTTCCAGGTGCAGACGTGGGCAGTCACCACGACCTGGTGCTCCTGAGCTTCAGAATCCGGCTGGAAAAGATCAGCAAGCTAAAGAACAGCAGGCTTAAATTCAACGTAGAAAGATTGAAGGACGCTACCATCACAAAATCCTTCCAAGCAAAAATAGGCGAAAAATCAAACACAAGGAACTGCCTCACCGAAAAAAAAACGATTTCATTAACAGATGGACAGAATACTGTTTAGAGCTCGACAGCCATAAGACACAAGGTGATCCATTCATACTTACAAATCAGGACTCATCAGAGGATGATGACTTTTCTAGCTGTCATTAAAAAAAAAATTATTCTTTTATATCGAGTATAATGGAATAAGCACTTATTGCTTTTTTACATTCAGTCCCCGTGTGTATGCGGTTTTGTAAATTCTGTCATCTGTTCCCACCGGCACACAATGGCCTACTCTTACGAAAAGCGGAACAGGATTTAACGTGTGCGCAAGATGTTCTGCGTACGTTCGCACACGGGGCCTCGGTTTATAGTCTCATCCGAAAGACTTTTGGGGAGAGTGGAGCCTGCACTGATGTTAACTCCAGGGAAAAATATCCCTTTTAACGGGAATCGAAACTGGGTCGTCAGACTGCCAGCGCAATGTTCTAACCACTAGGCTATCCCGTCCACCCATAAGTCATGAAGAAGTAAGGACAGCACTCAAATTGCTTAAACCTGGGGAAGCAAGAAACATTGACAACAACCCAGGAGAGCTGATCAAACACGGTGTGGAGGAGGGGGGGGGGGGGGGGGAGGGTAGGAGGGGATAATAGTGGTAGATATTGTCACAAGAATATTATGCAACAAGATCTGGCAGACCGAAGAGTGGCCAACACCTTGGACCCAATCACTCATCATTATGGTCCCCAAGAAAGGCAATCTACAGCAATGCCAGAACCATCAAACGATCAGCCTCATCAGTCATGATGGTCATGTTTAAAGTCATGTTAAACAGACTAATGCTGTGGGCAGAAGAGATCATCGCCAAAGAACAGGAAGGCTTTCGCCCAAACAGAAGTACCCCAGACAGATATTCAACCTGCGAGTTCTGTATGAGAAATACAGCCAGCACCAAATGAAACTGTACGATGTCTTCATAGACTTTTAAAAAAGGCGTTCAACCATGTATGGCATGATGTATTATGGGCCACAATGAAAAAGTACAACATGGAACAAAAGATCATCTAGACCATCAAAGAGTTATACCCAAAAGCCACCAGCGCTGTGCTTGTCCAAGGCAGGGTTGGAGAATGGTTCCATAGCTAGTGGGACTCCCTCAAGGCTGTCTCCTATCATGCACACTGTTCAATGTCTTCCATGAGCGCATAATGACTGATGCGTTAGAAGATCACACTGGCACAGTCAGTATTGGAGGGCGGACAATCACCAGCCTCAGGTTTGCGAAAAGTCCGGGTTCGTATCCCGTCTGGGCCCGAAACTTTTCCCCCATCCATTAGACCATGAGTGGTGGTCTGGGCGCTAGTCTTTCGGATGAGACGATAAACCGAGGTCCCGTGTGTTACAGAAAATTATGCAGCGCATGAAAAAGAACCCACGGCAACAAGAGAGTTGTCCCTGGCAAAATTCTTAGAAAAAAGCCACTCTGTTAGGGAAAGAAATACAGTTGCAAAAAAAAAAAAAAAAAAAAAAAAAAAAAAAAAAAAAAAAAAAAAAGGTGGCGCTGCTCTTGTGGCGACGTGCTCTCCCCGGGGAGAGCAGCCCGAATTTCACGCAGAGAAATCTCGTGACTTAAAGTGGTATAAATAAATAAATAAATAAATAAAGACATCGACGGACTGGCAGGAAATAAACAGGAACTAGCCAACCTAGTGTACCACCTGGACAAAACATCCTTTCGATACGACATAGAGATCAGTACTGATAAGACAAAGCTCATGACAAACAGTGCCTAGCTAATTACTACATAAATCATGGTCAGTGGAAAAGAACTAGAGGTTGTAGATCACTTCAAGTACCTTAGAGCTGCTATTAGTAAGGAAGGTTCAAAGACTGAAATCCTCATGAGCTGCACAAACAGCAACAGCAGCGGCACAGCTCAAGACCATCTGGAAATACCAAAAAATCCTTCTTAGGACCAAGGTCAAGCTACTGCATGCACTGGTCATCTCCACATATCTGTATGCATGCGAATCATGGATGCAGATCTAAAAAGGAGGATCCAGGCTTTCGAGATGAGATGCCTCAGAAGACTCCTTGGCAATTCATACACGGACCACATCACCGACGAAGAAGTCTGACAAACCATCTCCCAACAAGTAAAGCACTAGGAAGACCTGTTGACCACAGATAAGAAAAGGAAGGTCAGATGGTATGGACATGTGACAAGATCAGATGGGCTCTCCAAGACCATACTGCAAGGAACGGTGCCAGGGAAGACAAGGCGAGGCATGCTGAAGAGGAAGTGTGCAGACAACATCACTGAATGGACCAGGAAGAGCTTCTACACAACCCAGGCACTTGCCCACAACTGCTACAAATGGAGCCAACTGGTGCAACGTTCGTCACTGCAGTGCCCCTATGACCCTGGTGGGGGTTACGGGAGCAGGTGAGATGATGACTGCTGCTGTGCTACTAAGGCTGCTGCTGCTGCTGCTAATGCTGTAAGTGTTGTTGCTACTTCTGCTACTAAGGCTGATGCTGCTGCTGCTGCTGCTGCTATTGCTAATGCTATAGCTATTGTTTTGATGCATCTTTATAGGTGACACTAGTGCACTTTGTTACATGCTAGGAATTATTTAACTTCATTTGTTGGTATACACTTGAATGGCCATGTCATTGTGGTTGAGCGTACCCACACCAGCACATGCACTGTAGGTGTGTGTGTGTGCCCACGCATTTGTGTGCATTTGTGCGAGAGTATCTGTGTACTGGTTGTGCTTTTGTAGCAGGGAGTTCCAACTCACATTGATACAGCTGGCTCTGAGAACTTTTGTATTTTCATTTTAATGTTATTTGCCTGGCATGTTGTTTGAAATCCTTCTGTATGCGTGCGTGCACGTGTGTGTGTGTGTGTGTGTGTGTGTGTGTGTGTGTGTGTGTGTGTGTGTGTGTGTGTGTGTGTGTGTGTGTGTGTGTGTGTGTGTGTGTGTGGGCAAGCGCAAGACCTTCTTCGCGTGTGGATGTTTGCATCAGCACGCGTGTGTATATGTGTGTGCTTGTGGATGCCTTTGTGTTGTGATGTGCTGAGAGAGAGAGAGAGAGAGAGAGGAGAGAGAGAGAGAGAGAGAGAGAGAGAGAGAGAGAGAGAGAGAGAGAGAGAGTGTGTGCAGTTGATTGCTGGTAATGTATTCAGGCATCATGTTGATTTGCCATGCCTTTCTTGTATTGTGAATGGTCTTTTGCTTTTCATGTCAATAGTTTGTGCTTTCCGTTGTGCTTTCCATTTTGGGGTGAGTTTGTGTTGTGAGTGTTTTTCGCATGCCCACGTCTGCAATTTGTGACTTTGTTGGATTTCATGTGCCCCTTGGGTTTTCTTGAAATAAATATTGAAATCTTGAATCTTGTTGCTGTTGCTACTGCTACAGCTGTTGTTGCTACTGCTATAGCTGTTGTTGCTGCTGCTTCTGCTGCTTATAGATCATGAAAATGATGATGATGGCTAACTTTTTAAACAATAGTAACAAATAAGGTGTTAACAATGTTCCAGCTGAAATGGTGAAAACA
>CM054138.1:68820321-68850321 GCA_028751875.1 Rapana venosa
TCTGGCGGTGTTTACCAAGTAGTTTGTTTGCTGTTTTCGTCATCGCTGCATTGAAGCTGTTCGTTATTGTCTCTGCATCCTTATCGAGTGTAACCAATGCAGCAAATTTTCCACCTATTTTTGCTTGGAAGGATTCTGTGATGGTAAGGTAATCTTTCTAGGTTGAATTTTAGCCTGATATTCTGTGATTTATTGACCTTTTTCAGCCGGATTCTGAAGTTCAGGAGCACCAGGTCGTGGTCACTGCCCACGTCTGCACCTGGAAATGTTCTCGTTTGGCTCCGTTGATGCCAGATCTGAACCGGTGTCGTACTAGTATGGTAGTCGGTCTGGTTGTGATGGGTTCCATTGGGTGCATGCCATGTCCAGCGTGGGGATGCCTTGTGCTCCCCAAGGGTGTTTGCAAGCCTCATGTCACTGTAGCTGGCAAATTGCAGAAGTCGGAGTCCTCCCTCGTTGGTAGCCGCATTATATGAGGCTCCACAGACGTTGCTCCAGTCCTTCAGTGTGTCAACGTCCTCTTTGCATTCCAGCCTCCCTGCATGATCAGGATATGTTTCTTGGTAACTACATACATACATACATACGTACATACATACATACATACATACGTACATACATACATACAAATGTACATACATAATACATACATACATACATACATACATACATGCTTACATACATACATACGTACATACATACATAGACAGACAGACAGACAGATAGATAGATAGATAGATAGATAGATAGATAAATAGATAGATAGATAGGTGATAGATAGATAGATAGATAGATTTATTGATTGATTGATTGATAGATAGATAGATAGATAGATAGATAGATAGATAGATAGATAGATTTTTAAAATGGCAACGTCATAAAAGTTTTCTCTCTCTATCAAACTACTGGTATAGAAAGTATGTCTGATTTGACAACTCTCAGCACCTTCTACAGTTGTATGGTGGTATTTTCAGAGGTGTTGTATGATATGATATGATATGATATGATATGATATGATATGATATAATATAATATATAGTGTTATTTTTGATATACCAGAAAAACCCTACAAGAACTGTACAGAGATTAATGAAATAAAACAGCCTTTTTCTAAGTTAAATGTTTACAACTCGTTTTCATGCGTTTATAGACTGCACCCATAGCTTTTAAAATGTAAAAAGAAACAACAACAAAACCCAAAACAATAGACGCATATTTATCAAACTTCCCACTAGTTCCCATATTTTATTGATTTGTATTGTATTATGTAACACTTTAAGCTCGATATAGTACTCTCTTCCTGAATTCTGGGCTGTTTTCCCCGGAGAGATAGGGTCGCCACAAGAGCAGCACTACCCTTTATTATTTTATCTTTCTTATTGCTTGTAAATGTGTGTCCCAATGAAAATGGCTTTTCTCTACAGAATTTTACCATGCCAAGGGTTCTTTTTTTGTGCTCTAAACGTGTTTTCAACACAGACCTCAGTTTATTGTGTCATCCAAAAGACCAGCACCTAGACCACCACTAGTGAATAGGGTGAAAGTTTCGGACACAACCGGGGATTGTATCTGGAATTTTTCGCTTTCTAGGCAGGTGCCTTACCGCTAGACCATATATCCATAATGTTGTAATAGAGCATGGAAATAACCAAACATATGGAGAGAAATAAGAACATGTAGATCTGTGTTATAATAGCAGATGATTATCACTTAGATCTGTTTGACGTTTGTATAATGTATAATGATAAAGAAATAACTGTTCATCTAATTTGTGTGTATTTGAACTTGTTAAACTATTAATCATTGTTGGTTGCATGTGTAGGAGTGGAATGGATGCAAGCCCTTTGATTTGTTCTTTTGCAAGATATAGCGCTATATAAATTCCATTTATTATTATTGTTATTATTATTATTAATGTTAGAAACGTGCACGGTTTTTCTTCCAGAAGAATAGAAACATAAAAAGAAAACCTACATAATTTCATCATCTGTATCTTTTAGGAACTGTTGACTGTTCATATTCATGGGTTGTTGTTTTTTTCCTTTTCTTTTTGTTATTTTTTCCAAAGAGTTGTCCTTCTGACATAGCAACAAGAATGTATTCTAATTCTAGTTTGTGTTTTCAGCTTCAAGAAATGACGCAAAAAGTGACGTCTTAGTTATGTTGACTTACTAAGTGTACAGTTTTTGTTGTCACTTAGCTCTCTACATCAAAGAGTCTACTATGTTTTCAAGAGAAAGTTGTGCATTATTGAGAGAAAGTTGCAGAAGTAGTTTGCAGAGTAAGACCCATATAGTCTAAAGGTTCAAAGGAAGTGCAAAGTCACTAAATTCAGATACATTGCTATGGATTACCCAATAGGTATTGACTATGACTACTTAGATCTGGAAGAATGGGATTTGATCAGGACAAAGGTTGGGGCAGCATCCTTGGAGAAAAGTTTTAGAGACCACATTCTGTTTATTTGGTGCATTCCTTTTGTAATATTTGACGTCATTTCCAATGTGCTGGTACTCTGGATCTGGCTGAGTGTCAAGACAAAGTTTAGTGATGCAGTGTATATGTTCAGAGCATTGGCTCTGGCAGATCTTTTTTTTGCTTTCAATTATCCATTAGGTCGTTTTTATAGATTTCATAACTTCCACATCCAAGCGTTTTTCCAAATATTCTCCTATGCACATAGAACCATTTCACTTCATATCACTTTAATGCTGGCGATTGCTCGATTTATTAAATTATACTATCCTCTACATGTGCAGAGGATGTTGTCTCATTCTCGCCTTCTTTCAGGGACAATGATAATCGTATTCAGTAATGTGTCAGTGCTTGCACTATTGACTTCCACTTGGACCACCATGCCTAAAAAGTACCGGAAATGGGTTATTTTCGCAGTTAGGAGAGTAATATCGCTAATTTTACCTGTTGTGGCCCAAAATGTGCTTATGTTAATGGTGGTGTTCAAATTGAGGCGATTTTCCAAAACAGTAGCACCTTCGGGTGACCTACAAGTTTTACAGCTGCCAGTACAGGGACAGACCATGTCTGAACATGAGAATCAAGTACAACCAGCTTACAAATCAGAAACTTCACCTGCATTGCAGACTGGTCATCTCCATTCATTTGAGCACAGAGCGACAGCGTGTGATGCAGGGCCACAGGATCCACTCACACCTGTGGCCAGAGAAGAGACTGCTCAGTCAGACCAGACAGCAGAGGAACTGCTGAAAATGAAACAAAGGGGTGTGGACTGTGAAGCAGAGCCTAAAACTATACAAGAGGAAGACCCGCTCCCTAAAACAGAACCACAAAGTGTCAAACAGAGACAATCAATGCAGGGACTAGAATCGGGCCAATGTGAAGATAGAAGGATTGCATTGCAAACAATGAGTGGCCCCAAAAAGCGGCAGCCTGACATGGATAGTGGAATTATCTATGTAGTGCTTGCTATCTGTGCATCTACATTCGTCTCTCAACCTCTCTGTGCAATAGTGAGGGGTATACACTATACATCAAAGTTATTAAAAACTCCCCACTTGTCTTTCTCTTGCGATATCGTCGTTCTCATCAACCACGGTATCAATGGGGTATTTTACCTCTTCATCAGCAGCTTCCGTCAAACCCTCCTGTCCAAATGCAGTAGACTGTTCGACCTGGTCAAGTCTTATTCTTCTATTAGCTTGAAGGCTACCTATCCCCCGGGGTGTGAAAGCACAGTGCTGGACAGCAGCAGGGAGATACAGTCTCCAATTACCTCAGAGCAAGAGCCATCATCTAGCAAGAACAGTGCAGGGCAAGATGGCTAGTGACTTGTTCAAAAAGAGAAACCACACGTTCTCTACCTGTTCGCGCGCACGCACGCACACACACACAACACACACACACACACACACACACACACACACACACACACACGTACACACGTACACACACACACACACACACACACATACACACACCGCATGCCCCCATGCATGCACGCACGTGGATGCTCAAACCAACAAACAAAACAAAACAAAACAAGAAAACAATGAATTGGACGCCCAGTTACTTATTTCTTCACAAGATAAACACATATACCCACATTTGTATGAACGCACATATGCACAGATAGACATATATATATATATATATATATATATATATATATATATATATATATATATATATATATATATATATATATATATATATGTGGTGGTGTGTGTGTGTGGTGTGTTGTGCACACACGCACGCCCATATCCATTGATGTATGGTCTTGTGCTAAAGCATCCCGGGAGGCAAGAGGTGAAGAATTCGATTCCTATTGGACGGTTGATTGCACCGGGTGAAGTAGACCTTTAATAATAACCTTGGCCAAGTCCTTTGAAAGTTGCAAGGCAAGGCAACATTCATTTGAAAGAAAAAAGACAACTGCTGTTGTGTTTTGTGATAACCAATCCCTAACCTCTTAAGGCCTTTTTAACGAAGCATAAAATCTCTAATTATACAGCATATGATCGTAATATACATTTTTCGTTAGTGCTGTTGTGTTGTTGTTTTCTTTTACTATTATCGAAAAATATATTTTGTTGTTATATCAAAAGCTTTCTCAACAATAAAAAAAAACATTGAGAATTTTAAATGCAGTATGAGCAGACGAATGAATAGAGAAGACAGTGGGAAAGGAAAGGGAGAAGGAATGATAGGAAAAGAGAGATAGAGAAAAAAGAATCAAGATCATACTGCTGGTGCTGCAGCTGTTATTCCTGCTGCTGCTGGTGAACATGCTGAGGTTGTCCCTGCTGATGGTGACAATGATGACGACTTCATGATGATAATGATGATGTAAATGATGATGATGTAAATGATGATGGTGATGATGATGATGATGATGTTGTTGTTGTTGATGATGATGACAACAATCCTTCCATCCAGTTGTAAAAGAGAAACATGTGTAGATGCTGGGGGCTCATCTATTTTTAAAACTAGATACTCTGCTACTAAAACTTGTATCCCTTTTTCTTTTTTTTCTGTCTTTCTGTTTTGTTTCCTTTAACTCTCTATCCTCCCTCATTGTCTTGATAATGTTCTGCCTTCTCAAGTTATTTTTCTGCTTTTTTCCAAGAAATGCATATTTTTCAATTTTTCTCGCCACATATTATGCAACATTTTCAAGTTTTGGTTTTGTTCTTGCAAGAAGTTAGTCAAATTGTCAAAACAGAATAGACACAGGACTTCCCTCCTGGGGGACTATTAGCCCATGTGGTACTTCATAGGTCTGTCAGTCTCTCTGTCTGCCTGTGTGTGTGTGTACACACACATACACATACACACAAACACACACACACACACACACACACACACACACACACACACACACACACACACAATATATATATATTATATATATATATATATATATATATATATATATATATATATATATATATATATATATATATATATTCTTTTATATGGAGGACAATGAGATAAGCACATAAGTGCTTTTTTAAAATCTAGTCCCTGTGTATACGCGTGTGTATGAGAGAGAGAGAAAGGCAGACAGATAGACATACATATGAAGTGCCACATGGGCTGATAGTACTGTAGAAGGGACGTCCTGTGCCTATTCTTTTTTGACAATTTGACTACCTTGTTGCAAGAACAAAACAAAAACTGGAAAAAATGTTGCATAATATGTTGAGAGAAACATTTGAAAAATATGCAATGCTTTGAAAGGTAGGGGTGGGATGGAAATAGATAGATAGATAGATAGATAGATAGATAGATAGATAGATAGATAGAGAGATAGAGAGATAGATAGATCACTTTAATTGCTTACAATCTTAGTTTTTCTTGTCTTTTTGCTGCATCATCTTCTGTTACATCCCATCTCACTTTTCCCACACAGCTCATTTTAATCGTCTGGCCACAGCCATACCCAGATTTGTTGCTTCTTTAGGCGCTGAAGTCCGCAGGGAGTCCGTCAATATCAGACAACCGTGAGGCCACCAGCCAGAAGGGCCCTGCATTCCTACTGGGACATTTTGGTTGCGTTCATTGGTGCTTGTTCTGAGATAACAGTCGCAGAATACCAAGTACTTAGCCCCATAATAACGACAGTTTAAGCTTTGTTGCAGAACCAGACTGAGTCGCCCATCAGAGGTGGCAACAACCACAGCCACAGCATCCCTCCATCCACCGTTCCATATAGAACCTACAAACCCAAAGCCTTTGATACAAACTTACCGCAGGCACAGAAGTGTATGGAGAAATCGAATCTGAGGTCACCATGAGACCAGAGCAACTGGGGCCACCAAATCAGAGGCTTTTCTTTATTATTGCGTGTTGATCACTGATAATGAGAATGATGTCATGATGCTGCTGTGGAATATGCTTTTAGACTTCTTGACAGGGATGTACTCTACACTTACTAGCATAATATATCCTGGTGTCAACTGGCTTCGAGGGATACAGACACCTGCAGGTAACTCAGGTAATTTGAGCAACACTCTCAAAATGCATCCACAAAATGTATGAAGCTCGACTGTGTGGTCCCAGTCTTCCCAATGAGCCCCCAACACATTAACTCGGGTAAGAGCGGCAAGAGTCTGAATAATCCCTATGACTTATGGGATTCAAACCTGCTATCTTCCAGTCCGTAACACAAGGCGCTAACCACTGCGCCATGGTGGCTTATGAAACTGTATGATTTGTATGAAAACCCTGTTAGAGAGAGAGAGAGCCAGACAGATTGTAAATGATAGAACACATGTGCTAGCAAAATATTTTGAACTCACCCCCTTCTCTAAAGCGCTACAGAGAACTTAAGTATAAAAATCTGCAATATAGAAATAGTTTATTACATGTCAAGTCTAATGCATAACAAGTTATGACAAAAAATCTTGACAAATTCACGGAGATAGAGGGAGAGAGTAAGAGAGAGAGAGAGAGAGAACAATATGAACAATATGAACAATATTTATTGCTATTTAGCAATCAAGCCATATAGCGCTGCGGCGCGGTAGCAAATATATCGAACGCGACGCGATTACAGTGACATGGAAACCATGTCAGTAATGGTATGTACATCTAGATCTGATACATTATTGTCCGTGTCTCGGTTTTCAAAACAGCCTTTCCTTTTCCAGTCTGCAGCCAGCGAAGTCAGCCCATGTAAAACCGGATCAGGTCCCGAAGAAGATGTAATTCCCGTTCAGCACGTGCCACTGTCTCTGCGTGTTGTGTGTTAGGACGCTGCTTCCCTTTACGAAGTCTGGCAAGCCTGACACGTTCTTCTGGCAACATGTTTCTGTCTTCTTGCTTGATGTACCAGAAAACACACATAGATTCCTCGCCAGTATCTCCATTACAAGAATATTCTAGGGCGATATCATCCGATTCACACATCAGAATAGTTTGATTGCCTGAATCTTGAACTACAACCTTTCGAAACTGTGTGTTTCTTTTGCTGTCTCGTAATCGACGCTGCACACGTTTGTCTGTCAGAGTGGACACATACTCTTTCACAATACCAGTATGAAAACCCTCAACTGTGCAGTCAACTGTCTGTTCTTCGTCCACATCAGACAACTCAGGAGACACACCGATCTTGCTGTCTGTTGCTGGTTCACACGACAAATCAAGTGAATCTAGTGTGGCTGGGACATTCACTGCACTGTCGACACACAGCTCTGTGTACACGCTGGTTTGTTTTGATTCTGCATCCACTCTCTCACGATGCAGGGAGTCACTGTCAGACAACACCGGCTCTTCCAAAACACTGTCCTTGTCACCATGACGACTTGCCTGTCTTTCTTGATGTTGTCTACTTCTTTGGACGTCACGACGGATTTGGGAAGGGCACTTCTTGCGAAAATACTGAACTCGCGAATTACGGTTCAGCACTGGGTCCGCCATTTCTGTTGACACTGACTTGTCAGCTGGCTTCAGTCGCAAGACGAAGACAACGCTGCCGCTCTCCCCCGCGACTTTCCAGCTCGATAGGACGTTGTCGATCAGCAGGGCATTTAAAGTTGTTACTACAGTTGCTGGAAGGCCAGTAACTGACATTTTGAAGCTTAAATGCAAAAATTTGCAGCAGCTTACTAACAGCACGCCCTTTCAGTTCTCGTCCCGTCACGCCAACCCGAGAGAGAGAGAGAGAGAGAGAGTGGGGGGGGTAGTACGGTAGTACGGGGGGGGGGGGGGGGGGGGGGGGGGGGGATGGGGGGGTAGTACGGGGGAGGGGGGAGGGGGGGGTAGTACCGGGGGGGGGGGGGGGGGGGGGGATGGGTGGAGGCAAAAGAGATGCAGAGCCGTGATGGGAAAGGGAAGAGCCATTTACTAAATACGACATTTTTTTTTTTTTACTGAAGGTAATAGATAAGTACAATGACTTTTTTTCATCCAGCCCTCAAAAAGGGGAAAAAAGTATAAACAACAAAGCACAAGCAATATATACGAAAGAAAAAAATGGGAAGGAAAAGAGTAAAGGAAACGACAAGAAGAGAAAATACACCAAGAAAAAACAAATACATCAAGAACAAGAAGGTAGTAATGTTGTAGTAGTAGTAGTAGTAGTAGTAGTAGGAGTAGGAGTAGTAGTAGCAGCAGCAGCAGCAGCAGCAGTAGCAGTAGTAGTAGTAGTAGTAGTAGTAGTACTAGTAGTAGTAGTACTAGTAGTAGTAGTACTAGTAGTAGTAGAGAAGGTTATGTTCTACAATGCCGGGGATAGTGACGACAATGGCAGTGCCGACGATGATGATGTTGATAACAAAAACGACCCGATGGAAGATGATGGCGAGAGGGAGACAGACAGACAGACAGACAAACAGAGACAAAGAGAGAGAGTTTTCAGAAACAGAATTGCATAGTTGTGAGGAAATAACTAATGCAAAATCAATTTAAATTTTGGTAGGAAAGTACTTCTAACAAAGGCTTTCTACAAATGTCACACAAATAAATAGACAAAATGGCAATTAGACAGGAAACTGACATATTACCAAGCATGTAAACACAATCAAGCAAAGCATAATCACTGAATAGCAAACCGCTAAGTAGAAATTGTTGACCAATACATTTGTGGAAAAAAAGATGCCAGATTTTTACTTTTTTAGTAAAAAGTCATGATAAAATGTTTTGAATCTTTTGTGATTTGTTTCCGTTTTTAAAAAGACAGGAAGTCTGTCCCAAAGCCAGCTTCCAGAATAGGACAGACTTGATTTATATAGAGTAATTCTAGGTAGAGGAAGATCGATAGTGTGCGAGTGTCTAAATTCTTTAACTGTAAACATGTCTCTTAGTGACGGTGGGAATATACTATGAAAAAGTTTATGCATTAGAATTCCTTTGTTGAAAAATAGTTTGGAGTTAAATGGAAGGAGGTTATTATCTCTGTAGTCAGTATCAGTTTATGAAAGTGACTTATCTAATACAAGTTCAACAGCACGTTTATGAAGCCTAGTAATAGATTTAGTTAAGTTGTTGCTTGCCAGATCCCAAAGAGTGGAAGCATAATCTATGTTTGAATTTTATGAATAAAAGAATATTTTTCTTGCGCGCAGAGACAGAAAATGTTGTTTTTTTACGCAGTAAAAATAATTTTAAGGAAATGTTTTTGATAATATTTTGATGTGTTCTTTCCAAGATAAATTGTAACCAATAGTTAATCCTAATAGTTTATGACTTTAAATTTCTTCTATTAAAGCATCAATTATATAGAGTGATGGTTTAACTATGTTAAGATTTTGACGTTTTTGCCTAGTTGAAAGCATAAAGTTTTGTTAGGATTGAGAGCCATGTGATTTATATGTGTCCATTTGACAAGACTATCTATATTTTCTTGAATTACTTGAAAGACCTGGTACGGATCCTTATTGGTTGTGTCTATAGTGGTGTCATCAGCAAATTGTTCACAAGATGTTTGATAGATAAAGGCAAGTCATTGATATAGAGAGAGAATAGCAGAGGATCAAGAACAGACCCCTGAGGAACACCGTAAGTATTTGGAAGGTAATTAGAAAAGCAATTGTTGAGATAAGCTTTTTGTTGTCTGTTAAATAGAAAGGAACAAATCAGTTCGATATGTTAGGGAGATATCAGGGAGATATGTTATAGATGGCGAGTTTCTTTAAGAGGAGATTGTGGGCAAGGACGTCAAATGCCTTGGCAAAATCGACAAAGAGAACTCTGGTAAATTGGTTTTTGTTTGTATTAGATAGCCACCTTTCAGTGAATTTTTATAATGCTGTATTACAGGAATGGTTGGCTCTGAATCCAGACTGGTTGGGATATATGAGATTATACTTATTCAGATGAGTAAGAAGGCATTTATACATGTGCTCTTCTAAAGGTTTTGAAAGTGTTTACAAAATGGATATTGGTCTATAATTGGAAGGGTCAGTAGCCTTTCCTGATTTGAACAATGGAGCTACTTTGACTTGCTTTAATATTTTTGGAAATATGTTTTTACTTATACAAAGATTATTGATATATGTAAGTGTGTCTGTTATTACAGGAGCAGCTAGTTTTAGAATAATACCACCCAGTCCATCTACTCCATGTGTTGCTGTTTGTTTTAAACCTTTTAGAGAAATTAACACATCGTGGACACTAACAGGTGTGATGTTGAGCTTTGTATAGATGTTATGGTTAGGGCACAAGGTTTTTAGATCTTTTAAATCATTGCTATGTGAATTGCCATTTACTATTACCTGATCTGATACTGTTGAAAAATGATGACTTATTGCATCGTCTGATATATCTTTAATGTTATTTGAAGCATTTTCTTTAATTTTTTTTTGTTATTTTATTGATGGCTTTCCAAATGGTCTTACTATCTTTGTTTTTACCAACTAGTTGTTCAAAGTATTTCTTTTTTTCTGCTATTAAAAGATAAGTAACATATTTTCTTTGCTTTTTATAGTCTTTACGAGATCCTCTTTTTATCAAATTATCTCTTAAATGAATATTTTCTTGAACTTGTTTAGTGAGCCAGGGTGGTTTAATTTGGTATTTAACACTTTTTGTCTGAAGAGGAGCATTTTTATTGTAAATGGCACAGAAAATCTGACACCATTGGTCAAGAGCATGATTTGGATTGGTCAGCTGATAAAACCTGTTAAGTGGAGAGTTTATAAGATCTTGCAAGAAATTATCGTTCTCGAATTTAGAAAAGTTTCTATATGTAATAGTTTTATGATTAAGATTGGGTACTTTTATATTTAATGCTAGGAGGGGCTACTTTTTTTATCAGTTTAAGCTGAAAATGGACAAGGATAAAAAAAAAAATGATAAGGTTGAGACCTGGAACATTTGCAGTTTGACGAACAAAGAACCAGACATAGTAGAGTGCATGACCCAGCGCAAGTTTACAATATCAGGCATAACAGACACAAGTAAGAAAGGAACATGAACAAAGGAAACAGACGCCAACTATGTTCTCATTTGGAGTGGTGTAAGCAAGGCAGAGAGAGCAGCACATAATGTGGATTTCATCATACACCAGGGCAAGGCAAAGGACTTTGTGAGGACAGTGTTTATTTCAGAGAGACTCATGACGATTGGCATTAGAGAGGGCAACAAGATCAACAACTACATTCAAGTGTAAGTGCATGCACCATGTAATGGCTCCTACTCAGATGAGGATAAGAACTCCTTCTTTGAAAACTCTTGGACACCAACATATAACATCCCAGACCAAGAAGACCTGTACGTCATGGGAGATTTCAATGGCAGAGTTGGATTGAGAAGAAAACAATGGACAAAACAGCTTGGCCCATACAGTGAGCACAGGACATGATGCCACTACAATGGCAACCATGTATTGGGATTGTGTGCAGAGCATGACCTTATTGTCACCAACACCTTCGTCCAGCACATAACCACTCAGATCTACACCTGGTACCAATGTAATTACATCAATGTCTTATCTCAGATCGACTACACACGAGCAAGATCCAGAATGCAGACAAACATCAGAGACTCAAGAGCCATCCCCAACGCAGACCTGGACACAGACCACAGGCCAGTCATCACGATGCTGGACACAGACCACAGGTCAGTCATCACGATGCTGGACATTCAGAAGCAAAGGAAGTCCATCAAAAGGAAGAAACAGCAAGAAAGACTCAACATGCATAAGCTCCAAGAGGAAGAGGTGAAAAATAAGATCAGGTGCACCATCAGTGAAAAACGGCACTGTACTGACCCTACATCACTAAACGCAGAGGAAACTTATGGCATTTTCAAGACAGTTCTCCTGGACACTATAAAAGACGCCTGTGGCACCAAGAAGACATGAGGAAGAAACAGAAAGGCAACAGCATGGTGGAATGTAGAAGTAAAGGAGGCTATCAAGGAAAAGAAGAAACTATACAAGATCTGGGTCAAGTCAAAGGATGAAGAAGACTACATCAAGTACAGACTTGCAAGAAGACACAGCAAACAAGTTGTGAGAAAAGTAAAGGAAAAGCCATGTATCCAGTATGGGGAAAACTCTGTGAAGCATGCAAAACATCCCTAAGAGATTTTTGCAAGAGTGTGAAAGCGTTGAGAGTCTGAGTTGAACCTTTGCATCCAACCTCTAGACACTGCTGTGAAATATCTAGGGGAAAACTTCATCACCCAGACTGCCAGTCTTGCTACTATCAATTACGGTGTATTAGTGCAGTTTGAAAGTACCTGTCCACTGATGCAACATCCAAACTAATCAGGTCTCTCATTCTCTCACGTCTGGCCTTATGCAATTCTCTTCTGTCTGGTCTGCCATCATCATCCATCCACTCCCTTCAACGTATACAAAACTCTGCTGCCCGACTAGTCCTCAGACAGAAAAAATCTAACCACAGTACTCCTCTCTTGTAATCTCTCTACTGACTGCCTGTATCACAGAGAGTAAACTATAAGATCAGTACCATCTGTTACAAATGTCCTCCACAAAACAGCACCTTCCTACCTCTGTGAATGTCTTCACCTGTACACTCCTCGATCCCTCCTCTCTGCTGCAGATGCCTTGTGCTTACGAATACCTAGGTTCAACCAATCCACCATTGGCCGTTGCTCTTTAATCTATTTGTGGTACAGTAATCTGGAATGACCTCCCTCTCCCCCTTCCTCAAAAGCCTACTTATGACACTTAAATCCAGCCTCAAAACACATTTATTTCAAATCTAAGACTTTCCCCTCTTGTTTCATCTCATTTATGTCCCTACCCTTAACAGCTGAAACCCCCATCACCCTGTCAAAGTACACAACCTCTGTGTGTGTGTGTGTGTGTGTGTGTGTGTGTGTGTGTGTGTGTGTGTGTGTGTGTGTGTGTGTGTGTGTGTGTGTGTGTGTGTGTGTGTGTGTGTGTTTAACATTCATAAGCTCGCACATGCATGTGTGTGTGTGAACATATGGACAGTACCAACAATCATCAAGCTTTGTGGTAGTAATGGTAGTGGTGATGGCAGTTAGTGATGGTAGTGGTGATGGTGATAGTAGTTACAGTGTTTTAGGCAGTGGCAGTGTTGGTTGTGGTGGTAGTGTTGTATGGTGTGGCAGTGGTGTTCGTGAGGATGATGATGGGGGTGGCGTGATAGCAACCATGTGGGAAGCAGCAGGAGAGGGGTGGGGTAACAAAGGTGATGGTGATGATGGTGGTGGTAGTGCTAGTATTGCTGTAACTTGCACTCTTATTTTGTTGAAGTACACGATGTCAAAACTGGTCTGCAGGAGTGGGGAAAGATGGTTCTGTTGTTGACAGAGTGGATCCTTCATCTGAAGGACGTGTAAATGGTTAACAGGAGTGGGGGAAGATGGTTCTCTTGTTGGCAGAGAGGATCCTTCATCTGAAGGGTGTGGGTTTGAGTCTTTGTTGGTCTGCAGTGTTTAAGTCATTTATCATGCGTGTATTATTACTATTATTAATGATTTTTTAAAATTATTATTATTGTTTACGACTCTCTTCCTATTCCACGTGCTAAAGGATATGTCTTCTTCTTATCCTCTTGCAGTAATCACTTTCCAGTGTTCAAAGAGTATACAAATAGGATCTATGGCAGGTTACTGTAACCAATAAAATATTGGTATATCTAACAGGATTTTGTAAATATTTTGTAATATGTATATAGACACACACACACACACACATACACACACAGATATATATATATGGAGAGAGAGGGAGAGAGAGAGGTGTTTGTGTGTGTGTATAAACTCTGCAACTCGACTGGTCCTACGAAAGAAAAAATCTGAACACATCATTCCTCTTCTGCGATCTCTTCACTGGCTGCCTGTCTCACAAAGACTGAAGAATAAGATCAATACCCTCTGTTTCAAATGTCTCCACAAATCTGCTCCCTCTTATCTTTGTAACTGTCTTCACCTGCACACTCCATCCCGTTCCCTTCGTTCAGCCGCAGATACTTTGTGCTTTCGAACACCCAGATTCAAACAAACCATTGTTGGCCGTCGCTCTTTCTCTGTTTCTGGTCCATCCAACTGGAATGACCTCCCTCTTTAACTTCGCCAAAAGCCTTCATTTGATTCCTTCAAATCCAGCCTCAAAACACACTTATTTCCTACCTCAGACTCTCCCCTCATATCCGTCCCTACTTTTCAACAGCATCCTTCATCTCCTAAATGTGTTCGCGGTGTGTAAGTGTGTGTGTGTGTGTGTGTGTGTGTGTGTGTGTGTGTGTGTGTGTGTGTGTGTGTGTGTGTGTGTGTGTGTGTGTGCACGCGCGCGTGCATAAATTTGGAATATATTATTCATTATATTTGAGGAAAGTTGCAAGCATGAAACTAATTTGAGTGCAAGCGCTTCGACTTGTTTTACAAGATTCAGCGCTATATAAATTCAATACAATAATTTTATTATTAAAAATTTGCGTGCAAAAAAAATAGAATTGCACACAGATAGGTCTGCCCTTTAAAATGATTGGGGAAATAGTAGCCTCTCTCTCTCTCTCTCTCTCTCTCTCTCTCTCTCTCTCTCTCTCTCTCTCTCTCTCTCTCTCTCTCTCTCTCTCTCTCTTGTATACTTATGTCATCTACTAACGAAGGCATTAATAAGCGACTAGCAATTTATTTGTATAAAGGTTTTTGAAATTAGAAATACGGTCTGTACTTGAGGTATTATTCTTCAGTTCATAAATGTTTCATATGCAACATGCTTTGGAATGTTGATTGTATACACACACCCCCTTCATGAGGGGCCACGGCCTATAATGAATAAAACTTTCGCATTCGCATTCTCCTCTCTCTCTCTCTCTCTCTCTCTCTCTTCTCTCTCTCTCTCTCTCTCTCTCTCTCTCTCTCTCTCTCTCTCTCTCTCTCTCTCTCTCTCTCTCTCTCAAAAAAATGAGTGTTGATGGTGATCGTGTACTGCTTTGGGAATTATAAATTGGATATTATCTTTGAAATACACACACACACACTCTGTCTCTGTCTGTCTGTCTCTCTTTCACCTTTTATCGTTTTGCTTATAGTTATGGTGTATCCTGATGAAGGATTCATATTTTATATTTTCAATACTTATTGGACTTGTCCTCTGCACTTAAGTCTTAACGAGTGCCCTATTTCAATATCTTATTGTTATGTGTAACAAGTATATGCACCATTTGATAATGTGTAGATGTTTATCTTTGTGACTTATTAAGTTTGGTTGTTATTCTTCTTGGTTTTGTTGTTGTTGTTGTTGTTTCCTTTTATCTTTTTCTCTTCTTTTGTTGGTTTGGTTTTCTTTCTCTTTTATTTGTTTGTTTCGGTTGTGGGTTGGTTGTTGTTGTTTTTTGGGGGGTGGGGGTGGGGGGGAGGGGGGTGATGGGGGATGTTTTTAGGGTTTTCTTTTATTAGTTTGCTTTCGGGGGGGGGGGGGGGGGGGGGGGAGTTGTTGGGGGGGGGGGGGGGGGCTGCCTTGAAAAGGGTTATTTCCCCATGTTTCTACTGTGAGACTGTATAAGTGATGGGTTATTATTAAGATGTATCCCTACGGGCGGGGACTGGATGTAAAAAAGCACATGAGTGCTTATTCATTATCCTCGAAATAAAAGAATTTGTCATTGTCTCTCTCTCTTCTCTCTCTCTCTCTCTCTCTCTCTCTCTCTCTCTCTCTCTCTCTCTCTCTCTCTCTCTCTCTCTCTCTCTCTCTCTCCCTGAATTCCCCCCCCCCCCCACACACACACACTCACACACACACACACATACATACACACACTCACTCACTATCACTCACTCACTCACTCATATTGATTTGTTTGAGTTTTTTGTTTGGTTGTTTTTTGTTTTGGTGTATGTATGTATGTATGTGTGTGTGTGTGTGTGTGTGTGTGTGTGTGTGTGTGTGTGTGTGTGTGTGTGTGGAGGGGGGAACGGTGTTGGGTTTAAAAAAAAAAAAAAGTTTTTTTGTTTGTTTGTTGTTGTTTTTTGTTTCTTTGTTGTTGTTTTTTTCTTGTTTTTTGTTTGTCTGTTTGGGAGGGTGCTTTTGTCTATTTTTTGTTGTTGTTGTTGTTTTTTAAATTATTTTGTTTTCTGTTTTGTTTTTTGCTTTTTGGTGTGTGTTTTTTTTTTTTTGGGGGGGGGGGGCGTTTCTGGGGTTTATTTTGTCGTTTGCTCGTCCGGGGTTGTTTGTTTGTTTGTTTGTTTTTTCTTTTTCTCTCTTTTCTTTTAAAAAAAAGTTTTTCCCTTTGCTTCTACTGTTTGAAAATATGAGTACTGAGTGTATTTTCAATGTGACCCCACGGGCGGGGACTGGATGTAAAAAAGCACATGAGTACTTATTCATTATCCTGAAAAAAAGAATTTGTTTCTATTACTTACAATGTGTAGATGTTCTTTTTATGACTTTATTGGCTTTTTTCCCCCTCTTTATTATGTGAGTGTATGGGTATTGCACTTATTTTATTATCATGACATTCAATTTGTATGAGTATAATTAAAAAGTGTTTGTGTTGATCGTGTGCTAATGTGAGTATTACATATTTAGTATTATCCCTGAATTCCCCCCCCCCCCCCACACACACACACACACACTCACACACACACACACACACATACATACACACACTCACTCACTCACTCACTCACTCACTCACTCATATTCTCTCCTTCAATGACTGTATAGGTTTAGATTTCTTCTTTGTTTTGTTTCTTGTTTTTATTGTGTGGATGTATGGGTATTAAATTTATTTAATTATCATGACATATAATTTGAAACGAATATAATCTAAAATGAGTGTTGATGGGATCGCATACTGTTTTGGGAATTATGTATTGGATATTATCTCTGAAAAACACACACACACTCTCTCTGTCTCTCTGTCTCTTTCTCACCTTTTATCGTCTCGCTTATAGTTATAGTGTATCCTGATGAAGGATTCATATTTTATACTTTCATTACTTTATTGGACTTGCCTCTGTACATAAGTTTTAATGAGTGCCCTATTTCAATATCTTATAGTTATGTGTAACAAGTATATGTACCATTTGACATTGTGTAGATGTTTATCTTTATGACTTATTAAGTTTGGTTGTGTTATTTTCTTGGCTCTGTTGTTGTTCTTGTTGTTGTTGTTTGTCTGTTTTTTCTCTTTTTTATCTTCTTCGGTTGGTTTGGTTTTTCTTTCTCTTTTGTTTGTTTGTTTGTTTTGGTTAGGGTTTTTTTGGGGGGTGGGGGTGGGGGGTGGGTATTTTAGGGTTTTCTTTTATTTGCTTGCTTTGGGGGAGGGGGTGGTTGTTGGGGGGGAGCTGTTTTGAAAAGGGTTATTTCCCCTTGTTTTTATTGTGAAACTGTATAAGTATTGGGTTATTATTATTAAGATGTATCCCTAACGGGCGGGGACTGGATGTAAAAAAGCACATGTGTGCTTATTCATTATCCTCGAAATAAAAGAATTTGTCATTGTCATTGTCTCTCTTCTCTCTCTCTCTCTCTCTCTCTCTCTCTCTCTCTCTCTCTCTCTCTCTCTCTCTCTCTCTTTTGACAATGTGTAGATGTTTATCTTTATGACTTATTAAGTTTGGTTGTGTTATTTTTCTTGGCTCTGTTGTTGTTCTTGTTGTTGTTGTTTGTCTGTTTTTCTCTTTTTTATCTTCTTCTGTTGGTTTGGTTTTTCTTTCTCTTTTGTTTGTTTGTTTGTTTTGGTTAGGGTTTTTTTGGGAGGTGGGGGTGGGGGGGTATTTTTAGGGTTTTCTTTTATTTGCTTGCTTTGGGGGGGGGGGGTTGTTGGGGGGGGGGGGGAGCTGTTTTGAAAAGGGTTATTTCCCCTTGTTTTTATTGTGAGACTGTATAAGTATTGGGTTATTATTATTAAAATGTATCCCTAACGGGCGGGGACTGGATGTAAAAAAGCACATGTGTGCTTATTCATTATCCTCGAAATAAAAGAATTTCTCTCTCTCTCTCTCTCTCTCTCTCTCTCTTCTCTCTCTCTCCTCTCTCTCTCTCTCTCTCTCTCTCTCTCTCATAGGTAGAAGTGAAACCTTCTTTTCCAATAGTTTCCTCCTTTGTCATATAGACATACAGACAAACAATCACGGAATGGTGGTATAGTCTGTGTGAATGTGTTCAAAGACGTGTTCACATTCCCCCACGCACAAACAAACGTGACACTGTACCCAAACTTTAGGTCAAGAAAAGAAAAAGTATCATTCCGTTACTCTTTTCCTAGTTTTCCCATTATAAAGTACTTTAGTCTATCAAAATAATAAAACATTTCCTCGGAGATTCACATAGTTAACCCACTAACTTTCCAGCAACAAAAACACAGTCATTCACCCACCCAATCACATACTTGGCCAGCACAACAAATTAAGGTGATCTTTTCTTTTTGTTGTTGGTCCCAGGTTGACAGTTGAGCACAGATAATCCTGACACTCAATCTCTGTTGAAGATGCTGATAAGCTGGCAGTGCCCCATCCCGGCACTGATATTTTCAGGTAGCGTGCCATGGGCCTGTTGAACCTGGTGGAGTCTATCCCTCTCCAAGCTGCTGGGTGCATGCTGGGTATTGTTACAACATCCATTCCGTCCATCATACTTGGCTACTCTTACAGGGATAAGATGGATGTGGTTTTTTTAACGTTTGCATACGAAGTTCTACGTGTGTTCCACGTAGGCCTCCCAAGTTCAGCAAAAGATTTTTTTCTGGGAAACGGTGCCAGTGTTAACCTAATGGGGGACAATCCTTTCGACCATCTCAGCAAACATTGGAACCCCGTGCCCTCAGTTACTGTCTTTCATGACCTCGATGCTCTAGCCGTGTTGTCCTCACAAAGTAAAAGTCATTCTTTAAAAAAAAGAAAAATGCTGATGGACAAAATGTCAGCCCTTTTACAAAGCTTTCTGTCAACATACTATGTGATTAAACCTTTTTTTTCCATTTTGACAAGGAGCCAGGGTAGGGGAAGGGGGGGGGGGGGGGGGTAGCCTTCAAGTTCTTTGTAGCTGAACTTCACATAGAGGAAGATTTTGAACCTGAAGAAATGACGCAAAATATGACGTTATCTGTCAATTGTGTTGGTTTGTCCCTGTGCAGTTTTTGTTGCCACTTCAGGCAGACAGAAAGACAGACACTACGTAAGATTAGGTCTTCTTTCTTTAAAAAAAAAAAAAGGAAAAAAAATCTTTGTCTAGACTGGTATGAACAACATGTCTGAAATGACTTCACTTGACTCATTGAGTGTTCTTTGCACATTACACTAATGTTTTTAGCGTTTCATTTATTATTATTATTATTATTATTACTACTATTATTATTGTTGTTGATGATGTTGTTGGTAGTAGTAGTAGTAGTCGTCGTCGTCGTCGTCGTCGTCTTCTTCTTCTTCTTCTAGTGGTTGTTCTTGTGGTTGTTGTTATTATCATCATCTTCTTCTTCGTCGTCGTCAAACGCTAAGACAGCATCTAATGTTCTCTGTCACATGAGTGATAATGGGTTGTGCTGCCCTAAGGCAACTGACAAATCAGGCCCAGCGCATCCGACTTCAGCATGGGAGAGAATTGTTGTTTCATAGATCTTTCTGGAGAAAAAGCAGGAGAATGGACCAAGAAGGCAGAAAATAAGACAAGAAGGAGGTGACAAGAAGAAATGGAACAAGGCAGAAACAAAGAGAGGAATAGAAAAAGGAATTCGTGCCACAGAATTTCCAGAAAGTGGAAATGTTATTTATACTGATAACCCCCTCCTCCCTCCCCCCCCTCTCCCCCTTGCATCACCACGGGGGCTATTAGTAGTAGTAGTAGTAGTAGTAGAAGTAGTAGTTGTAGTAGTAGCAGCAGTAGTAGTATAGTTTTAGTGGCATTATTATTATTATTATTATTATTATTATTATTATTATTGGTTGTTGTTATAATAATAATAATAATTATTATTATTATTATTATTATTATTATTATTATTATTCATACACAATTGCTACAGGTATGTTGAACATGGTGGAATCCATCCTTTTCCTTGTTTCTGGCAGCATGATCGGTATTGTTACGTCAACTGTTCCATCCACAATAACTGGCTACTCTTATAGGGGAAAGATTTTTAAACGTTTGAGTATGATGTTCTGCGTGTGTTCTCTACAAAAGACCCCAGTTCAGCTTATCATTTGAAAAAAATTCAGAAACCCCCAGTGATAATTTGAACCTCATGGGGGAAGCACATTGGTAGGCCTCAGCAAATATTCGAACCTGTGCCCTCAGTAATTTCTTTATTAGCAAAACGCTCTAACCTCTTGGGCCCTCGCAGCAAAATGGGCTAAAGACAAATGGACATTACTCAGGGTCTAGAATTAAAGACTTTGGCTTTAAAATTTTATCTGTCAACTTTGTCTGTGGTGAAACTCTTTTTCAGGAGGGTGGGGGTTATATTTCAATGTCTTGTAGCTGGAGCGAAGGTAAATACACATTTTCAACATGAAGAAATGTAAAACGTGACGTTATGTATCACTTGAGTTAAACTGATCTGTCCACTACTTTCTGTCCTCACTTGGTTTTTTTCATTTCTTGAAATACTGTGTGGAAGCTACCCAAGCGTAGGCTAATATTTCATGTACCAGCAGCAGTAATTTGCGGAATGAAATAGCAGTAGTGGACAGGTCGTAGGAAATGTAATTTATCTTCAGATACATAGTCATGGATTACCCAATCAATTATAAAGATTACAGCTTTGATGAAGAAAATGGACTGAACAGAAAAAAGGTAGGGGAAATATCGTTGAAGAGTGCATTATATCAGCCCACTTTGTGTTTTGTATGCCTTCTTTTTACAATTTTTGGCGTCAATTCCAATATACTAGTACTGTAGATCTAGCTGAGTGTCAAAACCAAGTTTAATGACATAATGAACCTTTTCAGAGTATTGGTTGTTGCAGATTTTCTTTTTGTGGTGAACTATCCATTTGCTAGTTTTTATCATTTCCATAATGTCCACATCTAAACGTTCTTCACAATCACCAGCTTCGGGAATAGAGCCATTTCAATTCAGATCAGTTTAATGATGGCGATTGCTAGATTTTCAAGTGTCACCAGGCAGGGCCTTATCTGGAATCCACAAGGGAAGCGGAAAGTTGGTCGACCAAAACAGACCTGGTGCAGAAGTGTTGATGCAGAGACGAAGGCAGCCGGAATGACATGGGCCGAGCTGAAGAGGATCTCCCAGAGTCGAGTTCGTTGGAGGGGTGTTGTTGGGGCCCTATGTTCCCCAGGGAATCCAGAGGCAGAAGTGAAGTGGTGGTCTAGGTACAAGTCTTTCGGATGAGACAAAAATCCGAGGTCCCATGTGTTACACATAACTTTTAGCACACAGGAAGGAACACAACGACAACAAGACCCTGACAAAAGTGTGTAGAAGAAAAATCCACTCTAACAGGGAAGCAATCACAGCTGCAGAAAGAAGAAAAGGAAACAATAAAGTGTGGCGCTGCTCTTGTGGCGATGCGCTCTCCCCATCTGCACTGACTTAAAGTGATAGACAATACAATGCATTACAATACAATACAGTACGATACAATACAATACATACATACATACACACATACATACATACATGCATATATACATACATGTCTATAATTAGAGAGTGTGTGTGCCAGTGTGTAAGCGTTTATGTGTGTGTGCGCGCGCGTGTCTGTGTGTGTATGTGCGCGAGCACGCCCGTGTATATTGCTATTTTATAAAATTTCAGCTTCCGATTTCCTCAGGAGTCTGATTTATCACATTATGACACTACAAAGAGACACAAACAGACAGACACATACATACATATATACATACATACATACATACATACATACATACATACATACATACATACATACATACATACATACGTTCGTACGTACGTACGTACGTACGTACGTACGTACGTACGTACATACATGCATGCATACATGCATGCATACGTACCTACGTGCGTATACGAGCGTACATACATACATACATACATACATACATACATACATACATACATAATAATACATACATGAGAAAGACAGACAGATAGGTAGATACACAGATAGATAGATAGATAGATAGATAGATAGATAGATAGATAGATAGATATATAGATAGATAGATAGATAGATAGGCAGATAGATAGATAGGCAGATAGATAGATAGGCAGATAGATAGATAGATGGATAGATAGGCAGATAGATAGATAGATAGACAGATAGATAGATAGATAGATAGATAGATAGATAGATAGATAGATAGATAGATAGATAGATAGATAGATAGACAGATAGATAGATAGACAGATAGATATGCAGATAGATATAGATAGATATAGATAGATAGATAGATTTTATGAATGGTAACGTCATAATTTACAAACAAAAGTGTTCTCCATACTACTACTGGTATACAAAGTATTTCTGGTGTGACTTCTCTCAACACCTTCTGCAGCTGTTGCAACACTGCACTGATAGTTTGGTGTACAGTGCAACAGGCATTTTGAGCCTGGTGGAGTCCATCTCTCTCAAAGTTACTGAGTGCATGCTCGATACTCTTACGTCATCCATTCCATCCATTACAGCTGCTTGCTCTTATTGAAATATAGTGGATTTTTTTCGTTTGCATAGGATAGTGTGTGTGTGTGTGTGTGTGTGTGTGTGTGTGTGTGTGTGTGTGTGTGTGTGTGTGTGTGTGTGTGTGTGTGTTCCCCAGAAAGGACTTTGTTTCATGTTGGTATCCAGGTAGTGGCAGTGTTAAATTCAGAAGGGAGGGGCGGGATTCCTTGAACACCTCATAAAACATTCGAATCTGCGCCCTCAGTTACTGCCGTTTTTGAACATACAATAAGGATCACTGGATATATTCAATCAAAACAACAGTCGGTAACAATCGATTTGAACATGTGTGGAAGAATCGTAATACATTAAACATCAAAATATTACTTTTTTGCTATACCAATACAGCTACAAGAACTGTAGGGAGCTTTTAGGAGTCAACAAAACGCCATTTTCTAAGTTAAATTTTTACAACACAGTTTCATATGTTTATACACTGGAGACATAACTATAAGTGTGCAAGAATAAAAATTATAAACGCATATTTAGCAAACTTTGCACTAGCTCCCATATTATATTGATTAGTATTGTTTTCTGTTGTATTGTATACCACTTTAAGCTGATTGCAGATTTCTCTGTGTAAATTCTGGGTTACTTTTCGGGGATCGCTACCCTTTATTTTCTTTTTTTCTTTCTGTTTGGTGCGAATTTGTTTCTCAATCAGAGCGGCTTTCTTTCTACAGAATTTTCCCATGGACAAATTTTGTCGGCAAAGGTTCTTTTACATGGTGTAAAAATGTTTTGCACACAGGACCTTAGTGTAACGTGTCATCCAAAAGACCAGGGACCATACTACCAGTAGTGAATAGGGAAAAAGTTTCGGACACAAATGAGGATAATACCCGGATTTTTCACTATTCAGGCAGGTGTGTTACCTCTACACCACAATCCATAAACCAGTAGAGAGCAAGGAAATAACCAAATATAGGGAGAGTGATACAAACATGTAGAACTAAGTGTTGTAATACAATAGAGGATGATCATAATTTAGATCTACTTGATGTATTTATGATGTGTTATAATTAAGATATAACTGTATGCCAATGCTACAAAAGTGGACCATTCTTCTTCCACAAGAAAAGAAAAACATTAAAAAGAAACCTGCATACATCCATCCTGTATATAGTTTAGGAAATGTTCTCTGTTCATAATCCTGTTTGTGTCTCAAAGAAGTCTCCTTCTGACTTAACAAAAATGTGTTCTAACTCTGATTCCCGACTTCAGCCTTAAGAAATGACGTCACACAAAGTGACGATCTCTCAATTGCGTTTGCTTAATCTGCATAAGGCTTTGTCGTTACTTCGTTATCTACGTCAAGGAAAGATCTTACTGTGTTTTCACAGGAAGGACGCATTCTTTAGTTGCAGATACCGTTTGCAGAGAAAGACCCATATAGTCTTAAGATTCAAAGGAAGTATAAAGTCAATAACTTCGAATACATTGTCATGGATTACCCAACAGATAGTGACTATGACTACTTAGATCTGGAAGAAACTGATGTGATCAGGACAGAGGTAGGGGCAGCGTCCTTGGAGAAAAATCTTAGACTGCCTATTCTGTTTTATTGGTGCCTTCCTGTTTCAATAGTTGGGGTCATTTCCAATGTGCTGGTATTGTGGATCTGGCCGAGTGTCAAGACAAAGTTCAATGACACTGTGTATCTGTTCAGAGCAGTGGCTCTTGCGGATTTTTTGTATGTGTTCAGTTTTCCATTTACTCGTTTTTACAAATTTCAGGATATTCACCTCTGGATTTTTTTCGCCATACTCTGCTACTCACATAGAGCCATTTCGCTTCACATCACTTTAATGCTGGCGATCGCTCAAATTACCAAAGTATACTATCCCCTACATGCTCCAAAGATGTGGTCTCATTCTCGCCTCCGATTAGGGATAATGATAATCATCTTCTGTAACTTATCAATGCTTGCAAGTATAGCCGGAAGACGGCTCTACATGCCACTTAAGTACTGGAATTGGTTTCTTTTGGTACTTAGGAGAATAATATCGCTGATTGTGCCAGTTGTGGCCCAAAACTTGCTTATGTTAATGGTGGTGTTGAAAGTAAGGCAGTTTTCAAAAACAGTTGCACCTTTAGGTGACACACAAATTTTACATCCGCCAGAACAGAGACAGACCATGACTAAACAGGAGAACCAAGTACAACCAGCTCACAAATCAGAAATTTTGTCTTCATTGCAGATGGGACATCGACTTTCAGCATGCGATGCAGGGCCACAGGATCCACTGACACCTGTGGCCAGAGACGAGACTGCTCAGTCAGACCCCACAGCAGAAGGACAGCTGAAAACAAAACACAGGAGTGTGGACTGTGAAGCAGAGCCTGAACCTACACAAGAGGAAGATCCGCTCCCTAAAACAGAACCACAAAGTGTCAAACAGAGACACTCATCAGGCCCATGTGACGACAGAACGATTGCATTGCAACCAATGAGTGCCTCCAACAAATTTCTAAATGACATAGATAGTGCAATTATCTACGTGCTGCTTGCTATCTGTGTATCTACCATCGTCGCCCACTTGCTCTGCTCAGTAGTAGGCAGTTTATATAAGAAACCTTATGGATTTGACATATTAAAAACTCCCTACTTGTCTTACGCTTGCAAAGTCGTCATTCTCATCAACCACGGCATCAATCTGGTGTTTTACCTCTTCATCAGCAGCTTCCGTCAAGCCCTCCTCTCCAAGTGCACAAGACTGGTGGACAGAGTCAACCCTTTTTCTTCTGTTAGCGGCAAGGCCACGTATCCCGGGATAGGCTCAGAAAGGACAGCACTGGACAGCAACAGGGAGATGTAGTCTCCAATCACCTTGGAGCAAGAGCCGTCATCTAGCAAGTATGTTGCCTCCTCCACCAAAAATATGCCTTCTGGACTTCGTCAATGACTTATAGCTGCTTCAAGAGGCAAAATGGCTAGTGACGTTAAAAAAAACCACAACCACTCCCTCTTCCTCCCTCCCCCCCCCCCCCCCTCACACTACACACACATTCACACACACACAACACACCACACACACACACACACACACACACCCACACACACACACACATCACACATTTCACTTTATTTTATTTTATTTCATGCCACTTTAAGTCACAGCAGATCAATTTTCCCTTAAATTTGGGCTGCTCTCCCAGAGAGGGAGAGCGTTTCGCCACAAGAGTAACGCCACCCATTATTTTTTTCTTGACCTGCTGCAATTGTATTTGTTTCCCTATCAGTGCGGCTTTTTCTAGAGAATTCTGCTTGATGCTTAAGGTTCTTTTACGTATGCTAAATAATTATGTGAATCACATAGAACCTTGGTTTATCGTCTCATCTGAAAGACTGGCACCCAGACCATCACTCGTGGTCTAAAGTATGGGGGAATGTTTCCGCCCCGGACTTTTTGCTTTCTAGGCAGGTGCAGCTCAAACAAACAAAACAAAACAAAACAAGAAAACAACGAATTGGACACCCAGTGGCTTATTTCTGCACAAGGCACTTACACGTGTCCTTGCATCTTTTTGTATGCACAAGCTCACATACACACACATATAGGCCTACACGTTGCGCACACATGCCCGCCCATATCCATGGAAGAATGGTCTAGTGGTTAAAGCATCATGGAAAGCAAGAGGTGAAGGATTCGATTCCTGTTGAACGCTTGATTTCCTCCAATGAAGTAGCCTTGAGTAATGATCTGGGGACAAGTCCTTTGCATGTAGCAAAGGAAGGCAAGGCAAGGCAACAGTACATTCAATAAAAAAAACAAAAAACAACCATGTTGTGTTTTTATCACGAATCCCGACCCTCATTAGGGCTTTGTATTACATTTTAAAATGGTAAATAATACAGTATAAAATCGTGATATACAAGGGTTTTTGTTTGGATTTTTTTTAAAAGTATAATTGAATATAAATGTTGGTATATATAAAAAGCTTTGTCAACATTGAAAACACCTTGAGCACTTTGAATGCAGTATGGAGAGACTGTGAGATATAGAAGATATGGGGAAAGAAGAAGAAATGACAGGGAAAGAGAGAGATAGAGAAACAAAATGATAGAGATATAGCTGCTGTTGCTGCTGCTGCTACTACTGCTTCTGCTCCTGCTGCTTCTGCTTTTGCTCGTGCTGTTGCTTCTTCTGTTGTTTTTGTTGTTGTTGTTGCTGCTGCTGCTGCTGGTGGTGGTGGTGGTGCTGCTGCTGCTACTGATGATGATAATAATCTTTCTATCCAATGGTGACTGGTAAGCATTGGCCTCTCCACGTGCAGATGCTGGAGGCTCTTCCAGTTTTAAAAATAGCATTACTACTTCTGAAAGTTTATCTCATTTTCTCAGTCTTTCTTTGTTTCTGTGGGTATTTTTTTCTTTTCTCTCTATCCTCTCTCATTTTGTTCATGATGTTCTTCCTTCTTAATTTATTTGTCTGCGTTTTTCCTGGAAAGGCTGGCAAGACTTTTCTCTCAACACATTATGCAAAATTTTCTCTGGCTTTTTTTCTCTTTTTTATTACTCTAACGTGTAGGTCTTATATTTGTTAACTTAAGGATAGGCAAGGGATGTCCCTTCTGTGGTATAATGGTATTTTATAGGTACATCATTATATGTTCCATACCTTAATCGCTTGTTGTCTTTGTTGTAACATGAGGTTGTTAAAGATGGTAGACGTTCCCCAGCTTGACACCGTGGGAATTACCCAGCTGTTCTGCAGGTGTTCCACGCAAGGGACCTCCATTCCTCTTAATATCCAAAAGATTTTTAAAGAAACATATATATATATATATTGTAACTTCAGGGCTAAAATGCTGTGAGACACATCAGCCAACACTCAAACCTGTACCCTCAGGAACTCTAGCATAATTCTCTTATAATTTGGCTATGGTATAATTATAGAGATCTAAATAACTAAATTGTAGGCCTCAGAAAAATACATGCCCAAAAGATTATTTGTTTATGTTTGTTTATACCACTTTAAGTCACGGCAAATTTCTTTGCATGAAATACAGGCTGCTCTCCCTGGGGAGAGCGCCTTACCACAAGAGCAGCGCCATCCATTATTTTCTTTTATTTTCCTGTCTGCAGTTAAAGCATCTACTATTAAGATATTAGGATAATGAGGAAAGTAACACAACAAGGACTGATGTAGGGGCAGCATCGTTGGAGACCATTTTTCATTCGCCTAGTAGGTTTTATGTGTGCAGTCCTTTCACCATCACTGGCCCCATTCTAATGTGCATGTATTGTGGATCTGGCTGACTGTCATGGTGACCTATCAGGATAGGCTGTGTCTGTCTGTTCAGAGCATTGTCTGCTGCAGATTTAACTTTCTGGTCAATCACCCGGGTGGGTTGGGTTGTTGTTGTTTTTTTTTTTATACATTTCTCTTGATATCCACATCAAAGTGTTCTTCAGCACCATCTGCTTTAGTAATAAGTCCACTTCAATTCAAATCACTTTACTGCAGATGAGTGCTAGATTTATCTGGGGGTTTTCCTTTACATGCCTACAAAATGTTATTTCACTTCCGCCTTAACATGCGTGATGTTGAATATATTCTGTAACTTACCACTGCAAACACTTCTGCATGGCAGACCCTTCTCTTTGCCTGAAAAATACTTCAAGTTTGTTGTTCCTGTAATTAGGAAAGGAATAATGATGATTATGCCTATTGTGACCCAAACGTGCTGATGTTGATGATGGTGATGGATCTATCTGAGGCGATTTTTCAAAGTTACACCTTTATGTGACGCAAAGGTATCACAGCTGCCAGAACAGAGGCATAGCATGTGCGAACAGGAGGATCAGGTACAGCCACCTCACAAATCAGAAACTTCCTCTACCTGCAGACTGGACATCTGCTTGCACTTGAGCACAGAGAGACAGCGTGTGATGCAGGCCCACAGGATCCACTGACACCAGTGGACAGAGAAGAGACTGCTCAGTCAGACCACACAGCAGAACCACAACTGAATACAAATCAAGGGGGTGTGGTCTATGAAGAACAGCCCGAAATTCAACAACAGAGAGACCCACTCCCTGAAACTAAAAAACAGAACACCACATAGAATCCTCAATACAGGGAGGAGAATCACATCCAAGTAATAAAAGAAGCACTTCATAGCAGCCAGTGAGTGCCTGAAAAAGCTCCAGACTGGTATAGACATAGAACTATGTATGTAGTGCTGGCCATCTGCGTCTGCAAGTTTGTCAAGCCTATGTTCTGCTTGGTAGAAAATATAGTTTACCATTTGAAAATATTCAAGGCTGCCACATGGGTTTACACATACGATGTCATCATTATCATTAACCACAGCACTAATTTGGTGTTTTAACTCTTCATCAGCAGCTTCTGTCAATCCCGCCTCTCCAAGTGCAGAAGACTGAGGGACACAGTCAAATCTTTTTCTTCTGTTAGCTTGAAGTCCACCTATCAAATGATGAAAACATCACTGGATAACAGCAGGGAGACATAGTTTCATTGTGTGTCAGAGAAAGAGATGTCATCGGCAAATATATGCCTTCTGGACTTTGTCAATGTCTAATAACTGCTTCAAGTGGCAAGGTGGTCAGTGACTTGTAAAACAAGAAACCACACTCACCTTACACACACACTCACACACACACACACACACACACACACACACACACACACACACACACACACACACACACACACACACATCACTCACACACACACACACACACACACACACACACACACACACACACACACACACACACACACACACACACACAAGCCCAAACAAATAAAACAAAACCAGTGAATTGGACACCTAGTGGCTTTTTTCTAAGCATCTTCACAATACAGACACATACACTTTATCGTTTTTTTTTTTATCGAGGATAATGGAATAAGCACTTGTGTGCTTTTTATATCCAGTCCCCGTTTGTATGCGGTTTTGTAAATTCTGTCATCTGCTCCCACCGGCTCCCAATGGCCTACTC
>CM054138.1:68855321-68865321 GCA_028751875.1 Rapana venosa
TCATAATCATGTTTTTGTCTCAAAGAGGTCTCCTTCTGACTTAACAAGAGTGTGTTCTAACTCTGACTCTGAGTTACGTTTTCAGCCCTCAGAAATGACGACATCTCTCAATTGCGTTAATTGCTTTGTCGTTGCACGTCAAAGAAAGACCTTACTGTGTCTTCACAGTAACTGTGCATTCTTAAGTTGCAGATGTACTTTGCAGAGTAAGACCCATATAGTCTAAAGTTCAAAGGAAGTGTAAAGTCAATAACTTCGATTACATTGTCATGGATTACACAGATTATTACTATAATGACATTAAGCTCTTTGAGGACAATATTGGACTGAGCAGGACAGTGGTAGGGGCAGCGTCCTTGGACAAAAATCTTAGAGACCCTATCCTGTTTTTTGTGTGCCTTCCTATTTCAATATTTGGGGTCATCTCAAATGTGCTGGTATTGTGGATCTGGCTGAGTGTCAAGACAAAGTTTAATGTCACTGTGTATCTGTTCAGAGCATTGGCTCTTTCGGATTTTTTGTATGTGTTCAGTTACCAATTTACTCGTTTTTACATATTTCAGAATATCCACACCAGAGCAGTTTTCGTCATTTTCTGCTACTCACATAGAACCATTTCACTTCACATCACTTTAATGTTGGCCATTGCTCAATTTATTAAATTATACTATCCTCTACATGTTCAGAAGATGTTGTCTCGATCTCGCATCCGATTAGGGACAATGATATTAATCTTCTGTAACATATCACTGCTTGCAATTATATTTTGCAGAAGATTCTACATGCCTGAAAAGGACTGGAAGTGGTTTCTTTTGGTACTTAAGAGAATAATATCGCTGATGATGCCTGTGGTTACCCAGAACGTGCTTATTTTAATGGTGGTGTTCAGATTGAGGCCTTTCTCCAAATCAGTTGCACCTTTGTGTGACACACAAGTTTTACATCAGCCAGAAGAGGGACAAACCATGTCTAAACAGGAGAATCTAGTACAACCAGCTCACAAGTTGGATATTTCGTCTGCATCGCAGACTGGACATCGCCTTTCAGCATGTGATGCAGGGCCACAGAATCCACTCACACCTGTGGCCAGAGAAGAGACTGCTCAGTCAGACCCCACAGCAGAAGGACAGCTGAAAACAAAACAAAGAAGTTTGGACCGTGAAGCAGAGCCAGAAACAATACAAGAGGAAGACCCGCTCCAAAAACAGAACCACAAAGAATCAAACAGATATATTCTGAGCAGGGAGTAAAACCAGGCCCATGTGATGATAGAACGATTGCATTGCAACCAATAAGTGCCGCCAACAAGCTTCTGAATGACATAGATAGTGCAATCATCTACGTGCTGCTTGCTATCTGTGCATCTACCTTCGTCGCCTACTTGCTCTGCTCAATAGTTTATAGTTTATATAAGGAACCCTATGGATTTGGCATAATAAAAACTTTCCACTTGTCTTACACCTGCAGTGTTCTCATTCTCATCAACCACAGCATCAATCTGGTGTTTTACCTCTTCATCAGCAGCTTCCGTCAAACCCTCCTCTCCAAGTGCAGAAGAGTGGTGGACAGAGTCAACCCTTTTTCTTCTGTTAGTGTGAAGGCCACGTATCCCGGGATAGGCTCAGAAAGGACAGCACTGGACAGCAACAGGGAGATGTAGTCTCCAATCACCTTGGAGCAAGAGCCGTCATCTAGCAAGTATGTTGCCTCCTCCACCAAAAATATGCCTTCTGGACTTCGTCAATGACTTATAACTGCTTCAAGAGGCAAAATGGCTAGTGACGTTAAAAAAACCACAACCACTCCCTCTTCCTCCCTCCCACCTTCCCTTTTGCACACTAACACAAACATTCACACACACACACACACACACACACACACACACACACACACACACACACACACACACACACACCATTTCACTTTATTATTTTTTTTTCATGCCACTTTAAGTCACAGCAGATCAATTTTCTCTTAAATTTGGGCTGCTCTCCCAGAGAGGGAGAGCGTTTCGCCACAAGAGTAACGCCACCCATTATTTTTTTCTTTACCTGCTGCAATTGTATTTGTTTCCCTATCAGTGCGGCTTTTTTCTAGAGAATTCTGCTTGATGCTTAAGGTTCTTTTACGTATGCTAAATAATTATGTGAATCACACAGGACCTTGATTTATCGTCTCATCTAAAAGACTGGCACCCAGACCACCACTCATGGTCTAAAGTATGGGGGAATGTTTCCGCCCCGGACTTTTTGCTTTCTAGGCAGGTGCAGCTCAAACAAACAAAACAAAACAAAACAAAACAAGAAAACAACGAATTGGACACCCAGTGGCTTATTTCTGCACAAGGCACTTACACGTGTCCTTGCATCTTTTTGTATGCACAAGCTCACATACACACACATATAGGCCTACACGTTGCGCACACATGCCCGCCCATATCCATGGAAGAATGGTCTAGTGGTTAAAGCATCATGGAAAGCAAGAGGTGAAGGATTCGATTCCTGTTGAACGCTTGATTTCCTCCAATGAAGTAGCCCTTGAGTAATGATCTGGGGACAAGTCCTTTGCATGTAGCAAAGGAAGGCAAGGCAAGGCAACAGTACATTCAATAAAATAAAAAAAACAACCATGTTGTGTTTTTATCACGAATCCCGACCCTCATTAGGGCTTTGTATTACATTTTAAAATGGTAAATAATACAGTATAAAATTGTGATATACAGGGGTTTTTGTTTGGATTTAAAAAAAAATATAATTGAATATAAATGTTGGTATATATAAAAAGCTTTGTCAACATTGAAAACACCTTGAGCACTTTGAATGCAGTATGGAGATACTGTGAGATATAGAAGATATGGGGAAAGAAGAAGAAATGACAGGGAAAGAGAGAGATAGAGAAACAAAATGATAACGATATAGCTGCTGTTGCTGCTGCTGCTACTACTGCTTCTGCTCCTGCTGCTTCTGCTTTTGCTCGTGCTGTTGCTTCTTCTGTTGTTTTTGTTGTTGTTGTTGCTGCTGCTGCTGCTGGTGGTGGTGGTGGTGCTGCTGCTGCTGCTGCTGCTGCTACTGATGATGATAATCTTTCTATCCAATGGTGACTGGTAAGCATTGGCCTCTCAACGTGCAGATGCTGGAGGCTCTTCCAGTTTTAAAAATAGCATTACTACTTCTGAAAGTTTATCTCATTTTCTGTCTTTCTTTGCTTCTGTGGGTATTTTTTCTTTTCTCTCTATCCTCTCTCATTTTGTTCATGATGTTCTTCCTTCTTAATTTATTTGTCTGCGTTTTTCCAGGAAAGGCTGGCAAGATTTTTCTCTACACATTATGCAAGAATTTTCTCTGGCTTTTTTCTCTTTTTTATTACTCTAACGTGGAGGTATTATAACTGTTAACTTAAGGATAGGCAAGGGATGTCCCTTCTGTGGTATAATGGTATTTTATAGGTACATCATTATATGTTTCATACCTTAATCGCTTGTTGTCTTTGTTGTAACATGAGGTTGTTAAAGATGGTAGACGTTCCCCAGCTTGACACCCTGGGAATTACCCAGCTGTTCTGCAGGTGTTCCACACAAGGGACCTCCATTCCTCTTAATATCCAAAAGATTTTCAAAGAAACAATATATATATATTGTAACTTCAGGGCTAAAATCCTGTGAGACACATCAGCCAACACTCAAACCTGTACCCTCAGCTACTCTAGCATAATTCTCTTATAATTTGGCTATGGTATAATTATAGAGATCTAAATAACTAAATTGTAGGCCTCAGAAAAATACATGCCCAAAAGATTATTTGTTTATGTTTGTTTATACCACTTTAAGTCACGGCAAATTTCTTTGCATGAAATACAGGCTGCTCTCCCTTGGGCGAGCGCCTTACCACAAGAGCAGCGCCATCCATTATTTTATTTAATTTTCCTGTCTGCAGTTAAAGCATCTACTATTAAGATATTAGGATAATGAGGAAAGTAACACAACAAGGACTGATGTAGGGGCAGCATCGTTGGAGACAATTTTTCATTCGGCTAGTAGGTTTTATGTGTGCAGTCCTTTCACCATCACTGGCCCCATTCTAATGTGCATGTATTGTGGATCTGGCTGACTGTCATGGTGACCTATCAGGATAGGCTGTGTCTGTTCAGAGCATTGTCTGCTGCAGATTAAACTTTTCTGGTCAATCATCCATGTACTCGGTTGGGTTGGGTTGTTGTTGTTTTTTTTATACATTTCTCTTGATATCCACATCAAAGTGTTCTTCAGCACCATCTGCTTTAGTAATAAGTCCACTTCAAATCAAATCACTTTATGAAGATGACTGCTAGATTTATCTGGGGGTTTTCCTTTACATGCCTACAAAATGTTATTTCACTTCCGCCTTAACATGTGTGATGTTGAACATAATCTGTAACTTACCACTGCAAAAACTTCTACATGGCAGACCATTCTCTTTGCCTGAAAAATACTTCAAGTTTGTTGTTCGTGTAATTGGGAAAGGAATAATGATGATTATGCCTATTGTGACCCAAACGTGCTGATGTTGATGATGGTGATGAATCTATCTGAGGCGATTTTTCAAAGTTACACACCTTTGTGTGACGCAAAGGTATTACAGCTGCCAGAACAGAGACATAGCATGTGCGATCAGGAGGATCAGGTACAGACACCTCACAAATCAGAAACTTCCTCTACCTGCAGACTGGACATCTGCTTGCACTTGAGCACAGAGAGACAGCGTGTGATGCAGGGCCACAGGATCCACTGACACCAGTGGACAGAGAAGAGACTGCTCAGTCAGACCACACAGCAGAACCACAACTGAATACAAATCAAGGGGGTGTGGTCTATGAAGAACAGCCCGAAATTCAACAACAGAGAGACCCACTCCCTGAAACTAAAAAACAGAACACCACATAGAATCCTGAATACAGGCACAGAATCACATCCAAGTAACGAAAGAAGCACTGCATTGCAGCCAGTGAGTGCCTGAAAAAGCTCCAGACTGGTATAGACTATAGAACTATGTATGTAGTGCTGGCCATCTGCGTCTGCAAGTTTGTCAAGCCTATGTTCTGCTTGGTAGAAAATATAGTTTACCATGAGTGGTGCCTTAGCCACCTTTGCGCCTGGCGGCTGCATGGTGTGTGTGTCTCTTTGTTTGAATGTGGAATTTGGTGTGTTTCTTCGGCGTCCTTCCTGGAAAGTTTTATATCATTGTGTTTATAACAACTCCAAGAATTGTGCTGTCAGAACAGTTTTCTTTGATATAATTTGACTTTTCAACATATTTCAATTAATAATCTTTCTTTGCTTTATATTCATTTTCAAAATTTCATTGACTCTATGATTTGTGTTTACCGGATTGTGTTGGTCTTTGTGACCCTGTGTACTGTGACCCTGCCGCAGCGTGCACAATTGCACGTGATTCACGACTCAAAACCGCCCCCACCACCACTGCCCAGCATTTGTCACTACTCGGCAATGACATTAACTTCTAAAGACTTAAAAGCTTTCTCCTCACGTGGTTTTCACCAAATGCAAAATAAACTCAAACAGCATATTGTAAACCTCGGAATACTTCGCCGGAAAACCAGACGAGGAACACTGCAGGCATACGTCATCGCCTGCACCGTGCTTCCCCGCATCTGCCTCCCTCCTAACTTCTGACGTCACTACCACAACAACTGTCACCAGTCAGAACACTGCTTCAATTTCTTGTCCTCCAGATGTTTCATCCTTTGTGATTCGAATGGTTCTGTCCATGATGTGTATAATGATTTTCAGGATACTATAAATCCCCTGACTGACCCTGATCTTTTACCATCTTCCATTCCTGACTCCCAATCCAAACCCTTGTCTACTCTTCCACTGCACATATCTCTACCATCACCCTCAGCCTCTTCCTCTGATAGGCATAGTCAATCACCACTGTCTTCTTCAACCTCTTTGCCTCCCTCAAACCTTCTCCACGTGTGTCTTCTCAACGCTCAATCTGTCTGTCCTGATGGCAAAGCCGACTTAATTTCTGACTTCATTTCTGAACACAACATAGATCTAACCTTTCTTACAGAAACTTGGCTAAAACCACTTGGTCACGAACCAAAGATTAAACAACTGACGCCACCTGGCTACAAAACTCTTTTTTCCCCCGACTCTCCTGTGGAGGTGGCATTGCCATCGCCTACAAAGACACACTGCATCCAGCTGTTTCTATCTGTCACTCCCTTCCGTTTTCACCCGAATCTTTCGAAGTCTGTGAACTCAACCTCACCTTACCTGGCCACTCTGTTACTTTCTGTTGCCTTTACCGTCCACCTCCCAACCGCAGAAACAATTTGAGGTCTTCAGTTTTCCACCAAGAGTTTCAATCACTCCTTGACCATTTCAGCCTCTCTCCCAAGAAACTTATCATTCTTGGTGACTTCAACTTCCATTTTGACAACCAGTCCTCTCCTGATGTTAAGCGTCTTTCTCTTTCTTTGTCTAACCACTCTCTTTCCCAGCTGGTAAACGAACCAACACACAGATCTGGTCACATTTTAGATTGGCTTATCACCGATGTTTCACAAGGTCTAATCACATCTCAGTCTATATCTGTCACTGACGAACTGCTCTCCGATCATTCTACCATTCTTTTCTCCCTAAACATTGCAAAACCTATCAGAAAGAAGAAGTGCATTACCCGTCGCAACCTCAAGGCCATAGATATTCAAACTTTTCTTTCCCAAGCTGCTGAACGTCTATCACAAATCCCTGACCATACTGACCCTTCTAAACACTACAATACCGTCCTCAGCCAACTCCTTGATGAGCATGCTCCTCCTACTGACCATCTCCTGCCTGATAGGCCCTGTGCACCATGGTACACCCATGAGGGAAAAGAGAGATTTCATAGATGTGGCATCAAGAACTTGAGAAGAGTAATACTTTGTTTTTGCTGAATGGATTAAGGTTTTGACTTTGTTGATTTGTTTACGAAGAAGCTGTTTGTTTATTTCAGTTTTTGTTTTTCGCCATTGCCGTTCTAGTTGTCGGCGTTTGCGTTTTGCAACCAGGATGTCACTCTGCGTGGATCTGCGAAGGCTAACCCTTTGCCTTCTATCTACAACCACTCTGAACTTCCTTCTATATTTTCTGCATTATTTTCTGACAAAATCCGCAACATTCGCTCTAGCTTGGATCAGACTCCTTTCCAGCCTGTAATTTGTGATCCTAAATTTTCCTGGCACTCCTCTCCTGTCCTTTCATTCAGCAAGCGAGAAAGAACTCAAGACAATTCTGAAAGGAATGAATATAAAATCATGCGATCTCGACCCCACACCTGCTTCTCTTTTCGCGCAGTGCCTGCCACAGCTCATACCCGCTATCACAAAGATAGTAAACTCATCTCTTGTTTCTGGAAATGTTCCTTCAGCTCTCAAAACTGCTTTAGTCACACCATTACTCAAAAAGCATGACCTTGACCCTAACATTCTGAAGAATTACAGACCTGTTTCTAACCTACCTTTCATCTCTAAAGTCCTTGAAAGAGTAGTTCTGAAACAGCTCAACAACCACCTTCTCTCCAACAGTCTTCTTCCTGCGTTTCAGTCTGCCTATCGCGCCAATCACAGCACTGAAACCACCCTAGTTCACACCTTAAATATGCTTCTATTGCTTCTGACTCAGGGAAAGTCTCCCTTCTCACTCTACTCGACTTATCTGCAGCCTTCGACACTATTGACCACTCCATCCTTCTCTCCCGTCTTCAAGAAACGTTTGGTGTTACTGGTACAGCCCTCACCTGGTTTAGCTCATACCTGACTAACCGATTCCAGACAGTCACAGTAAACAAGATTCAGTCAGACTCGTCAGAGGATGATGACTTCCCTATCCTTCATGAAGAAATTGAGGCAGCAAACCAAGTTGTTGAAAAATGGGAAAGCTGCAGGCATTGACGACATCCCCGCAGACCTGATCAAACACAGGGAGACAAAAGTGATAGACATCCTCACAACAATTGTCATCAAGATCTGACAGAAGGAAAAGTAGCCAACACCTGACCCAATCACTCATTATTATGTTCCCCAAAAAAGACAATCTACAGCTATGCCAGAACTATCGATTGAGCAGCCTCATAAGCAATGCCAGTAATGTTAAAAGTCATCTCAAACAGACTAACACCACAGGCAGAAGACATCATTGCTGAAGAACAGGCAGACTTCCGCCCAAACAGAAGTACCACAGAACAAATATTCAACCTGGAGTTCTTTGTGAGAAATACAGCCAGCACCAACAGAATCTGTACCATGTCTTCATAGACTTCAAAAAGGCAATCGACCTTATATGGCTTGACACATTGTGTGCCACAATGAAAAAGTACAACATGGGACAAAAGATCATCCAGACCATCAAAAAGCTATACACAAAAGCCGACAGGACCGTGCCTGTCCAAGGCAGGGTTGGAGAATGGTTCCATACCTCAGTGGGAGTCCGTCAAGGATGTCTCCTATCGCCAACACTGTTCATTGTCTTCCTTGGGCACATAATGACTGATGCCTTAGAAGATCACACTGGAACATGACATTGTATTGGAGGGCGGACAATCGCCAACCTCAGGTTTGCCAATGACATCAACGGACTGGCAGGAAACGAACAGGAACTAGCCAACCTTGTGTACCACCTGGACAAAACATCCTCCACATGCAGCATGCAGATCAGTGCTGAGAAGACAAAACTCATGACAAACAGTGCCCAGCCAATCACTACCAAGATCACAGTCAGTGGGAAAGAACTTCAGTTTGTAGATCACTTCAAATACCTTGGAGCTATCATTACTGAAGAAGGTTCAAAGACCAAAATCCTTGCAAGAGCTGCACAAATAGTAGCAGCAAAGGCAAGGCTGAAGACCATTTGGAAAGACTGAAACATCTCTCTTAGGATCAAGGTAAAGCTACTGCATGCACTGGTCAACTCCACTTATAATACGTATACATGCGAATCCTGGACATTGAATGCAGATCTACAAAGATGGATCCAGGCTTTGGAGACGAGATGCCTCAGAAGACTCCTTGGCATTTCAAACATGGACCAAATTACCAACGAAGAAGTCCAACAAACCATCACGCAATAAGTAAAGCATTACGAAGACCTGCTGACCACAGTCAAGAAAAGTAAGCTCAGATGGAATGGGCATGTGACAAAATCAGATGAGCTCTCCAAGACAAGAAGAGGCAGGCCGAAGAAGAAATGGGCAGACAACATCACTGAATGGACCGGGAAGAGCTTCTTTATAACCAAGCCACTTGCACACAATTGCTGCAAATGGACCCAACAAGCCCCCACCCCCACCCCCACCCCCCCACCACACCCCCGGTGGTTATGGGAGCAGATGAGATGAGAGACATTTTGCCCAATGTTCTCTTTTTTGTTTCGTTTCGGCGAGGAAGTAGAAATTTATCATTGAACAGTATGAACAAAGGATGCCTCATCTGCTGTGCTTCTGGCCCATGTGACACTTCATAGGTGCGTGATTACATGTTTATATTTATGAAATGTTTTCTTTGGAGTACGAATTGGAGTACAAATTTGGAGTACTAATTCTTTGGAGTACGAAGTTTTTGATCAGCAGAACGCAGTCTGTCCGCTTTCAAAATGCAATATCCTCAAAAAAGTCAACTTCCACAGGCTCCCCACAAGGCACAGTTCTATCACCTACCCTCTTCACTCTGTATTCAAACGATTTTATTGGAACTGATACCAGTCTCATCATGAAGTACTCTGATGACACTGCTTTTGAAGATCGGTGGTCTAGAGGTAACGCGCCTGTCTAGAAAGCGAAAAGTCCGGGTCTGAAGTGTGCGGCGGTTCGTACCCCGTTTCGACCGGAAATTTTTCCCCCATCCATTAGACCATGAGTGGTGGTCTGGGCGCTAGTCTTTCGGATGAGACGATAAACCGAGGTCCCGTGTGTTACACGTAATTATTTAACGCACGTAAAAAAACCCACGGCAACAAGAG
>CM054138.1:68867821-68892821 GCA_028751875.1 Rapana venosa
AACAACTCCCTTGTTGCATCGGGTTCTTTTACGTGCGCTATTTTACGTGCGCTAAACAATTATGTGTAGCAGAGGGGACCTTGGTTTATCATCTCATCCGAGAGACTAGCACCGGAGCCACCACTCACGGTCTAATGGATAGGAGAAAAGTTTCTGGCCCGAACAGGGATTGAGCCACAGCACTCTTCAAACCTGGGCTTTTCGTTTTCTAGGCAGGTGCGTAGGTACATGTACATACATACATACATACATACATACATACATACATACATACATACATACATACATACATACATACATACATACATACATACATACATACATACATCGGTGGTCTAGAGCTAACCCACCTGCCTGGAAAGCGAAAAGTCCGGGTGGGAAGTGTGCGGTGGTTTGATCCCCGTTTGGGCGCGAAACCTTGTCCCCATCCATTAGACCATGGGTGGTGTTCTGGGTGCTAGTCTTTCGGATGAGACGATAATCCGAGGTCCCGTGTGTTACGCGTAACTTTAAACACACATAAAACAACATACGACACAAGACCCTGGCATAATTCTTTAGAAAAAAAGCCACTGTGATAGAGAAAGAAATACAACTGCAGACACAAGAAAAGAAAACACTAATAGGTGGCGCTGCTCTTGTGGGGACGCACTCTCCCCGGGGAGAGCACTCTGAATTTTACGCAGAGAAATCTGCATTGACTTAAAATGGTATACAATACAATACAATATATCCATATATCCACACATCCATATATATCTATAATTAAAGGGACAGTGGGTTTGCCTGCGTGTCTGCGTGTCTGCGTTAGTGTTGTGTGTGTGTGTGTGTGTGTGTGTGTGGTTCAGTTTAACGTCCTGCCACTAATTAGTTATATCAGACGGGAAAGTGGGAGTGAGTGAGTGAGTGTCTGTGTGTGAGTGTGTTGGCGGGGAGGGGGGGGGGGTTGCGGAGGGGGGGGGGTTGCGGGGGGGGGGGGGGGGGGGGGTGGCGGAGGGGGGGGGGGGGGTGGCGGAGGGGGGGGGGGGGCAGGGGGTATGGATGGGATGGGGTGAGCACATAAATAATTATCCGCATTAAACAACTGTAAGAAACGCCAATAAAACTATAAAGCAAGAAAGTTGATAAGGAAAATAAAATCCCAGCTTAAACACTAAATTTGCAATTCGTACAACTAGTAAACATTGTTAAACTATAAAAACCTGATAACAGGACTATGACTTAATGACAACACAATTTCTTTCATTAAAATGAAATGTCATTTAGAATTTGCTCTAAGCAACAAACTGTGAAAACAGGTAAAAAGTGTTTCAAATCTTTGCATTCTAAAAGAATGTGAGCAATGGTAATATTTTGCTACGTATACATGCTGCTTTTTAAAAATGTAGTTCTCAAAACATTGAGCTTAAACCTGTAGATAAGAGATACAATGTTTCTTTATTCATGTGAGTTACGGCATTTGATCTTATCAAAAGATAATAAATGGGTTATATCATCATTCCAGGTAGAACCGACATCTTGTCTATCTATCTATCTATCTGTCCCGTAGTCTGACGACCGTGGGGGCACCCTCAAAGACTCAACTTGTAGTTTCTTTTTAAAATGTTTCCAACATGCATTTTATAACGTGCTGTGGCCCTCATGAACGTATAAGGGGACGTTTATGCTGCAGGACCCATTAGTACGCTTAGCTCCACATTTTGCTATTTTGTCATTTTTTTCCATTAAAGTAGATACCATAATGCGAAAGAATCAAACAAAAAGTAACACTAGTGCCTCTAACATCAGAAAATGAATCAGATGTCCAATCTCAGTTATGAGATCTTGTCTCAATTTTAAACTGGAATTTTATTAGATCAAGTACAACCGACTTGGAATCAACACAGAAAAGCGTCTGAAATATATCTTTAGGAAAATCTAGAAGATGATATAAAGCCATCAAAATGGCACATAATTCAGCTGTAATTATAGATCGATTTTTTCCAACATGAAATGATCTCTCTACTTTCAATGATGGGATAACAAAAGCTGCACCTGCCTCATTGTCGCTCAAAAGGGAACCGTCAGTGTAGATTTTTAGATGTTCTTGATATGTAGTTTGTATGTATTCTTTTGCTGACGTGCTAAGAATATTTTCATTACCTTTTGTCGTTAAACAAGTATAATTTATTTCAAAATTAGCTCTCTGAAGCTCCCAAGGCGGACATCATCATCATCATCAGACCCGTGACCTTGGCGGTCGTGGGGGAGACAGGAAAGACGATGCCGTGGTAAGCCTCCTCCATCCATCTCGGTCCTCGTCCTGCGCAGTAGTGCCGAGTCATTCATCCTGGTCCATTCTCTGATGTTGTCCATCCATGACTTGTTCTGTCTTCCCCTCCTTCTGCCACTTTCGAGTGTTCCCTGCAGTACTGTTTTTGGCAGAGTGTTGTGGCGGGTGACGTGGCCGAACCATGTCAGCTTTTTCTTCTTGACGATGGTGAGAAGGAGTTCCTGTGGACCTGCCAGCCGTGTTATTTGACTCTTGACAAATTCATTGGTCTTTCGTTCCCTCCAGGATATGCCCAGTAGTTTTCTATGGCATTTTGTTTCGAATGACTGGATTGGCTTTGCTGTTTCAGCAGTCAATGTCCAGGTTTCACTTCCGTACAGCAGGATCGTCTGAATTAGGGCTTTGTAGAGCTTTAGTTTGATTGGGAAACTGATTTCTTTACTTTTCCATATGGTGGTGAGTTTTGTCATGGAAGATGTTGCCATGGCTATTCTGACTTTGATTTCTGTCGTCGATCGCCCGTCCTTTGTGAGTGTAGCGCCAAGGTATTTAAAAGCGTCTACCTCCTCCAGTTGTTGGCCGTTCATGTAAATTTTACAAGGCGAGAATTAATCTTTGATTTAGTTATTTTTGTAGGACATATTTCTGCTTTATCAACTAGTCGAGAAGTATAAGTTCTAGCTGTGGTAACTGAACGAATAGTATGTGCTCCTTTAGGAAGGTTGACATCAGATCTTATACTAGTTTCGGTGTCCACACCAGCCGCCATGGCGGAGTGGTTAGTACCTTGAGTTACGGACTGGAAGGTCGCGGGTTCGATTCCCATGAGAGTCATAGGGATTTTTCGACTCTGGCCGGTTCCTATCCAGAGTGAGTGTGCTGTGTGGGCTCAGTGGGAAGACTGGGACCACATTGTCGAGCTTCATCGACTTAACGGATGCTAGTTTGAGAGTGTTGCTCAAATTACCTGACCAACACTGCAGGTGTCTGTATCTCTTTGGCCAGGTTGACGTGGGGATATATTATGATAGTAAGCGTAGAGTACAACCCTGTCAAGTAGTTTCAAATTATATGCACTTCCACAGCAGCATCATTACGTCATCCTCATTGTCATTGATCATCATGCAATAAAATAATTTGCCTCTGATTCGGTGATCCCGGTTGCTCTGGTCTAATGGTGACCTCAGATTTGGTTTGCCCATACACTTCTGTGCATGTGGTGAGTTTGTGTCAAAGCCTTTGGGGTTGAAGGTTCGCGGAGGACAGTGGATGGAGGGACGTTGTGGTGATTGCCACTTCAGGTGGGCAACTCAATCTGCCTGGCTCCGCGACTGAGTTAATACTGTCGTTAGTAGGGGGCTTAGTAGGTGGTGTCCTGCGTATGTTAGCTCAGAACAGGCACCACTGAACACCACCTAAGTGACCCAGCAGCTCCCTGTGGACGTCCGACCCTGAGGATGAGACATAAAGAATCTGGGTATGGTTGTGGCAGGGAGATTGGAATGAGCGGCGTGGGAACAGTAGGACGAGGGACGTCACAGAAGATGAGGCAGCACCCAAAAAAAATTAAGTGTCCACATTGATTTCTTGTTTTGAACAACGTGAGAGATATTTAGCCACGGCCAGTTGTCAATAATTATCCAATGGCAAAAGACTTATCTCTTTATAAGTACCCATCCATGATACAAAAAAGGTACACCCAAAGCTAATAGAAACACCTTACAGTCTAGTCTTATCATTTTCCGTAATAAAGACTTTGGAGCACTGAAAAATGCTTTCTGGCCATTAATGAGTCTAGAAGGGACAGGAGATAACGCCAGGTGTTTCAAAACAGCTACATCATGAGCCCACTCTTGCTTACTAATAACTTTCAGGAGGTTGAGACTTTTCGAAGCTTTAGTATTTAAATAGTCAATATGATAATTCCAACTTAGTGTCAATGTAAAATGTACCACTAAAAACTTCACCATAGATCTATATTCCAAAGCTTTCCCATCTATCTGGAAAATAGGTAGAATTGGAAAATTAGCACCATTATCAAAAAGTACGATATTAGTCCTTTCAGGAGATAGTGACAGACCATTCTCAAAGATGTAGTCATTAAGTTTGTTTAAGTCTGACTGACATTTTTGTAAAATGATTTAGATGCCTCTTTTTTTTAATGTTTAAAGCAAACATTTTACATATATAATACAACATAGGCACACAAGGGAACATTAAGGCCATGGGACATTCAACAATAAGCAACTATGGATAGATGTAAACAAACTCATCAATGTAAACAGCTATCATAGCAATGAAAAATACTCTAATGATTTTGCAATATTCTCACAAGTTTGTCAGATTTTCTTATACATACGTCTGATCCATTTCGAGTACAATTTGTTCAAATGCACTCCAAGCATTGAGAAAGTCTGTCAATTTACCACTTATTCTTGCATTAATTTTTTCTATTGCATATCTAGCTTTTAGCTGGTTTTGAAATACAAACAAATTTGGGATTTTGCTAGTCATTTTGCACTGAAATATATATAGTTTACCAAACATTAAAATAAAATCCAATGTATCATTTGTTTCTAGATACTGATCAACTCCAAAAATGACCAGTTCTCGTGAAATCTTAAAATAGTGAATATTATGACATTATTCATTCAACAAGTGTTCAACAGCATTCCAATAAAGAACGTACAAAGTCACAGTTACATAAGAAAAATGTTCAATAGTGTCTCATTCCTTCTGACAAAGTGAACATTGTGCAGTATCTGTTACACCCATAGCATGAAGAATCACATTAGTAGAATATATGTGTATGAGTGGGTGGGTGTGTGTGTGGGTGGTGCATTTTTGCACAAATGAGGGTCATGGGTGGGTGGGGATGGGTATGGGTATTTAAAAAAATCACTCATTTTACTCTGCGTTCTGCTGGATATTTAATCAGTAGAAAGTAGTATTTCTTGAGAATTATGTAATTTTATTCACTATTTCACTGGAAGCTTGTTCTGGTCATCCTTGTCATTTTAGTTTGAATTTGATCTTAATCATGTTATTTTCTTAAACCTCACTAGACATTTTATCAGAAGAATGTTTTAATTATTTTCTGGATGTTGGTCTAAGTTAACATTGTCATTTTGGTCTGAATTTGATCCTAATCATGTTATTTTCTTAAACCCTACTAGGGATATTTTCAGAAGAATGTTTTAATTATTGCACTGGAAGTTGGTCTCAGTTAGCCTCGTGACTTATGTTAAATAACCGGTTATTTTCTTAAACCTTAAAGAGTGATTCCATCAGAACAATGGTTGGTCTAAGTCATCCTTGTGATTTTAGTCAGTATTAGATCATAATCATGTTATTTTCTTAAACCTTACTGTGGATTTTAACACAAAAAAAGGTTTACGTATTTTGCTGGAAAAGTGTCTTAGTCATCCTTGTATTTTAATTCAGAATTTGATCTTAATTAAGTTAGATATATGTGTGTGTATGTATGTATATGTGTGTGTGTATGTATATGTATGTATGTGTGTATTTATATATATATATATATGTGTGTGTATGTGTATGTATGTGTATTTGTGTATGTATATATATATGTATGTAGATAGATAGATAGATAGATAGATACATACATACATACATACATACATACATACATACATACATACATACATACATACATACATACATACATACATACATACATACATACATACATAGAAATATATATGTATATATATATATTTATTTATTTTTCATTTTTTAAATTTTTTTAGCATGGTGATGTGATTTTATTGACGGGTTGTGAAATCTGTCATTTTTTCACTACTTTACTCTGTATTGTGCTGGAGATTTCATCAGAAGAAAGCATACTACTAGCTATATAACTTTATCCACTTTTATATCATTTTAGTTTGAATTTGATCTTATTCATGTTATTTTCTCAAACGTACTAGGATTTTATCTTATGAATGTAATGTAACCCCCATACCCCCCCCCCCCCCTTTTTATTTTTTTTTCCTTTTTAAAAATTTTTTAAAGTTTTTTATTAATTATTATTTTTAAAAAATTTTTTTAAGTAGGCTGGTCTTAGTTATCCTTGTAATCTTAGTTAGAATTTGATCATAATCAAGTTAGTGTCTTAAATCTTGCTAGGGATTTTATCAGAAGAATGGTTTACTTATTTTATTGGAGGTTGGTCTTAGTTATCCTTGTGATGTTAGTTAGAATTTGATCATAACAATGTCATTTTCTTGAATTTACAAGGGATATTACCAGAAGTATAGTGTTATATATATATATGTAAGTGGGTGAACGTGTGTATGTATATATATATATATGATTTTGTTCACAGGTCGTGGGGTCTGTCATTGCTTCTTGGCAATTGTTGGTTTGGGGGATTGTGGGGGGGGGGATGGGGGTGGGGATGTTGGAGAGGGGGGAGGGGAGAAATATCCAGGGAAACCATGACAAGATCTCAGAAGATGGCTTATGCTTCACGTGTGGGGTAGGTGATGATTTTGAACAATTACTCAGTAATCCACTGGTTTAAAAGATGGTTTTATCATTACGTTATCCATTCAGCCTGAGGAAGCTTCAGAGGGAAGCAAAAATTTGCTGAAAAAATAAAAGGAGAAATGAAGCTGAACACTGTTGTGTTTTTATTGTCATATATATATATATATATATATATATATATATAATCATATATATGTATTTATGTATACATACATACATTTATACATACTACATGTTATACATACTACATGTTTACATATATACATACATACATACATACATACATACATATATACATACATACATACATACAGTGACTGTCTTTACCTATACACTCCTTCTCGTTCCCTCTGCTCTGCTGCAGATACCCTGTGCTTACCAATACCAAGATTCAACCAGTCCATTGTTGGCCGTGGCTCTTTCTCTGTTTCTGTTCCAGTGATCTTGAATGACCTTCCTCTCTCCCTTCGCCAAAAGCCTGCTTATGACACTTTTAAACCCAGCCTCAAGACATACTTATTCCAAACCTAAGAATTTTTCCCTTCTGTTTCATCTCAAATTTGTCCCTGCTTTCAACAGCCAAAATCCCCACCACCCTGCCAAAGTGTATAACCTGTGTGTGTGTGTGTGTGTGTGTGTGTGTGTGTGTGTGTGTGTGTGTGTGTGTGTGTGTGTGTGTGTGTGTGTGCGTGCGTGCGTGCGCGCGGGTGTGTGGGTGTACATTTGAATTTGTCAACTCTGTTAATTTGTATAAGTTGCATGTGTATGGCTGTGTTGTATGCAAGTGCTTTGATTTGTTTTTGCAAGATATAGTACTATATAAAATCCATTCATTATTGTTATTATTATCATTATTAATATTATTATTAATATATTATTATTATTATTATTATTATTATTATTATTATTATTATTATTATTATCATTATTATTATCATAATCATCATCATCATCATCATCATCATCTTCTTCTTCTTCTTCTTCTTCATCATCGTCACCATCATCATCATCATCATCATCATCATCATCATCATCATCATTATTATTATTATTATTATTATTATTATTATTATTATTATTATTATTATTTTTATTATTATTATTATTATACATATATAAATGAGGGAGAAACACAGATAGATAGATAGATAGATAGATAGATAGATAGATAGATAGATAGATAGACAGATAGACAGATAGATAGATAGATAGACAGATAGATAGATAGATAGATAGATAGATAGATAGATAGATAGATAGATAGATAGATAGATGTTTCGTATGGTAACATCATAATTTAAAAACAGGCTATCTCTTTTAAAATGCTCCTATAAAATAAAATAAAAATTATGATTTGACTTCTCCGAAAACCTTCAGCAGTTGTTGGAACACTACAATGATTTTTTCAGGGAATGTGTCATGAGCATGTTGAGCCTGATGGAGTCCATCCCCCTCAAAGTTGCTGGGTGCATGCTCGGTACTCTTACGTCATCCATTCCATACACTATAGCTGGTTCCTCTTATAGAAATAAGATGGATTTTTTAACTGTTGCATACGATGTTGTGTGTATGTGTTCCCCATGTGTTCCTTTTAAAAAATTTTTTTATTCATGTTGTTATCCAACGAGTGCCAGTGTTAACTTCAAGGGGGGGAGGGGGGCGAGGGGGGGGGGGGGGGGGCGTCACCTCATGAAACAATCGAACCTGTGTCCTCAATTACTGTCGCTTATGAACATACAGTACTGACCACTTTCCTTTTCCACTTTAAAACGCCTGTACGAAAAACCGGAAATCCGTTACGTAAGAAAATTCAATGCATTTCAAAATGTTTGGTTTTTATTTCCTCTCAGGTAGATTCCAATTTCTTTAAACCTGAAATCCACTATGAAGCCAGAATTAGGCAGATACCCATTAACTTTGAAAATTACAAGACAGTTAATTGATGTTTGGATTCACATAAGGGAGTCAAAAGATAATCACTATTTGCAACTGTTATATATTGAAATGCAGGAAAGTAATAAAAAGGATTGCTGAATTATTAAATAAAAATATATATTAGATAAAAACAATCATTCGCAACATTCGATTTGAACATGCGTGGAATAATCATAATACAATCAACATTAAAATATTATTCTTTGCTATACCAACAAAACTATGACAACTGTACAGAGCTTTATGGAGTCAACAAAGAGCCATTTTCTGCGTAAAATTTTTACAATTCGGTTTTATAATATAGACAGGAGCCATAACTGCTAGTATGCAAGAATAAAAATTATAAACGCATATTCAGCAAACTTTGCACTAGCTCCCATATTGTACTGATTTGTATAGTGGTGTTTTCTGTTGTCTTTTAATACCACTTTAAGCTCGCTGCAGATTTCTCTGTGTAAAGTCCAGTTATTTTCCCCAAGGAGAACGCGTGGCCACAAGATCAGAGCCTTCCCCCCCTCCCCCCCCCCCCCTTTCTTTTTTCTTTTCTCTTTTTGTTTGGTGCCAATTTGTTTCTCGATCAGAGTGGCTTTCTTTCTACAGAATTTTGCCATAGACCTTGCTGCCAAAAGTTCTTTTACGTTCTGTAAATGTGTTTTACATAACGGACCTCAGTTTAATGTGTCTTCCAAACGACCAGGACCCAGAATACCACTAGTGATAGGAAAAATTTTTCGGACACAAACAGGGATAATAATCGGTTTTTCCGCTTTCTAGGCAGGTGGATACCTCTAGACCTCTGATCTATAATCTAGTGATAGAGCAAGAAAATAACCAAACATACCGAGAGAGATATACCTACATGCAGATCTAAGCATTGTAATACAATCTTAAAGGATTATGATTTAGATCTACTTGATGTTTTTATGATATATGATGATTAAAATAATAACTGTATATCTAATGTTACAAACATACACAGTCTTCTTCCAGAAGAACAGAAACACGGGAAAAAAAACCTGCCTAACATTAACATCTATATATTTAAGGACATTTTGACAGTTCATATCTATGTTTTTGTATCAAAGAGGTGTCCATCTCACTTAATAAGAATGTGTTCTAAATCTGACTGGTGTTTTCAGCCTAAAAAAATGACGACACACAAAGTGACGATTTCTCAAGTGGGTTGACTTTCTCGGTGGCTTTGTTTTTGCTTAGCTATCTACTTCAAGGAAAGAGATTACTGTGTTTTCAGAGGAACGGTATCCATTATTGAGAGACAGTTCCAGAAGTAGTTCCAGAGTAATACCCATGTAGTCTTAATATTCAAAGGAAGCAAAAAGTCACCAACTTCAATACATTCTCATGGATTACGCAATAGATAGTGACTATGACTACTTAGATCTCGGAGAAACTGGACTGATCAGGACAGAGGTAGGGGCAGCCTCGTTGGAGAAAAATCTTAGATTGCCTATTCTATTTAGATGGAGTCTTCCTGTTTCAATAGTTGGCGTCATTACCAATGGACTGGTATTGTGGATCTGGCTGAGTATCAAGACAAAGTTTAAGGATACTGTGTATCTGTTCAGGGCATTGGCTCTTGCAGATTTTTTCTATGTGCTCACTTTTCCATTGGCTACTTTTTACAGATATCAGAATACCCACAACAGGGTGTTTGTGGCCATATTCTGCTACTCACATAGAACCATTTCACTTCACATCACCTTAATGCTGGCCATTGTCCGATTTATTAAAATATACTATCCTCTACATGTTCAGAAGATGTTGTCTCATTCTCGAGTCCGATTAGGGACAATAATAATAGTCTTCTGTAACTTATTACTGTATGGAATTATATTTTGCAGGCGGTTCTATCTGCCTGAAAAAGACTGGCCGGTGTTTCTTTTGGCATCTAGGAGAATAACATCTCTGATTGTGCCTGTTGTGGCCCAAAACGTGTTAATGACAATGGTGGTATTCAAATTGAGGCGATTTTCCAAAACAGTTACACCTTTGCGTGATGAACAAGTTTTATATCTGCCAGAAAAGGGACAGACCATGACTAAACAAGAGGATCAAGTACAACCAGCTCACAAATCGGAAATTTCGCCTGCATTGCAGACTGGGCATCTCCTTTCATTTGATCATAGAGGGACAGCGTGTTATGCAGGGCCACAGGATTCACTCCCACCTGTGGCCAGAGAAGAGACTGTTCAGTCAGACCCCACAGCAGAAGGACAGCTGAAAACAAAACAAAGGAGTGTGGACTGTGAAGCAGAGGCTAAAACTATACAAGAAGATGACCCGCTCCCTAAAACAGAACCACAAAGAATCAAAAAGAGATATTCTGAACAGGGACTAAAATCAGGCCCATGGAACGATAGAATGATTGCAATCCAACCAATGAGTGCCTCCAACAAGCTTCTGACTGACATAGATAGTGGAATCATCTACGTAGTGCTTGCTATCTGTGCATCTACCTTCGTCTCCCAATTGCTCTGCTCAATAGTTTACATGTTATATAAGGAACCCTATGGATTCGCCATATTAAAAACTGTCCACTTGTCTTACACCTGCACTGTTCTCATTCTCATCAACCACAGCATCAATCTGGTGTTTTACCTCTTCATCAGCAGCTTCCGTCAAGCCCTCCTCTCCAAGTGCAGCAGAGTGGTGGACAGAGTGAACCCTATTTCTTCTGTTAGTGTGAAGGCCACCTATCCCGCGATGAGCTTGGAAAGGACAGCACTGGACAGCAGCAACATGGAGATGCAGTCTCCCATCACCTCAGAGGTACAGCTGTCATCTAGCAAGTATGATGCCTCCTCCGCCAAATATATGCCTTTTGGACTTCGTCAATAATTTATAACTGCTTCAAGTGGCAACATGGTCTGTGACTTCCTCCCCCTCTTCACACAAACAATTCATTTCATTTCATTTCATACCACCGTAAGTCATGGTAGATAAAATAGTCTCTGAAATTTGAGCTGTTCCCTGGGAGATCGCATTGCCACAAGTGCAACACAACTTTTTTTCCTTTTCCTGTCTGCACCTTTATTTTTTTCCGATCAGAATGGCTTTTTTTCTACAGTTTTGCCAGGGACAATTCTCTTGTTGATGAAGGTTCTTTTACGTGCGCAAAAAAATTAGTGTAGCACAGGGAACCTTGGTTTATCGCTTCATCCGAAAGACTAGCACCCACACACGATGGGAGAAAATTTTAGGCCTAAACCGGGATTGAACCACCGCACACTTCCGACCCGGACTTTTCGCTTTCTAGGTAGGTGCGCGCTCAAACAAAACAAAAGACAAAACAAGAAAACAAGGAATTGAACACCCAATGGCTAATTTCTTCACAAGACACACACACACACACACATATACTTACATCTGTGTGCACGCACACGCGTACATATACACACATGCGCGCTCATATTCATGGATGAATGGTCTAGTGGTAAAGCATCCTGGAAAGCAAGAGGTGAAGGATTCGATTCCTGCCTGAGGCTTTCTTTCTTCCAGTGAAGCAGACCTTGGGGATAAGAATTGATCTGGAGAATGTGGCAAAGCAAGGTAAGGAAAGGCGAGGGAAGGGAACATTACATACATTTAAAGGAAAATTAACAACCATGTTGTGTGTCACAGTTCGCATAACTCCGTGCTATTTCTCTCTCGGTGTGTCTGCGTGCTGGTGTCTTTCTGTGTGCACATACGCATTTTGCATGTATGTGGTGAGCTCCAGCTTAGTGGCATGTACTTTCCCTTTTCTCTCAATTTTGCATGCGGGTTGGCTTCTCGTGAATATCTTGGACGTGAATGAGGGTTTGGATGGTCAGCTGAGTAGCATTTGCTTTAAATAAGATGAAGTCTTGACGAGTTGGGAGTAGAAGAGTCAGTCTCTGGCTAAAGAGGCTCGTTGGTCGCTGTTCCAGCCTCGACTGTTGGGCGCGGCGTACTGCTGTGTGTCTATATGGAGAGCATGGGGGAGCAGTCATCTTGGGATAGTTCAGGCTACTGTGAGCCCAAGTCTAGAATCAGAATCAGGTAGTTGAAATGCTTATGTCGTGTCGGTATGCAACAGTCTTTCTTGGGTGCAGGAGGTGCTTACCTGATCTGTATGTTAGTGTTACTTGGAAAGCAAGGAGGGTGGAGGGGGTGGGAGGGTGTAGGGAGAGTGGAGATGTAGTCATCTTTGAGGTAGTTTAGGCTGCAAGAACTCAGTTTACGTTCTTTGTTTGTGCTGTCTGACTTGTTGACGTCTTTCCCGCGGTGCAGGAGTGCACCTTATTCCTTCCCAGTGACAGGTGAGGGTCGGAGCATAGACGTGATGGATTTCGTGGTGGCTAATTGTGCTGTTGTGGTGGTTGGTGACAGTGTCTTTTGACAACGCAGTGCTTGGGTGGATGGTTTCTTGAATAAATGAGTGTGGAATGTTTCGTGGGAAGTTCCTCTTTTTTCGGTGTATATATTCCTTCAGATAGACTTGATTCTCTTTAGTGAAGTGTAGGATGTTTATCTTTAATCTTCGTTTTTAAATGTTAATGTTTCGTCTAGAGAGTTCTCACTGGTGGTTAGAACGCTCAGTATTTCTAAGTTTAAAGTGATATGGTCGAGTCCTGAGTGATGTGGGATTTAGTTCAATTTTGGGTATTAAGCAGTTGTGTGTGGTTAATATTGTTTATCTGTAAGAACAATTGTCTTTTGTGGAAGGATGTTTTTTTTAAATATTTTAACTTACTGTATTTGAACATAAACAATTAAAGAATATACATCAGCTGTGATTTAGATTCAAAATGTAAATTGTTCCGTGGCTATATAGGGTGGTATCTTTCGGTGTAAATAGACAAGTTTTCATCCTAGAGGATGCAAGGGAAATAGCCCTTGTTGCCTCAGCGGTAGTTATGGGTGTATGCTGAGGAACGGCTAGTATTGCCTGTTCCAGGTTCCTGTGGGTGCCTCCAGCAGTGGAGTCGTGCCTGGAGAGGGGACAGCCTGGTGTACCCTGAAGAGTCAATAACGGTTTGTCCTTGACTCCCCGGAATTCCAGTCCCCCTTTATCCCCTGGATCCACCTCTTTTCCCCACAACCCGTTTCCCTTCTCCCTGTTGCGCGTCCACCCGTGACCCTCCTTGAGGACTTCAGCCTACCACTGAACCACGCCATGGTGGCAGTGTGTGGACACCCAGGTGTGACTGTGAGGGAAGTGGGAGGGGATCAGTCCTCAAGCTGGTTTCAGAGCTGTGGAGAAGAGGGGAGGGGATTATAAAGTTAGGATTTAAAGTGTGGTTGGGGATTGAATCTGTGTGTGTGGAAGTGGCTTTAAGTATTTGTCAGATGTGCTTGTTTTTCATTTCGGAAAGTAAAGTCTAGAACTTTTCTTCTGTGTTCTGTGTTTGTTGTTGTTGGGAAGCTAGTGAGAGTGGGAATGCGTGGGGGCTTAGCCACAACCCCTTAAGGAGCGTGACATTGTGCTTTAATAACCAATCCCGACACTCATTAGGTCTTTGTTTCACAATATAATATGAAAAATCATACAGGATAAAATCGTGCTTTGATAAACTGGGATTGTTTTTCTACTATGATTTACAAAAAAATTTGGTGTAAATAAAAATCTTTGTCAACATTGAAAGCATATTAAGCATTTTTAATGCAGTATGGAGAGACTGAGAGATACAGAAGACATCAGGAAAGGCGAGGGCATAACAGGGAAAGAGAGACAGGGAAAGAATGACGCAGATATAGCTGTTGTTGCTGCTGCAGCGGGTGTTGCTGCTGCTGCTGCTGCTGCTGCTGCTGATGATGATGATGATGATGATGACGACGACGACGAAGACCAAAATCATATGTTGATGATGACGACGACGAAGAAGAAGGAAATGATTAGGAGGAGGAGGGGGTAGTGTTTCTGTCCAATAGTAACTGAAAAGCATTGACATCTCCACACGCGGATGTTGGGGGCTCTTCCAGTTTAAATAAAAATAACCATCCCTACTTGTGAAAGTTGTTTCCCGTTTTCTCTCACTTTCTGAAAAGAAGGCAAGAGAATGGACCAAGACGGCAGAAAGAAAAAAAAGACAAGGAGGAGGTAACAAGAAGAAAAGGAACAAGGCAAAAACAAAGAGAGGGATAGAAAAGAGGGAAATCGAGGCACACAATTTCCAGATGAGATGCTTTTTTTATACTGACAGCAGTCCTCCTTCCACCCCCCCCCCCCCCCATGCCTCGTGCAAAATCAGGGTGTTTGCTACTGCAAAGGAACACGAGCGGTGCCTGCCTGCCAAACACTCACAAAAGACACGCAGCACGCCCACCACCATCCCCCAACACACACACACACACACACACACACACACACACACACACACACACACACACACACACACACACACACACACACACACAAGCCCAGACAAAGAAAACAAAACCAGTGAATGAACATCTAGTAGATTATTTCGAAGTATCTCCACCACAAGACATATGTATACACATTTATTTATTTATCAGGGTTTTTTTTAATTGATAGTGAAATAAGCACTCATGTGTTTTTCTATATCCAGTCCCTGTATGCATGCGGTTTATATATGTTGTCATATGTTCTTAATAGCCTACACTTGTCAACACAACAGGTTTTAACGTGTGCACAAGGTGTTCTGCATGCTTTCGCTCACGGGACCTCAGTTCAGTTTATAACCTCATCCGAAAGACTTCTGTGGGAGTGGAGTCGGCACTGATTTTAACTCCAAGGAGGGGATAAAACCTTGAACGGGATTCGAGCCCAGGTCGGTGGGATTCGAACTCGGTCAGCAGATCAGATGCCAGTGCGCAACTCTCTAATCACCAGGCTATCCTGCCCCCCCCCCCCCCCCCCCCTCTCCCCCCCCCCCCCTCTCTCTCTCTCTCTCTCTCTCTCTCTCTCTCTCTCTCTCTCTCTCTTCTCTCTCTCTCTGCCTCTAGTGGTCAGAACATTGTGCTCGCAATCTGACGACCTGGGTTCGATTCCTGTTCAAGGGGATATTTCCCCTGGAGTTAACAACAGTGCAGACTCCAGTCTATCCAAAAGTCCTTTGGATGAGACTATAAACCGAGGCCACGTGTGCGAACGCACGCAGAACATCTTACGCACACGTTAAATCCTGTTCCGCTTTTCTTAAGAGTAGGCCGTTGTGTGCGGGTGGGAACAGATGACAAAATTTACAAAACCGCATACACACGGGGGATGGATGTAAAAAAGCACATAGTGCTTTTTCCATTATCCTAGATATAAAATATAAAATAATAATATAAACACACACACACACACACACACACACACACGTGATCTTCAGTTTAACGTCTATTCACATTTAGTGATTTTAGACGGGAAAAAGTAATATAAACAAGAGAATGCAAACAATAACAAAAAGTGTCAAATAACAGTACTTAAAAACTAACTTTAACATACTACAAAAACTGAATTATCGGACTTCTTATCAATCCTAACACAATGTCCAACAGTAACGATGGTTCGGACAAAATCTGATCCAGTGATAAACTTGGTTTAGCAGGTAAAAATGCTTTAAAATGTCCACAATAAAAAATAACATGACTATTGGTAATCTTCTCCCCACAAATACAGTTTACATCTTTCACGTACTTTGTCCTGAAAGCATTTAGTTTAAATCTGTATATAAGGGATAACATATTTCTACGATTATACCAACTACAGACTTTGTTAGAAATGAAAGCATTTTGAAAATCTATCACATTGCTTGTACAGCCATTATAAAGACAATAGCCATTATCATATATTTTCTTTCTGAAGTGCTTCCAGTAAGCGTTTTGTAGCAAGCTGTATCCCTCATGCAGTGATAAGGCAACATTAATTTCACAAGAGTTTTTTTATTTCTCGCTCCATATTTTGCAAGACTGTCAACTTTTTCATTATAAAAGATACCAGTGTGTGAGGGAACCCAACAGAAAGTAACAGTACTACCTCTTAAAAACAAAAAGTGTACCAGATGCCTGATTTCAATGATTAAGTCTTTTCTTACTTTAAAAGTAGAATTTTTTAAAGCATGTGAAACCGATTTAGAATCAACACACAAAAGTATGTTGAATATGTCTTTAGGGAAGTCAAGTACATAGTAAAGTGCCAACACTATAGCAGTTAGCTCAGCTGTAAATATAGATTCATTTTTTCCCAGGTTGACAGCTCGTTCTACTTTTAATGATGGAATAATGAAAGCTGCACCAGCCTCATTAGTATTTAAAACGGACCCATCAGTATAGAGTTTGAGATGATCAGGATAAGTAGTTTGAATATGTTCTTTTACTAGCGATGTAAGAATGTTAACATTTTCAGCTTTTCTTACAGAAGAATAATTAATGTCAAAATGAGCTTTAAAAAGTTCTCAAGGTGGGTAGGGAGCTGACTGTACTGATTTTCCTAATTCATTTGGATTAAGTTCTGAATGTTCAAAAAGAGGAGAAGTGTAAGTATTAATTGTAGTAAGCGAGCTGATAGTTCTTGCTCTTTTCGGAAAGTGAATGTCAGACTTTATCTGGACTTCATTTTCAACTTTGCTGTCATTTGTTGTACTTCTTAAAACATATTTTGCCACAGCAAGCTGTCGATATTTATTTAAAGGAAGAACTCCTACTTCCTTATATGTACCTAGAGATGAGGCGTGAGCCCGGTACACCTAAAGCAAGTCAAATGCTTTACAATCAAGACTCTGGATTTTCTGAAGCAAATAATTTGGAGCACTGAAAAATACTTCCTGTTAATAAGACAGTCTTGATCGCACAAGGGACAAGGACAGATGCTTTAATGCAGTAATATCTTGTCCCCATGGCTGTTTACTAGTCACTTTTAAGAAGTTAAGAACTTTCTTAGCTTTAGTTGCCATATATTCAATATATTGACTCCACGTTAACTTAGAAGTGAGGATACTCCTAAGAATTTCACTGCTTGTTTGTATTCTAGAGCTTCTCCATTTTATCGAAAATTAGGTAGAACTTGTGGGTCAACACCGTTATTAAAAAGGACAAGGTTGGTTTTTTCAGGGGAAAGTGAAAGACCATTCTCAAAAAGATACCCTCTAAGTTTGTCAATTTCTTTTTAATATACTTTTTGATAAAAATTTAACTGCCTTTTGGATGTTTTCTTTTTCATGGTAACATCCATCCACATACATATATCGTCAGCATATTGTACAATAACAACATTGCTTGATAAAAATCTAGGAAGGTCATATAGTAAAATGTTGAATAGATAAGGTGATATTACTGAACCTTGCGGGATACCCATGTCTGGTGACCTTGAGGTAGAATAACAATTCCCAACTTAAGCTTGAATGATTCTTTCTGACAGAAAGCTTTTAATATAGAAGTAAATACTGCCAGAAAGGCCAATAGATTTCAGTTTATAAAGCAAATCTCTCATACCACACATGAGTATGCCTTATGTACGTCAAAAAATGTGGCAAGTCCATTCTTCCTTGAGCAAACTGGTATTTAACTTGAGTGGTTAATTTAACTAAATGATCAACAGTAGATCTACCCTTACGAAAACCTGCCTGATTTAAGGGTATAATTTTATTTTTATCACAAAAATATGTCCGTCTGTTTAAGATTATTTTTTCCATCACCTTCCCTGTATGTGAAGTTAATGCTATTGGTCTATAGTTATTCTTATCGCTCATGGTCTTTCCTTGCTTTAATACTGGTATCAAAACAGAATGTTTCCACAATCGAGGTATGAATCCTTGAATCGAGCAGCGTTGAAAGAGATCTAACAACAGAAGTAACCAATTATTAGGGAGATGCCTTAGTAGTTCATTAGATATTGAATCTTTACCTACTGATGTTTTTTTGCACACAGGTGCTGGAGGAAGAGGTAGAAGAAGTAGTAAGATCCTTGAAAGGAGGCAAGACACCAGGGATTGACAACATCCCGGCTGAACTCATCAAGAACGGAGGCCCAGAGATGATCAAGGCATTAACAATCATCTGCCAACGCATCTGGACCAGCAAAGAGTGGCCTGAACAGTAGACCCAATCCATCATAGTTCCACTTCCAAAGAAGGGAGACCTGAAGAAGTGCCAAAATTACAGAACAATCAGTCTGATAAGCCATCCAAGCAAAGTTATGCTACGCATTGCCTTGAACAGACTGAAACCACAAGCAGAAGAAATCCTATCAGAAGAACAGGCAGGATTCAGACCAGGTCGAAGCACTGTCGAGCAGATCTTCAACATCAGAATGCTCATAGAGAAGCATCTCCAACATCAACTACAGCTCTACAACAACTTCATTGACTTCAAGAAGGCCTTCGACCGAGTGTGGCAAGAAGCTCTGTGGCAAGTCATGAGAGACTATAACTTCGACGAGGACCTGATTCAAGTAATCCAGGCGCTGTATGACAGCTCCCACAGTGCAGTCCTCATGGGTGGAGAAATCGGGGAGTTCTTCCGGACTTCAGTTGGAGTTCGACAAGGCTGCCCGCTATCCCCCGTTCTTTTCAACTTGTTCCTGGAGAACATCATGCAGGAGGCCCTCCTTGACTTCAAGACCACAATCACAATAGGAGGAAGGCCAGTCTGCAATCTTTGATTCGCAGACGATATCGATCTCATGGGCCGCAGTGAAGAAGAACTCCAGGATCTCACCACCAGACTGGAAACATCAGCCAATGCCCACGGTATGGAGATCAGCACGGAAAAGAGCAAGATCCTAGTGAACAGTACTACACCAACCACTCCCACCAGCATCAAGATGAGTGGCGAGACACTAGAGGAGGTAGAAACTTTCAAGTACCTTGGAGCAGTCATCACCAAAGAAGGTACGAGCACACAAGAGGTGAAGATCAGACTTGCTGTGGCACTCTCCTCCATGACTAAGCTGGCGAAAGTGTGGAGAAACCATAACATCAGAACCCACACTAAGGTCAGACTCTACAAGGCACTCGTCACATCCATTGCCTTGTACAGCTGTGAAGCATGGACACTTACTGCCGATCTAGAACGTCGAATTCAAGCCTTTGAGATGAAGTGCCTCAGGCGGATCCTGAACATCACCTACAGAGACCGTAAAACCAATGACTACGTCTAGCAGCAGATCGAGGCACTGGCTGGCAAACAAGAACCATTGGTAGATACAGTCAAACGGAGGAAACTGAAATGGTTTGGTCACACAAGGCATAACAGCCTGTCAAAGACCCACCAGCATCAAGATGAGTGGCGAGACACTAGAGGAGGTAGAAACTTTCAAGTACCTTGGAGCAGTCATCACCAAAGAAGGCACGAGCACACAAGAGGTGAAGATCAGACTTGCTGTGGCACTCTCCTCCATGACTAAGCTGGCGAAAGTGTGGAGAAACCATAACATCAGAACCTACACTAAGGTCAGACTCTACAAGGCTCTCGTCACATCCATTGCCTTGTACAGCTGTGAAGCATGGACACTTACTGCCGATCTAGAACGTCGAATTCAAGCCTTTGAGATGAAGTGCCTCAGGCGGATCCTGAACATCACCTACAGAGACCGTAAAACCAATGACTACGTCTAGCAGCAGATCGAGGCACTGGCTGGCAAACAAGAACCATTGGTAGATACAGTCAAACGGAGGAAACTGAAATGGTTTGGTCACACAACAAGGCATAACAGCCTGTCAAATACAGTCCTGCAGGGAATGGTGGAAAGAGCAAGGAGGCAGGGACGACCACGCAAAAGCTGGATATCCAACATGAAGGAGTGGACCGGCCTCACTGTACCAAACCTCCTGAAAGCAGCCCAGGACAGATTCACCTGAAAGGTTCTGAGTACTCATAAAATCAGAAAACATATTTACGAAAATTTCAGCTTTTTCTGAATCAGAAAGAACTTTTTTCCTGTGTTTTGATCGGACAATTCTGTGAACAAACCCCATTTTTCATATCATTGAATTTTTTCTACACCTTTTTTTAGATCTGTATAGTTGAAAACGTCTTTTGTACAGAAACTACTCCAAAACTGGCGCTTAGCTTGTGCTATTATACTCTTTCATGCAGAGTTTGCTCTTTTCATCAAGAGATGATTTTTTCCATTGGGCTCTTTTATATAGTTTTTATATTTTTCTTTTTTCTCATTAACAGCTTTCTAACAAGAATCATTCCACCATATGTTACCTGAATGTTTGTTGGATTTTAAAGATGAAAATTTTGGAATTGAACCATCAGCAGCTTGTAAAATTATATCTGTAAATTTTTTGTAAAAAATGTCGACATCATCATGTGTAATGTGTTCTGTATTTACTGCTGTTAAAATAGTATTAAATTTATTCCAATTCGCAAGATCATAATTAAATTATGGGAAAGCGTCTTTATCATTACTATATCCACAAGAGTGGTCATTAAAGGTAATTATAATTGGAAAGTGATCACTCCCTAAAGTGTTGGTGTGTGTTTCCCATTTACAATTTGGAGCAAGCACAGGAGAAATGAAAGACAAGTCAATGGCACTTGACCTATAACTAGCAATATCTGGGATTCTGGTTACATTACCATCATTTAATAAATAAAGGCAAGAATCTACTATATTTTCAACAAATCTCTTGCTAGTTATTGATGTGCTGCCCTTATCCCAAAAAGGAGAGTGAGTATTAAAGTCGCCAACGACTATCCACTTTTTATTTGAATCTTGCAATGTGCGAATCCATTCAGTATTTTCCTCATTTGGACCTTTAGGGAGATATACAGAAACAACGTTTATGATGATATGATTATTGACTTTTACATTTGCTGCACAGGAATATAGATTCAATACAGAAGATGGTGCTGGTGATTTTCATGAACTATACTCCAACTTTTCACGGATGTATATGGCGGTTTTTATCTTTTCTGTATAACTCATAAGGTTTTCATGAATTTGTGGATGATTAAAGTTTGCCAATCTAGGCAAATTGCTTCGACTGACATTCAATGACTGTAAAACTAATATTTGGTAACTGACTGTGGAAAGGTTGTGAATAAGATAGTGTAGGTTAGTCATCACTGATCTGCAGTTCCACTGCAATATTTTTACTGGACATTGTTTTACCATTTTAATAATGAAAATAGAATAAGTTAAGAACTTAAGTAAGTGAATAAATTAATAGATCAATGAATAAAGAAAACAATTCAAGATAGCTGAGCTACAACTATTACCAATAGACTAGATCTATGCAATAGAAGAGACGATCAGAAAGTGAAAGCCAGAATTGATCACAGATCTACATGGATGACTAATTAAATCTCTAAACAGTTTGTCAATCAGTTCATAAACGTTCAGAACCATTCTCCTAAATAACCATACATGTTCCACCAGGGGCCCCTGTCTCCAACTGGAGGCAAGACTCTGGAGAACGCTGGAAAGTTCCTGCTGTGTGATTGCACAGTTGGGTGTCTCCTGGTCTTCCTCCGACTCTGCCAGAAAAGCTGACGGACGTGTCTGCCCAGTTGACTGCCAGCACACTGGATCCTCTCCGTGAGGGGTGCAGACCATCCTTTAAAGCCCTGGTGTTTGTTGGAAGGTTGGAATGGTGAACTAAAGAAACATTAGCAGCATCATGAAGTTCAGCACTGATCATTGCATTAAAAAGTTCCCTCTGCACATTAAGTTTAGGGTCACGAACAGGGGCAATCTTGCTGGCAACCATCTTTGTTCTAGGGTGTTCAGCAACTAATCTGTTTATACAGACACACACGTGAATACACACTGATGCCCAGAGAGGGCAATGGTCCAGTGGTAAAGCACTCAGAAAAACACAAGGTCAGGGATTTGATTCCTGCCCCAGGCTTGATTTCCTCCAGTCAAACAGACCGTCAAACAGTCAATATTTATTTCGATAAAAACTAGACTTCTGTTGTGCTTTTTGATATCCAATCACAAACGCTGATTGTCGCTGTGTATTGCAATATAAAATGTTATAGCATGAAGCATTGTAATCGTGATACAGAGCCGTCTTCTCTTTTTTGTCTTTTCAAAATTATTTTTTAAACTATACACAAACATGTATTTTGGCATAAAATTAGAAATTGCTTTTCCAACTTTAAATAAAATTGAGTAGTTTGAATGCATTATGAAGACACTTTGAGAGATAGAGGAAAAAGGGAGAAGAAATTGAAGAAAGCGAGACATGGACAGAGAGAGAGGATGATGAGTATGATGATAGAGTGCTGCTGCTGCTTCTGATGCTAAGGCTGTTGTTGCTGCTGCTGCTACTATAGCTGTTGTTGCTGCTGGTACCGTTATAGCTGTTGTTGCTACTGCTATAGCTGTTGTTGCTTCTGCTACTGCTATAGCTGTTGCTGCTACTGCTACAGCTGTTGCTGCTGGTTCTGTTGCTCATAGATTATGAAAATAACGATGATGATACTCTTTTTAAACAATGGTTAACAGCTAAGTATCGGCATCTGCTCCTGCCGATGCTGGGATCATTTCAACATAAATAGCATCCCCACACATTTCCTTTTGTTTGTTGATGGAGTGCACTATAATTATGCCATTAGCTTGTTGTTCCTTCAAAGGGATTTCTGTTTTCTGTGTTTACTTTTCTGAAGAAACATCTTTAAACAAAACGTTGTTATGAAATCAGCGTCTGCGTTTATCACACACACACACACACACACACGCACGCACGCACGCACGCACGCACACACACACACACACACATACACACACTCTCATTCGCTGGTGGGGGAAGGGAGGGCGGGATAGCCTGGTGGTTAGAGTGATTCCCATCGTGTTCGTGATCTGCTGACCTGGGTTGAATTCTCGTTCAAGAGGATTTTTCCTCCAGAGTTAACATTAGTACCGACTCCACTACCCCAAAAGGTTCTTTAGATGAGACTGTAAAATGAGGTCCCATGTGCGAACGCTCGCAGTACATCTTGCGCACACGTTAAAACCCCTTCCGCATGTCGGAAGAGTAGGCCATTGTGTGCCGGTAGGAATGGATGACAAAATCTCTCTGAAACGGGACTTTTCCAGGTTTGTTCTTGTTGCGCTTTCTTCTCTTTCTACGTTTCCTTTTCCCAGTAGAAACATTTCCAACTAAAGCCGTAACCGACAGACTCGACTCATGCAGGGATTTAACCTTACTCTCTCACACTACTATTAGTTGCTTTAGAGTCAATGTCAGTTCACTTTCCCCAGTCACATTCCCTTGTTCTTTCTCCTCACTCAACCACCTGAGCGCTTCATCCCTGGCCTGGAAAAAGGTGGCTAGGGGCTTTCTCCTTACCCAGTGGCGTAGCTCCTTTCTCAACTCTGGGTTGAAAAGCCCTTTGATGAACCTGTCCCTCAACAGGTCAGCAGAAAGGCGTCTCCCTCTCTCATGTGGATGGTCCTTTCCAGGCCCCTCAACACATGAGAGTAGTCCAGGACCGATTCTTCAGGCAGCTGGTCCCGACTGTAAAAAGCAGACAGGAGAGTGGTGGTCCGTCGCCTGTCACCAAACACGGCCCTGAGGATGTTGATGATCTTCTCTGGGGTGTTGGTTTCTTCAATCGTGTGCCGCATTACCTCTCTTCGAGCCACACCCTTCAGATGGCTGAAGATGTAGTAGGCAGCCATCTCGTCTCCCATAGGTAGGCCGCCAGGAATCGCTCCACTTCCATGGAGAAGTCCTCCACTGACAGGTCTGTCAGTTCACCAGAGAAATGCTGCAGTTCTGGCAGGGAACACCATCTCATCATCTCGTACGCCATGGTAGACTGCTGAGCTGTGTGTGTGTAGTAAATAAAAACTAACCTGCTATCCTGTCGACGACGCCAATTGTTGAGGGGTGAAGGAGGGTTCGGGGGATAGGGGATGTTAGGACACTGGCACTCCACACTCAAAGGAATGATGTGAGGCCACGCAGTGGTGTTATGTTATCACTTTTTATTTTTATCTACCAAACAACACACACAGCTTAAGCAGGAGAAGAAAACTGCTGTTTCCTTCTATGTCATTCTGTCAGGTTTTACAGCACACAGCCAACTCAAGAAGAAAGTTGCCTCAGACAGCCCGCAAGAGGAAAATTTAAAATGCCAGACAACCCATTTTATCTGGTTCAGTTGCAGGCAAATTCAACTAAAAATGAATAATTTGGAAACTGAGATAAAAATCCTACCAACATCAAATCAGCTGACAACAAATTCAAATCACAATGTAGTCTTTACATGAAAAATCTGCTGGTTCAATAGAGGAGAGGAGGGGGGGGGGGGGATAAAAAAGAAAGGGGGAAGGGGGGATGCTATTCAACCAGAAAGGCCCCACAAGCCTGTTGAATAAAGACTAGC
>CM054138.1:68897821-68917821 GCA_028751875.1 Rapana venosa
GAACGTGCAAACAACAACAACAACAACATCAACAACAACCACATGTTACAACAAAGATAGTAAGCCATTCAAGTAATAAACATATAATTATGTACCTATGAAATGCCATAACACTGCAGAAGGGGCATCTGTTGGCTATTCTTATATTAACAATTATACTACCTCCTCGCCAGAGCAACAACAAAAACAAATATAATCAAGAGAATGGCAGAGTATGGAGAGATAAGAAAAAAGGGGGAAGAAGGAAAGTGAGAAAAGATAGGATATAACTTTCAGAAGTGGGGATGCTAATTTCTAAAGATGGAAGAGTCCCCAACAACCTCATTTGGAGATGCAATGCTTTCAGCTAAAAGTTATATTTCTGCAATCTCGTGTGCATTAGCTTTTCCACTTTGGGTATCTGTAATACTCTCCTCTTCTTCGGCCGTGTAAAATATATGGGAAACCCTCCACTTGGGTGGTCCAGTGAGAGTACGATCGGTCCAGAACTGCGCGGGCGAGGCCCGCGTTTCTGGAACTCCTGTTGGCAGAAGCTCTCCCCCCCACCTGATGGCAGGGTATATAGCCTTTCCACGGGTCTCACCCCGCTTTTGTAATCTCGCCTAAAATCACTATGGATAATTTTTGGATTCCATCTCACAGCTGGTGACAGTGTTACCCCTATTCCTAGCATGTCATCTTGATTTAACACTGGCTACCAAAATGCAGTGGACAGGACAGTGACTGCGCCACTGGAAATGTCGGTAACAGTCACAATTTAGAAAAGTGCTTTGGCTTCGTCAGTGACGTGAACCTAGGTTTTGGTAATTTTCATCAGGCCGATTATCCCGAAAACTCTTGGCTTCACGGGCACCTCAGACCCCGGTGAGACATTTAATTCTTCCCAAAGGGGCCATGTTTTGGGTGCACCCGTTGTGACTATGGGTTCTGCCAGCTGGCAAGTCCTGAGTTTCGCAGGCTCCCTGTGCCACCTCAGCATGCCATACGTTTTGGCACTGGCTGAAAGGTGGGCTTAGCCCTCAGGGGCCCCCTTAACACAAACACCCTTTACCCTGGCACCACCCAAGCCAGCCAGTGTCCTCTCAAAGCATGGAACACTGGCTTTGCTGTTTAACCCAAAAGGGCACACAGTTTTGGGTCTCACAGACCAGGCTCCCATGGCACCAGCAGCAGGCCCTGCCAAACCCTCATCACTCACCCTGCATCTTTGTGTCAAAAACGGGGTGGCCTCAACTCTTTCCCTCAGAATCCACCATCACCAAAACCCTCCCCTCCCTTAAGCAGGAGGCAGGGGCTTTTGCTGAGTCCCAGGCAGCATCACCCAGTGGAAGACATTTCTGATGTTTAAAGTGGAAGGGGGAAAACTGACCGATTTGAAAATATTACTTCAATCGTGGCTTTCATCGAAAGGGGGGTAAGTGCTTTGAACAGAGCCCAAACATTTAGAGAGCCTAGTGAACAGACTCTTTAGCCCGTGAAATGGCCAGGGGTCTGAATATCAGGGGAACTGGCGAAAAAATTTGCAAACAGGATAATAACCTGACAACGGGCCCTAAAAGGAACCCCTTTACAGCACGGAATGCCTGGTGTTTTCCCTTGATGATGTAATTAGTTTGAGGGATGAGGGGTTAGGGGGAAAACAGACACCCCATGGGTGCCGCTGCCCATACACTGTGTGGGCCTTTACCAAGTAAACAGTGTGTAGAAGACTGGACCCCTGCTTCAGCAGTGAGCATGGGCTTCTTTGACCTTGCGAGTGGGGGTGTGTGGAATGTGCCAGTCAGCAGGTGGCTGGCCACACCCCTTGAACATGTCCTTCCTAGTTTGGCCGCAGAGAGTGCTTTGATTTGCAGGGATGAACAACAACTGCGCATCGGTACTCTTGCAGACATGCAGGCCAAAACTGCAATGGATGCTTTGCCGCATCAGCAACCAGCCTGTTTGACGGGATGTTGATGCAGTGGTGAAATCCATACTGGTTCGGAGGGACTCTAGCTCTAAAGGTGCTTTTCAGTTCAGGCATCACTCGCAGTTAGACCTATCAGAGTTCCAGACGTGAAACTCAACCCAGGAAGAGGCCAGACCCTGACCAGAGAAGATACAGCTTTGCATAACAGCAGCAGTCCTGCAGGACTCCAGTTTTACCCCTGCCAGAAAACTGATGGGCTTTCTGGGCAGTGTGAACTTTTCCGCCTATGCAGTGCCACTGGCCTGAATACATTACTACCAGCTGCAGAAGGCACTGAGAGAAGTCAGTGTACAAACATCCACATCACCTCAACAGAAGGTTGTTTCCCCGGGCACAGGCCAAGTAGGAAAATAGAATTTTGGCGAAGACTGAAACACTGCCCGACCCTTAAATGTCGGAACCCGACGTACCATGCAACAGATGCGTCGAAGAGAGGTAGGGTGCCAAACCTAAAGTCATTGACGGGATCAAGCAAGTGTTTACAGATGGAACCGGACATGCACATTACAAAGCTGAGATGAAGGCAGGTGTGAATGCTCTCAAGCCTTTCAAGTCAACTGAGGACATGTGTGTGTAAAAGATGACAACAAAACAACAGTAGCATATCTAGCCCAAAGGGGGTGGGACAGATTCCCCGGGCAACATCCCGTATGCGTGTGCCCCGAGGGCGCGCATCAAGTCCTCCCGGTTACGTGAGGGGATGGCAAAAAACAGTGGCGATCCCTGTCACGGAAAGGAGACAGAATGGTACTGTCTCAGCAGTTGTGCAAAGGGTGTTCAATGCTTTCGGCACCCCAGGATCGACTTTTTCACCCCTGAGCGACTGCACAACTTCCCAGAAATTTAAAAATCTCTTGGACAGGAGGGACAGGATCATACTAGTAGACGCCCTGACTCAGAATGGGACTCCATTTTTTATGTACGCGTTCCCCCACTTCTTGTTTTCAACAGTGCTGAACAAACTGAGGGACCCTGCCCACAAGATGGATCCCCATTCCTCCATGTTGGAGCGAGCGTTGGCTGCCAGCCCTGCTGCTGGAGCTGGGGTACACCACCCGACGTCTGCAGACAGCCCGGACATGTGGTGAATTTTAACCGCGGTTACCCTGTGAGGAGGCCGGAGTCCTTGCCTAGTAGCCTGGCCATATGGGGAAGCTACAGGGTCCACGTTTTAGAGACAGTTCCTTTCCCTGGAAGTGGGTGGGAGAAAGGGAACACAATGCAGTTTCCTGGCAGTGTGGACAAGGTAGGGGAGCAGTGGTGTGCTGACCAGCAAAATTGGACCCGCTACCATTGTGTAGAGAAAATGCTGGATTTTCTCAACACTTGGGGGCAAAAGGGAAGCAAGGCGAACCATAGCCTTCACAGATTAGCGTGTTCAGTATTCTGGAGCCCATAATGTGAGGCCCTGGCTGAGACCCCTGGTATGCCGTTTCTGAAGGGAGTACTACCAAACCTTCGTCCCCTGCAGTGAATGTGGTCCCTTCATGGGACAAGGAAAGTTTGGCTTTATTGGCCGTTTATGGCACCAGCACAACAGAGATTGGGGTTACCCGCTCTTCAAAGCAAGAAAGAGCTTTTGTTGGCATTTTGCACGCCAAAAGGATGAAGATTTTAATCTTTTTCAGTAGATGAATCTATGGTTTTTAGGAGATAGAGTGTTGTGCTTCCCGCAAATTTCGGGTCAAAAACTGACCAATCTGCACATAGATCCCCCCCAATTAGGCTTAAAAAGATGTAGTTAAAAGATTATGCCTGTTCCATGTCAAAAAAAAAAAAAAAAGAAAATACCAGCATTCAACAAATAAAAATTCTTGTTTTCACCACAGCCCAAACAGCATCAAATACCATGTCGCTTTTTTAGCAGCAGTCCTTCAAGTGATGGGAAAATCACGGAGGCAGCGGGTTTGGCACGTCTGCACAACCACGTGCGCCTTGTTACAGATGATTCCTCTACAAGGCTCATGGTGATGCCAGCGCTGATGACCGTAAACCATCACATGTCAGACATTACTGCCTGTGCTGCCAAAGATCCTGCGGACATCAAGAAAACAGACTGTTCAAGATGCTGTCGCTTTTATAATTAGCCTTTCCCGTGTTTTTTCCCCACCTTACAGAGGGGATACGTTTTTGCAGGGAGACTAACGATTTCCCAGTCTGTCATGGAGGAGCAGAATGATCAGGTTTGCCAGTTTGTTGTTAAACAAAACAAAAAAATGGTATGTTGTGTCCAAATAGTCATTTGAAGGGTGTACAGAAAGTGTTTGGGTCAGATGAGTAGCATCACACATTGTGACAGTATTTTTGTTTCTTGTTTTTTTTTTGTTTAAGTCTATTCACACATGGTGATTTAGACACCCGCTTCATACAAAGTACCAAATTATTTCACACCCCATCTCTCTCTCTCTTCTCCTCATCTCCTCCTCTCCTCTTCACTTCTCTCTCTCTCTTCCTTTTTCTCTCTTTTCTACTTACACGTACTCACACCCAAATTATGATTATCTTTTTTTTTTTTATAAATAGATTTTTATAAATTTTAAGAGAGAGAGAGAAGAGAGAAGAGAGAGATGAGAGGAGATGAGAGAGAGGGGAGAGAAGAGAGTAGAAATATAAAAAACTAATTACAGTAATGGTCTTACAGGTGAAGAATATTCGACTTCAGCAACTGACATTATGAATTGCTGAGAGTCATATAAAACTTCTTGACTAGTGGCATATTTCTTATGAATATCTAGACCTCTTCTTTTATACATGTCAAAAAGAATTGGGCAATCAAACACCAAATGTATGCTTAGACATTTGCATGTTTAAATATTATGTATATACAATACACAACTTCACAATTGAGTGTGGACTTTTGCATGCAGTCTAGATATCCTACTCTTCACATATTCACATATGTGACTGATCGTCTCAATTATACAGTGTGTATATATTGTCATGTATGTGTACATATGCAATCATACCTATATAAATGGATATATACGTAGCTGGCCTTTATGCCTTTTTTATTAGTACGACCGTCTATGTACTTGTTAACCTGATAAAAGATATGCGACTGTTAAAGAGTCACCCAAAAGTGGAAGCTATTGCATTATAGAGTGCAGAAATTATAAAATTTTGAAGTGAAACGTTTTAAAATTAGAATTTCTGCACTCATGTGCAATAGCTTCCACATAACTTTAGCATATCTTTTATCCTTCTCAGAGGAACTCATTCTTATACTCGTATTACAAAAGCGGGGTGTAGACCTCGTGGGAAAGGCTATATACCCTGACCATCAGGTGGCGGGAGAGCTACTGCCCAATCAGGAGTTCCAGAAAACACGGCTCGCCCGCGCAGTTTGGACCAGCCAAGTGGAGGGGTTTTCCCATTTTAGTTATACGCGTCTCTGAAGAAGAAGAGATACCCAAAAGTTGAAGCTATTGCCCATGAGTGCAGAAATTCTAATTATAAAACGATTCACTTCAAAATTTTATAATTTGAATCGATAGACTATCCTCCTCTTCCTTCTCCTCCTGCTTATCATCATTGTCATAATCGTTCCCTTCTTCGTTGTGGCCATCATCAACATATGATTTCTTCTTCATCGTCATCATCATCACCATCATCATTAGCATCAGCAGTAGCAACAACAACAAGAACAAAGGAAGCAGCAGTAGCATCAGCAGTAGCAGCAGCAGCAACAACAACAAAAGAAGCAGCAGTAGCAGCAGCAGCAACAACAAAAGAAGCAGCAGTAGCAGCAGCAACAACAACAACAAAAGAAGCAGCAGGAGCATCAGCACCAGTACCCGCTGCAGCAGCAACAGCAGCTTCATCTTTATCATTCTTTCTCTATCTCTCTTTCCCTGTCATTTCTTCTTCTTTTACCATGTCTTCTATATCTCATAGTCTCTCCATACTGGATTAAAATGCTCAATGATTTTTCAATGTTGACAAAGCTTTTTATATATGCCAAAATTTATTTTCGATTATAGTAAAAAATAAAATTTTAAACAACAAAGAAACAACCCCCCAAAAAACAACAACAACAAAACAACAACCCCAAAAACCCAACAAAACCCTTGCATGCATATATAACAATTTTATCCTGTATAATTCATCACTTTATATTCCAATACAAAGCCTTAATGATGGTCGGAATTGGTTATTAAAGCACAGTATTGATGTTTATTTTCCTTTAAATATATGTACTTTTGCCTTGCCTTGCCTTTCCTTCCTTTGCCAAATTAAAACGACTTGTCCCCAGATCATTACTCAAGGTCTGCTTCACTGGAGGAAATCAAGCATCCGACAGGAATCGAGTCCTTCACCTCTTGCTTTCCAGGATGCTTTACCACTAAATGTTCATCCATGGATATAAGCGTGAGCCGTATGTGTGCGTAACGTGTACATGTGTGCATTTATGAGTGTGTGCATGCCCACATATGCAAGTATGTGTGTGTGTGTGTGTGTGTGTGTCTTGTGAAGAAATAAGCCACTGGGTGTCTAATTCAATGGGGTTGTTTTTTGCTTTCTTTTGTTTATTATGCGTCTCACCTACTAGAAAACGGAAAGTCAGGGTCTGAGTGGTTTTGACTTGTTGGTGCTTGAATCTTTTGCCTGAACTTTTCCCTCATCCATTAGACCATGAATAGTGCTCTGAGTGCTAGTCTTTCGGATGAGACGATAAACCAAACAGCACGTAAAAAGACCTTCAGCAACAAGAGAATTGTCCCTGGCAAAATTCCATTAGAAAAAAAGTGCCACTCTGATAGGGAAACAAATACAGTTGCAGACAGGAAAAGAAAAAATGGGTGGCACTCCTCTTGTGGTGACCACTCTCCCTGGGGACAGCAACCCGAGTTTCATAGAAAACTAATATGCCGTGACTTCAAGTGGTATGAAATGTGTGGTGTGTGTGTGTGTGTGTGTGTGTGTGTGTGTGTGTGTGTGTGTGTGTGTGTGTGTGTGTGTGTGTGTGTGTGTGTGTGTGTGTGTGTGTGTGTGTGTAGTGTGTGTGTGAGTGTGGGTGTAGTGGTGTTGTGTGTGTGTGTAGTGTAGGTGTAGTTGTGTGTGTTTGTGTGTGTTTGTGTGTGTGTGTGTGTGTGTGTTGTGTGGGTGTTGTGTGTGTGTGTGTGAAGGGAGTGAGTGTGTGTGTGTTGTTTGTAAGGGGGATGTGTTGTGTGTGTGTGTGTGTGTGTGTGTGTGTGTGTGTGTGTGTGTGTGTGGTGTGGATGTGTGTGTGTGTGTGTGTGGTGTGTTGTGTAGTGTGTGTGTGGATTTGGCTTGAAGTGGTATGAAGAAGTATTAAGTATGTTGTATTAGTGTGTAATGGTGGTGTTTAGTTAGTGTAATGTTGTGATGTGAAGCGTGTGTAGTAGTGTGTTCTTAAAAGAAGAACATGGTAATTAGTAGTTTTTGAAGTCAATGTGCATACACGCGCGTGCGACAATAGCACATCAGTGACCACGTCATGTGATGTGTGGGTATGTGTAGTGTGGGTGAGGTTCAAGGAGGGAGTTGATAGTTGTAATTGTTTTTGAATTATAATGTGTTGTGTTATCAGGGAAGAAGTGTGTTAAGTTTTGTTAAAATCACTGCAATTGGCATTGAAAATTATTTACAAATATTAAGGATAACAATAATTTGATGTGTAAGTGGAATCTTTAGCGTAACTCTTGGAGAATCAGAGCGCGAAGGGGAACGAGTCTTACTGAACATACAACCGTAACATTAATAGTTTCATCACTAGTCCAAATGTGCATACACAGCCCGCGCGCACGCATCACTACACACCACACACACACACAACACACACCACCACCACCACCACCACCACCAACTGGCCTATGAGTAAGACGTGCCAGGAGAGGCTCTCCAGAGAAGGCGTGTTTGATAGTTGATCAAATGTAATTCATTTGAAAATTATACGAAAGGATTCAGTCTTCATCAGTGAACAAAATGTTAAATTTCTGGTTATAGAATTCACTGCAAATGTGAGATATTGACAAATTCATTACAAATATTTGGTCTGCAACATATATCTGTGATGTGGTGAAGTGGTGAACCTTTGTTCTGTAACACCTCTGGGGAATGGGGGGAAGGGGGGGGTTTTTTTTTTGGGGGGGGGGGTTTTTTTTTAAAAAGGGGGGGGGGGTTTTTTTTTTTTTTTTTTTCGGGGGGGGGAAAGGGGGGGGGGGGGTTTTTTTTTGGGGGGGTTTTTTTTGGGGGTTTTTTTTTTTTGGGGGGGGGGGTTTTGGGTTTGTGTGGTTGTAAAAGGGAAAAAGGGTGTGTTTGTGTGTGGGGGTTTTGTGTGTGAAAGGGGGAGGTTGTGTGTGTGTTTTAATTTTGGCCTGGCCTTGAAAAAAAGAAAAAAATTAAAAAATTTAATGGTTTACCAAAACGGGTTCCCCCACACCAAAAAACACCTTAAAATAAAGTTCCCCACCAATCCCCAAACAAACCCCCCGCACCCCAACAAACACCCCCAAACCCCACCACCACCACCCCCAAACCCCAAGCCATAAAAACCCAAAGTCCCAAGAAGCGGAAACAAAACAAAATAACAAATACCCCCCCAAAAAAAAAGTCTGTAAACCCAAATTTTAAATTGAAAATTCATCAAAATTTCTCAAATAAACTGTTTGGTAAGTTAAACCCTTTTCTAACATCGGGGAAAAGGGGAAGGCAATTCTTGACCCCCTACCTGTGTCCTAACACGGGGGGGACCGGGGGTATTTGGCCCCTCCCTCTTCCCCTACCCCTCCCCCTTCCCCCCCCGTCCACAAAAGTTCCATTCCCATAGCTAGCACAACAACACCCCAAGATTGGTTTTTTTTCCTACACCCAACCCACTACTACAGTTTTTCACTTATTCAACCTAATTTTTTAAACTTTAGGGAACCAGCCAAAACTTTCCTTTTCCCTCAAACGAAAACCCCAAAATTAAAAGAAAACCCAATCTTCTCTTCTTTTAAATTAAAAAACCTTCCCTTTTTTCCCCCCAAATTTACCCCAAATTTTTTAATTTTATTCGCCACCCAACTTAAATTAATTTAACCACCCAAAACCCCCACCCCCACCCCCCCCCAACCTAACCCCCTCCCCTCCCCAACCCCCCCCCCCCCCCCCCCCCCCCCCCCCCCCCCCCCCCCCCCCCCCCCCCCCCCCCCCCCCCCCCCCCCCCAAAAACCCCCCCCCCCCCCCCCCCCCCAAACACCCACCCCCCCCCCCCCCCCCCCCCCCAAAAAACCAACCCCAAACACCCCCCCGGGCCCCCCCCCCCCCCCCCCACCCACTTTCCCCCCCCCCCCCCCCCCTAAAAAATTACCAAACCACGGGCAAAAACAAAAATTTGGGCCCTTTTTTCGGAAAAAAACCCAAAAATTTGGGGTTTTGGAGAACAACCCCACAACATCCCAAAAATCAATTCTCGACCAACCCCCAAAACCCCCTGGGCCACTGCAGACAACCCCCGTTTTCCACCCCCCCCCAGAACGTTTGATGACCCTCCCCTCTCCCCCTCCAAACACCCCCCCCACCACCCCAAAACCCTTCCCCCCACCCAACCACCCACCCCCCATCCCCCTCACCCCCCCCCCACCATCAACCTTTCCCAACCCCCCCCCCCCCCACCCCCCCAACAATTTCATAAACCCCCCCAACAAGGAACACCCCCCACAACCCCCCTCCTTCCCCTCCCCCCCTTTTCCCAACCCCCCCACAAAACCCCCCCCCCATCCCCCCCCCCCACCCCCCAAGGGAACCCACCCCACCCCAAAACCCCCCCCACCCCCCCCCCCAACCCCCCTCACAACCCCTCCCCCCAACCACCCAAACCCTACACCCTAAAACCAACAATCACGCCCTCACTCAAACACCCCACCTCAAATAAACCACCAAACCAACCCTTTGAATCTCATTTCAACCAGCAACGTAACAAACACCCAAAACACCCAATCAAAAAAACAAAACATGAACAAAAAAACCAACAAGACACAGATAAAACCCCAAACCCAAATGAAAGAAACACCAAAACCATTAAAAACAAAACAAAAAAAACACCAATCCAACAAACCTCTCGCCAACCAATCACACACCACAAAACAAACACAAACTCCCTCCGCAACCCCCAAAACAAAATATAGGAACTAACGGGAAACCAACAAAAACAACCAACCCCTCCACTGCAACCCCCCACACAAAACAAACACCTTATCTTCAAAACAGATAAAACTCCAACCCAAAAACACCTCCCCCAACCCCCTTCAACAATCACCTAACAAACCCCCCAAACTCCCAAAACCCCAACCAATCTTCCCACAAACACCCCCACACCAAAAAAAACCCAAACCAAACACCCAATCCCCCACCAACAAAACCCACCCCACCCATCTCCCTAACCTCGAAGCAAAACCCCCCCCCCTTCACACACAACGGGGCCTTTTTTAAACGCACAAAACCAAACCCCACCCCGTTTAAAAACCCTTTTTTTCCGGCCTGGCCCCACCACGGCAACCCCCCCCCCCACCCCCCAACCGGGTTTCCCTTTGCAAAAGCCCGGCCTTCTCCCGAGGGCACGCCGGCTAAAAACTTTTTACCGCCCACACACCCCCCCCCCCCCCCCAAACCCCCGCCAGACTGCTCCACCCCCCCAACTCACCCCTTCAAAAGGGGCCCCCACCAACCCCCCCCCCCCGGGGGCACAAAAACAGATCCGCCCACCCCAAGCCAAAATCCTTCCCCCACACCCCCAACCACCCCCCACCCCACAACCCACAAACTACACCCCGGGCCATTTCCCCCACACAAAAAACCCCTCCCCCTCCATTTTTGGGTGACGAAGTAGGAGGGGCCAGAATGAAAACCCTCCATTTTGCCCTCCTTTTCCCTTTAAGATCCCTTGAACAGACTTTCCTTCACCCAACAACCCGGAACCCTTTTTCCCCAAAACCCCGGGGGGAAAACCTTGAAAAAAACCAAAATTAAATTGTAATGGAACTGCTCAACCCTAATTTGGAAATGGAAAATAAGGGCTATAGGGTTTTGGGAGCTTGATATTGTGTGTTGGGTGGGGTGAGGGGGGGGGGGGGGGGGGGGGGCGGTGGGGTGGGGGGGTTTGTCCCAATTGGGGAAAAGGTTTTCTATTTACCTAAAAAATTTTTGATTAAAAATTTTTGTTAATTTTATTTTCTTTAATTTCTTTTTTTTTTCCCCTTTTATTTTTTTTTTCATTTCACCCCAAACTTCCAAAATTTTTTAAAACCCCATTCAATTTTTCACTAACCTGATTATTATTTCCTTTCAATTTTTCCTCTCCATTTTCTTTTTTCTCTTAAAACCTTCCCCCTCTTCCGGGTTTTACCAGCTAATTTAAACCCCCCTTTCCAAATAATTTTTTGAATTAACAAGCTTAAATTTTTAATTTAAGTTTTACAATAATTTTTGATAAAGTTTGAAAAAAATTAAATAAAAAAATTTTTTTACCCTTTTTTTTTCCTTTACTTTTTTTTTACTATTTTTTAAATTTTGGTTTTAATTTAATTTTAATAATCCTGAATTAGTGTGTGTATGTGTATACATTTATGTTGTTAGTTAATTTTGTTACAGAGCAATAATTGTAAGATCACACCTGTATATCTTAGTGAGTGTTTATATTTCAAATCCGTTTGTTGTTTTTTTTGGGGGGGGGGGGTTAAATCTGTATATGTTTATTTTGTTTGTTTTTTCTTTGTGCGTTTGCTCTCTTAACCTGAAATTCTAACACAGCGTTAAAAATAACCGCACTCCTCCCTCTACGTCATGTCCTTTACCTCTGACAAGTGGCCAATAAAACATGGTTCACAGTAGGCTACTTCAATATAACAATGCAACCAATAAAAAGATGACATTGCTAGAATACTATTTAATGATGGGAATGAGTTTCATTTGTTTGGCTTTGCTGAATCCCGTCTTTCTTCAAATATAACTGATGCAGACATGAACATTCCAGAATACCAAATATTTCGCCAAGATCCCTACAAACCAAAAACTACAGGCTTATTAACATATTTTGCATCTTCGTTATGCTGTCAAAAGCTATACAATTTTGATGTGTGAATATCGAATCGATTTTGGGTAGAATCAAATTTAAAACACAGTAGTCCACTTTTGAAGGTATTCATATACAGAAATCCTCAGAAACCACTAACTGGTTTGATAGATTCAATACTCTAATGGATGAAGTTGCACTTTTAAACTGTGAAACTATTATTCTTGGAGATTCTAACATAGACTTACTCAAACCTAAACAGAAATGGAATCACAACTATGTGATGCTTGGTCTGGAACAACTAATAGATAAACCCACACGTATAACAGATAACTCAGTAACTTTAATTGATCATATATACACTAACGCAAAACAACACATAGCTGAAGTATGTGCTCCCTCATGTAGATGCGGCGATCATAATCCTGTCTGCTGTACTTGGTTTAAGCGTGGCATAAAAATTCCTAAAGTTGGGCATAAAACTATATATTACCCACGATTCAAACACTTCTGTGAGGATAATTTTCTTTCAGACCTGATAAACTCACCATTACACAATGTATATCAAATTAACAAACTGGAATTTTGTAAACAATAAAGGATGAATCATTTTAAATACAAAAAAAATTAAAAAACCAAACCTATGAAACACTAGAATGGATAATAAAAACCAGTGAAACTCGCTGAAAAATTTTGGGGTTTAAAATAATTCATTGCAGACAAAGCTATGTCTTTAAATTTTAAAAAAGGATTAAAGAGAAAAAACCCAAACCTATGATAAAACAAGCAAAAACAGAGATAAACTTAAGAAACACCGAAAATCAAAAGGTACAAATAAAATTTAGGACAACAAAAGGAAAAGTTAATTTCCCTTATACCCAACAAATAATTAAATCAAATTTAACCTTTTTAATTCCACAATGACTCTAGATTGAAAGCAAAAATCAAAGAATTTTAAAAATGTTTCAAATAAGAGCTTCATATAAAACTACAGCCTAATTTATTAAACACCTTTTCAAAGTACTAAATAAACTGTGAAATTGGAAAAGGATTTCCCCTTTAAATTATACAAAAATTATTTAACCTTCAAAATTAACCCTTTCCATTAATTCCCGGGCCCAATCAATTCTTTGACTATTAGAAAAACCATAAAAATCCCCAAACAATTTTTAAAAACGCTATCAGAACAATTAGGCTTTGTAAAAACTTTTCCCGTCCCGTTAATTGTTGAAAACACTAATAATCTAATTTTCTACTTTTTTGATGAAAAAGTGTTTTATACCAAGTTTTAAAATGGCAAAAATTATACCTGAGTCCATAAATTTTTTGAGCCTCGTCCTTAAATTAACAGGCCAATCCCAAATTCTCCCTTAGTATTAAACCCATTTGACCAACCTAACAAAAATTTCCCTAAATTCTTGATTTTTAAACCATCTATTGAGGATCAATCAGCGTAAAAACCCAAACTATTGACAAATTTTCTCTTAAAACCCCTTCAAATGACAGGGTTCCTACACAAAAAAAAACAAAAATGACAAGGGTTTCTCCATCCTTTTGTTGGGCTTTGAAAAAATATTTGAAATTGACAAAAAAATCTTTGTAAAATGATAAATTTAAATTGTACAAATTCCAAATAAAAAGTTATCTAAATAACTGAAAAATTTTTGCGGCTCTAAAAGGCAGCCCCGCTTGGGGAAACCTGTAAACTAAATTCACATCGATAATAAAACATTGAAATGGGTTTTTTAAAAACTAGGATTGACCAAAATTTTTTTTCATTTGAAAAGGATTTACCTTTTTTTAATTAAACTGTGTTTTGCGAAAATAACTCAAAGGCAACCCCCGAAGATAAACTCAAATTCCCAAAATAGACAAATTTCAACTAATTAAACCAAAAATTTCCCATAAAATCACCCAATGTATTACGTACCCCAAGAAAGGGAAAAACCCAAAAAATTGAAAGAATTTTAACCCTTAATAAGGTAGGACTCCATTAAAATATTAGTGTTACCATTAAAAAATAATTATGAAAAAAAGTACAAGGTAAACGCCTGAACTAAGGTATTTAATTACCAAAATTTAATAAAACAATTTCCAAATAATCATTTCGAAACATTTTTGGTAACATTCTAAAATATTGATATGCCCAACTTTTGAAAACCTTTTGGTGTGGGAGTTGAATTTTTGTTTTTTAAAGGTGTGAAACTTGTTTGTTAAAAACTTTTAGGTTTTTACCTTTCCTGTTTTCCCAAACCCATTTTTTTCAAAAAGCTGTTTATTTAATTTTCCCATAAGTTTTATCAAATCATTGAAGATTACAAAAGTTTCGTTAACCAAAATTGCCAAAATTTGTAAACTTTTCCGACCCAAATAAAACCATTACAAAGAGCTTTGATTACCAGGAAAGGGGAAAAAATACCCCCCCCACCAAATTTTGGGAAATGTTTTTAAAGAAAAATATTAGTTAAAATTAAAGATATTTTATGTATAAAAGTAAAGAACACGCCTTGTAATTTAGGGTGATTTAGTGTCTGCGTTTTTCTTGTCTTTTCCCGTTTTTTTTGGTTTGGTGGTTTTCTTTAGGGGTATTTTACCCACCGTTTTTTAATTTTGTTTTTGTGTTTGGTGTTTGTTTGTTTGTTGTTGTTTTGTGTTGTTTTTTTTCGTTTTTTGTTTTTGATTGTGTTTTCGTTGTTGCGTTGTGTGTTGTTAAATTTTTTTGGGTTTTTTATTTCCGTGTTGTTTGTAAAGTTTTTTATGTTAAAAAAATTTTGATTTTTTAAATTTATTTTGTCCTTTGGTTTTTTTTTCTTGGTTTTTCTTTGTTGGGTGTTTGTTGTATTGGGTGGGTTTTACAAAATTTTAATTTTAATTTTATGAAAATTTTCGGTTTTTTTTTTGATCAAAAGCCATTAAAGCATAAAAATAAGGAAGGGGAATGATGTTTTGTTTCATTGGAAATGTGGGTTATATTTGTTTTTCCTTTTATGAGTTTATAGTAAGGGGTTTTGGTTTTATGTTATTTATGTTGAATTTAAATATAAACATTTCCGTTTGTTTTTCCTTTGGTTGGTTGGTTAAGGGGGTGGGGTTTTCTGGGTTTTTTGCTTTTTGTTTGTTTTGGGTTTAGGGTGGTTTTCTTGGGGAGGGGGTATTTTGGACTCTTTTTCTCGTCTTTTGTTAGTTATTTATTGTTCTTCATTTGTCTTGGCTGTTATTCTTGTCCTATGTTAGTTATTGTCGCTGTTGTTTTTTTACGTTTTTTTGTTTGATTGTGTATTTGCTTGTTGCGGTTGTTCTTGTTGATTCATCTTTTTTTGTTGTTTTATTCAGTTGTTTGTATTGTTGAAAGTTTGTGTGTGTATTGTGTGTGAGGGGGAGGGAAGGGGAAGCAGTTGGTGTAGTTTTTTAAAAGTTTTATTTTGTTTTGTCTTCTTTGTTTGTTTTGGTTTGGTTTTTCTTTGTTGCTTGTTTGTTTGTATTGTGATGGATATTTTTTCAAGATTTTTGAATTATATGAATTTTATGGTTTAATATTTTTCTGGGTTTTTTTGTTTTGTTTTTAATTCCATATATGCATATATTATTGTCTTTTCTTGTTTGATTTGCATAGTTTTCCATAGATTAGGTTTTTTATTCTATGTCTGCATATACATTATCTTTTTTCCCGCTTTTTTTTCTTTAGATAGATGGCTTGATGAAAAAGAGCAAATGCACTGCTTATTCAATGTACCATCTGAAACTAAAAGTTTGACTTTGACTTTGACTTTCACACACACACACACACACACACACAGGTCACACACCCACGCAGGGCGATAGAATCTTGGCTGTTGAAGGCAGGGAAAAACTATGAGATGAAGCAGGAGAGGAAAATCTTAGGTTTGAAATAAATATGTCTTGAGACTGGATTTAAAAGTGTCATAAGAAGGCTTTTGGCGGGGAGTGAGAGGGCGGTCATTCCAGATCGATGGACCAGAAATAGAGAAAGAGCGACGGCCAATTGTGGGTTGGTTGAATCTAGGCATTCATAAGGACAAGGTATCTGCAGCAGACCGGAGAGAACGAGAAGGAGTGTACAAGTGAAGACATATTTAAGTTATAAGTCGTTGACAAAGTCCAAAAGGCATATTTTTGGTGGAGGAGGCAACACAATTGCTAGATGATGGCTCTTACTCCGAGGTAATTGGAATCTGCATCTCCCTGCTGATGCTGTCCAGTGCTGTCCTTTCCAAGCCCATCGCGGGATAGGTGGCCTTCACACTAACAGACGAATAAGACTTCACTCTGTCCACCACTCTGCCACACTTGGAGAGGAGGGTTTGACGGAAGCTGCTGATGAAGAGGTAAAACACCAGATTAATGCTGTGGTTGATGAGAATGACGACTATGCAGAGGTAAGACAAGTGGAGAGATTTTAATATGTCAAATCCATAGGGTTTCTTATATAAACTGCCTACTATTGAGCAGAGCAATTGGGAGACAAAGGAAGATGCACAGATAGCAAGCACCACGTATATTATCCCACTGTCTATGTTATTCGGAAGCTTCTTGGAGGCATTCATTGGTTGGAATGCAATTATTCTATCATCAGATGGGCCTGATGAGTGCCTCTCTTTGACTCTTTGTGCTTTTATTTTAGGGAGCGCGTCTTCCTCTTGTATAGGTTCAGGCTCTGCTTCACAGTCCACACTCCTTAGTTTTGTTTTCAGCTGTCCTTCTGCTGTGGGGTCTGACTGAGCAGTCTCTTCTCTGGCCACAGGTGTCAGTGGATCCTGTGGCCCTGCATCACAAGATGAAAGTCGATGTCCCGTTTGCAATGAAAACGAGATTTCTGATTTGTGAGCTGGTTGTACTTGGTTCTCCTGTTTAGTCATGGTCTGTCTTTGTTCAAGCAGATGTAAAACTTGTGCGTCACACGAAGGTGCAACTGTTTTGGAAAACCGCCTCAATTTGACAACCACCATTAACATAAGCAAGTTTTGAGCCACAACTGGCACAATCAGCGATATTATTCTCCTAAGTGCCAAAAGAAACCAATTCCAGTTCTTAAGTGGCATGTAGAGCCGTCTGGCAGCTATACTTGCAAGTATTGATAAGTTACAGAAGATGATTATCATTATCCCTAATCGGAGGCGAGAATGAGACATCTTCTGAACATGTAGAGGATAGTATAACTTAATAAATCGAGTGATCGCCAGCATTAAACTGATGTGAAGTGAAATGGTTCTGTGTGAGTAGCAGAGTATGGCAAAAAAAATCCAGAGGTGAATATCCTGAAATTTGTAAAACCGAGTAAATGGAAAACTGAACACATACACAAAATCTGCTAGAGCCAATGCTCTGAACAGATACACTGTATCATGAAACTTTGTTTTGACACTCAGCCAGATCCACAATACCAGCACATTGGTAATGACGCCAACTATTGAAACAGGAAGACTCCATCTAAATAGAATAGGGAATCTAAGATTTTTCTCTGATGATGCTGCCCCTTCGTCTGTCATGATCACTTCAGTTTCTTCCAGATCTAAGTAGTCATAGTCATAATCTATTGGGAAATCCATGAAAAGGTATCCAAGTTTGTGACTTCACTGTTTCCTAAGAATATAAAGACTATATTGTTCTCACTCTGCAAACTTCTCCTGTAACTTTCTCTTAATAATGCACACGTTTATTTGAAGATACAGCAAGCTCTTTCCTTGACGTAGACAGCTAACGACAAAACCTGTACACAGATTAACCCAACCCAAGTTAGAAATCGTCACTTTTTTGTGTCGTCATTTCTTCAAGCTGAAAACACTAATCAGTGATGGAATTGGATCATTTTGTGTTACTCTGAACCAGACCTTTTTTGACACCCCCCCCCCCCCCCCCCCCCCAAACAAAAAGAATATGAACAGACAACATTACCTAAAAATATATACAGGCTGAAATTAGCCAGTTTTTTATTTATTTATTACATGTGTTTCTGTTCTTGTGGAAGAAGACTCTGCACTTGTATAGCAATTGATAGACAATTATTTCGTAATTATATTACATCATTAAAATCATGAAGTAGATGACATGGTAATAATCTTCTATTGTATTACAACACTAAGATCTACATGTTCGTATCTCTCCCTATGTTTGGGTTTTTTTCATTGCTCTATCACTAGATTATGGATTGTTGGTCTAGAGGTAACACACCTGCTAGAAAGGGAAAAGTCCGGGTATTATCCCCGTTTGTGTCCGAAAACTTTTCCCCTATTCACAAGTGGCAGTATGGGTCCTAGTCTTTTGGATGGCACATTAAAATGAGGTCCTGTGTGCAAAACATTTTTACAGCACGTAAAAGAACCTTTGGCAACAAAAGTTGTCATTGGCAAAATTCTGTAGACAGACAGCCACTCTGATTGAGAAATTCGCACGCAAACAGAGAAAAAGAAAAAAAAAAAGGTCGTGCTGCTCTTGTTGCTGCCGCTCTTCCGGGTGAAAATAACCCGGCATTTACACAGAGAAATCTGCAGCGAGTTTAAAGTGGTGTACAATACAACACAAAGCAATACAAATCAATACAATATGGGACTTGGTGCAAAGTTTGCTAAATATACGTTCACGATTTTTATTCTTGCATATGGGTCTAGTTATGGCTCCAGTCTATACACACACAAAAACACAACAAAATGTGTGAAACCCAGTTGTAAAAATTTAACTTAGAAAATGTCTTTTTTGTGACTCCCAAAAGCTATGTACAGTTTTTGTAGTTTTGTTGGTATAGCCAAAAATAATATTTAGATGTTTAATGTATTATGAATATTCCACACATGTTCAAATCCAACGTTACGAATGATTTTGATTTAAGGTATTTAGTGATCCAGTTCATTAGTTTCATGTATTTTCATTATATAACAGATTCAAATAGTGATTCTCTTTTGACTCTGTTATATCAATACAAACATCGATAAAATGTCTAGTAATTTTCAAACTTAATGGGTATCTGCCTAATTCTGGGTTCGCAGTGTACTTCGGGTATCAAGAATTTGGAATCTACCTAAACGCAAAGGAATTAAAATGATTTGAGGTTTTTTACGTGAGGATTTCCCGTTTTTCTAACAGACAATTTCCAAAGGGCAAGGGGCAAAAATGGTTAGTGTTGTATCACTCGGCTAACCGAGGCCACAGCCTGGAATGTTTTATGAAGTGTTGGAAGGGATTGCCCCTTTTCCTGAACTTAACACTGGCACTACCTTGGATAACAACATGACTCAAAGTCCTTTGTGGGGATCACACACAGCAACATAAAAGAAATGTTTTAAAAAATCCATCTTATTTTTTATAAGAGCAGCCAGCTATGATGGATGGAATGGATGACATAACAGTATCGAGCATGCAATCAGTAATTTTGAGAGGAATAGACTCCACAAGGTTCAACATGCCTATTGCACACTGCACGAAATTAGTAGTGAAGTGTTGAAACAGCTGCAGAAGGTGCTGAGAAAAGTCAAACCAGAAATACTTTGTATAGGAGAAGTAGTATGGAGAAAACTATTGTTTGTAAATTATGACGATTACCATTCATAAAACATATCTATGCATCGATCTATCCATCTATAACAGAGTGGACATATTTGATGTCCCATTTCTGAACAATCTCGGGTACTTCATCCCACTTCTGATACATTTGTAATAGAGTGGACATATGTGATGTCCCATCTCTGCACAATCCCAAGGTACAAAGCACACTTTTACAGTTAGGCACCAAAAGTACAATCTACCATGTAGACGAAGTGCATGCAACGGACGGGGTTCAAATACTACGCAAGGAAACAGGGCCCTGGAAGGAAACAGGGCTCGCCACAGGCTTGTGGAGCCTCTTGCTTGTTGAATAGCATCCCTCTCCCTTTCCCCTCTCTATTACCCCCCCCCCCCCCCCCCCCCCCCCCTTTATTTTGTGAATCAGCAGATTTTGTCTTGTGAGAACATTGGTTGATTTTAGTTTGTGAATAAATTTGTTTGTCATCTGATTTTGATGTG
>CM054138.1:68920321-69003564 GCA_028751875.1 Rapana venosa
GAAAATCAATTTTAAAAAAAAGTTCATCTGTCCTTCTTACATCAGATCAAGGTAATTTTTTGTACACCATAAAGAGAAATCGTGAACTTGCTTCACAGAGTGTTAATTTGACAGATCTTCAAGAGCAGTGTCATCAGAGTACTTCATTATGAGATTGGTATCAGATCCAATGCAATCGTATGAATACAGAGTGAAGGGGGTATATATATAAAGTGTGGTTGTGTGTGTGTGTGTGTGTGTGTGTGTGTGGTGTGAGAGAGAGAGAGAGAGAGAGAGAGCTTTGTAGTGTAAACTGTGTGTATGTGCTTGCGTGTGTATGTGTGTGTGTGTGTGTGTGTGCGTGCATGCGTGAGAGAGTGAGAGAGAGAGAGAGAGAGATAGAGAGAGAGCTGGGCTCCAGGACGGAGACAGAAGTCTGTATTGAAGACTAAAACAACGGCAGAGACGGGAGGAAAGAGGGTGGCAGTCCCATAGTGACGATGTCTGGCCAGCCACTGCTGGCTGACAGTGATGGCAGCTCCCCATCCCTAAACCTTTCTGCGTTAAAGCTGCTGCCCCTTCCCTTCCTTGACACCCCACACCCACTGCTAGTGCTTTCTACGTGGTCTCTAACGCCCCCCCCCCCCCCCCCCCCCCACCCCCTTCTTTCGTCACACAAAGTCCTCCCCCCTACCTCAAAACTTTTTCTTGATGTGAGATATTAGACAAACTGTGGCACTTTTGTAGTACCTGGGGGCAAATGTCTGATTTTTAAGGATTGAAATTAAAGGCAAAGAAAGCAGGCCAGGAAAGAAAAAAAGGTAAATGCTGAAACATGCAGCATACGCCAAAGTTACCGATTCTGGCTGTTCATGAAATTAGGGAGTTCACAAACTCCCAACTTAAAAACCAATATTTTGATCAAATCAAGAAAGTTTCTGTGTTACACAGTTTGTCATTATCTTTGCCTGCAGAGCGTGAAATGTGCGTGTGCTTTGACGAGAGAGAAGGTTTGAAAGATTATAATGGACTCCCTATAATGCTGCTATAGTTAGCACTACGTCTAAACCACCAGGGCGACAAAAACACATGGCGTCAGCTACTAACTTTGCAACTTAATGTCTGGTCTGTGTTGAACTAGCCTAGGTCTAGGAAACGTCGAGCTCGAATCTAAATTTGGTCTCTCCCAGTGGGCATCACTGCTGACTACTTAGCAATGCAAAAAAGTGTCTACATATCTTGCCCTTTTGCTTGTTTCAATAGGACTTGTAAGTACCTTTTAGAAATTAAAAAGACCCGATGGTGTTTAAAAAGGAAGGATTTTATGAATTAAAGGGCTTAAATGGTATTTAAACCCAAATTGCAATTACAAGTACAAAAAAGGCTCCTACCAACCCTGGATCATCTTTTGGGGGGTAGCACTAGGGAGGGTGTAGTCTTGTTGGCACTGGCAGCAAACGGTGAATGCTGTTTGGAAAATTTCAAGGAACAATTTGTAGATCAAAATATGTATATTTGATGCAATTTCGAAGTGTATCATGTGCAATATGCCAAAGAATGAAGTTCTGGCGAGTTGATGTACATTTATTCATTATTAGGTGTGATTTTTTTTTTTTAAAGAACAGTGTTCAGGACGTTGAGACCACCGATGGGTAGACCCTTTCCACTCAAGTTTATCATTCCAGAATTCTGAAACTGCTTTCGCCCATGTGTGTGTGTGTGTGTGTGTGTGTGTGTGTGTCTGTGTCTGTGTCTGTGTGTCTGTGTACGTGTGTGTGTACGTGTTTGTGTGTTCAATACATTTTACGTCTCTTCACAAATTAGACAGGAAAGTGGAGGAGGGAAGGGGGGGGGGGGGGTTGTGTCAGTGTTTGGAGGTGGAGGCACACATATTTTGAATACTGGTGAGGGAGTAAATGAACATGAAATGACTGGCCTACCATACAAAAACAAAAAAGCCAAAAAAGAAACAAACTGCAATATGCAACTCTTGAATTATGCCTAAGTACAACAGGCAAAACATCAATAACAAAACCAAAATAAGCACATTTGTAACAAGTGAACAATCAAAATCGTGTGTCTAATAATAACAATGAAAGGAAATATATTTCACCAAAAGAGAATGCCTTTAAAGTCCGTAGTAATCATAATAAACAACCAACTGGACTATGCAATAACGATTTGAAAAAATATATACATCAACAGAGGATCTCTGAAGATTGCTGGGGGTCATTTTAGTATATGTTCAACAGTTAAACTGTGATCACATATGCAAACATCAAAACAAAACAAAACGTGTCCAATATGCTTAGTCTTTTTTTTTTTTTTAAAGTTCCATTTCCATCTGAGGGCCAGAGATATGGTAACAATCTGTTTCATGTTTTTGACACAAGACTCAAGTGTGTGTGGTGTGTGTGTGTGTGTGTGTGTTGTGTGTGTGTGTGTGTGTGTGTGTGTGTGTGTGTGTGTGGTGTGTGTGTGTGTTGTGTAAGTGTGTGTGTGTGTGTGTGTGTGTGTGTGTGTGTGTGTTGTGTGTAGAGGGAATGTGTTTTCCTTTTTTACAAGTCACCAGCCATCTTGCCACTTAAAGCAGTTATTAGTCATTGATGAAGTCCAGAAGGTATAAGGTGATTTTAGTGGAGCAATCATTATACTTGCCGGATGGCATTGCTTTCTCTGACACAGTTGGAAACTATATCTCCAGGGTGTTACCCTGTGTTGTCCTCTCCGTCACAGGATCGGTAGCCTTCAAATTAACAGAAAATAATGTCTGGACCTTGGCCACCAGTCTTCTGCCCTTGGATAGAAGGGTTTGACGGAAGCTGCTGATGAAGAGGTAAAACACCGCCTTGATGCTGTGGTTGACGAGAATGTGGGCATCGCAGGTGTATATCATGTAAGCAGATTTGAAAAGGTTTGCAAATGGGAACACCAGCTTTACTGCCGAGCCAGCACTTGCCAGACAAAGGTACAGAGACAGATAGCAAGCACTAGTATCCACCCCAGTCTGCAGTTTGTTGGAGGTACTCACTGGTTGTAATGAAATTGTCTTCAGTAACATGTAAGTTTGGTCCACACATCCAGTGTCCTTGTGTGGCATTTTGTGGCTCTCTTTCAGGGTGTGGGTCTTTTTGTTTTGTATAGTTTCAGGCTCTGCTTCACAATCCACACTCCATGTCTTTGTGTTCAGCTGCCCTTCTGCTATCTGGTCTGAGGGAACAGTCTATTCTCTGTCCACAAGCAGTGGATCCTGTGGCCCTGCATCAAACACTGTCTCTCTGTGTTAAAGTGCAAGCAATGTGTAGTCTGCACGCAGAGGAAGTTTCCTTTTTGTGAGGTGGCTGTACCTGATCCTCCTGTTCACACATGCTATGTCTCTGTTCTGGCAGCTGTGATACCTTCTCGTCACACAAAGGTGTAACTGTTTTTGAAAATCGCCCCAATTTCAACACCACCATTTACATCAGCATATTCTGGGCTACAACAGGCGTAATCACCATTATTCCTTTGCTAATTACAAGAACAGCCTACTTGTACATGTAGAGTATTTTCTGCAAATAGAACAGCCTGCCATGTAGGAGTGTTTACAGTGATAAGTTTGAATATAATCAACATTACGCATAAGCTCAGCCGAGAATGAAACACCTTGTAGGCATGTAGAGGAAACAATAACATGATAAATCGATTGTTTGCCAGCACTAAAGTGATATGAAATTAAATTGACTTATTCCTATAGCAGATGATTTGGAAGAACGCTTGGTGTGGATATTATGAAATCAGTAAAACTGAGCAACTAGATGATTGACCAGAAAAATTAAATCGGCAACAGACAAGTTCAGAACAGATACACCATACCCTGATATGTCACCTTGACACGCAGCCAGATCCACAATACATGCACATTAGAATGAGGCCAGTAACTATAAATGGAATGCACACAGAAAATTGGGACATCAAAGAAAGGTCTCCAACAATGATGCTCCTACATCAGTCCTGGTCAGTTCACTTTCGTCAAGATAAATCATCAGCATCATCATCATCATCATCAACATCATCATCAATGAAATTTATATATCGCTATATCTTGCAAAAAAACAAATCAAAGCGCTTTCATTCATCCTACTCATTCACATGCAGCTAATTACAATTACTAGCTGATTTATTTACAAATTCAAGTGTATACACACACGCTCACACGCAGGCACACATATGCACACTCGCGCACACACATAAAGGTTGTACACTCGGCAGGGTGATGGGGTTTTGGCGGTTGAGAAAAGGGACAAAAATGAAATGGAACAAGAGGGGAGAATCTTAGGTTTGAAATAAATGTCTTGAGGCCGGAATTAAAAGCGTCATAAGAAGGCTTTTGACGAAGAGAGAGAGAGGGAGGTAATTCCAGATCGATGGACCAAAAACAGAGAAAGAGCGACACGGCCAACGGTGCAGGTTGAATCTAGGTATTCTTAAGCAGAAGGTTGCTGCAGAGCGGAGGGAAAGAACAGTGTACAGGTGAAGACATTCACAGAGGTAGGAAGGTGCTGTTTAATGGAGGCATTTGTAACAGAGGATACTGATCTTATACTTCACTCTCTGTGGCACAGACAAGCAGTGGAGAGATCACTAGAGTGGAGTAATGTTCTCAGATTTTTTTTTCTTCTGAGGACTAGGCGAGCTGCAGAGTTTTGTATACGTTGAAGGGAGTGGATAGATAATGCTGGCATAATAGAAGATGTCGTAATCTCTTGGGCAATTCGTGATTATGTATCTTAAGTTAGTGACTTTACACTTCGTCCTGATCTTTATTCTATACAGGTCCTACTATTCGAATTCTTTCTGCAGCTTCGCCAAATACTATAGTCTATTCTTTTGAAAACACAGCGTGATAGGTCATTCCAGCGTATTTGATACATATTTGCGTCATTCTTCAAGTTCAAAATATAAACTGATAATGCAATTCAGCTACTACGAAATTTAAATGTACCCTCTCCCTCCCCCCCCCCCCCCCCCTTTTTTTTTTTTGGAGGAGGGGGGGGAAGCAACAACGGAGAAAGATGACAGAAAAAGTTTGGAAAGGCCTTAGATTTTATCCATGACCATTTTGCATTTTTCTTAGGCATATTTTTTGTTCAGATCTCTATAGTACATAGCTAAATGAGCGGAGCATTCTGCCCATGAATGATAGTAACTGAGGGCACAGATTTGATTGTTACCTGACGTGTCTGACAGAATTTTACCCCTGAAGTTAAAATTTGTATTATTCCTGCAGAACAGCTGGCCCAGCGCGTTAAGCTGGGGGACGTGCAAACATCAACAACAACAATCACATGTTACAACAAAGATAGCAAGCAATTAAAGTAATGAACATATATGTACCTATGAAATGCCATAGCGCTGCAGAAGGGGCATCTTTTGTCCCTATCTTTATTTCAGTAAACGTACTTCCTCCACGCCAGAACAACACACATAAAACAGAGAAAATGTCGCACAATGTGTTGAGAGAAAATATTACCAGCCTTTCTGAGAAGGCAGAACACAGTCAAGAGAATGAGAGAGGATAGAGAGGTAAGTAAAAAGAGAAAATCCTTTAAAAAAAAAAAAAAAAGGTGAGAGAAAACACGAATCAACATTCAGAAGTAGGGATGCTATTTCAAAAAAAAGAAAGAAAAAAGGAAGAGCCCCCAGCATCCATATGTGGAGATGCCAATACTTATCAGTTACCATTTGATGGAAAGACTATCATGATCATATTCTTCTTCTTTATCATCATCCTCATCCTCCTTATGATCATCATTAACATCATTTTCTCTTCATCGTCATCAGCAGCAGCAGCAGAAGCAGCAACAGAAGAAGCAGCAGGATAAGAAGCAGTAGCGGCAGCAGCAAGAGCAGCTAAAAATGTGTCATTCTTTCTCTTTCTCTCTCGTTCCCTGTCATTCTTTCTCATTTTTTTCCATGTCTTTTATATCTCTGTCTCTCCATACTGCATTTAAAATGCTCAATAATTTGTTCCAATGTTGACAAAGCTTTTTATTCAAATACAAAAATTTATTGTCAATTATAGTAAAAGAAAATAAACCAACCAAAAAAACAACTGTATATCATGCTTTTAACCTGTATGATTTACCATGATATCCCTAATGATAGTAGGGTTTCGTTATTAAAGAACAACATGGCTGTCTATTTTCCTTGAAACTTATGTACTTGCCTTGCTTTGCCACATTCAAACGACTTGTCCCCAGATCATTACTCAATGTCTGCTTCACTGGAGGAAATAAAAGATCCAACAGGAATCGAATCCTTCACCTCTGCTTTCCAGGATGCTTTACCACTAGATGTTCATCCATGGATATGAGCGTGAGCCGCATGTGTGCGTAACGTGTATATGTGAGCGTGTGCATGCCCACAGATGCACGTATATTGTGTGTCTTGTAATGAGATAAGCCACTGGGTGTCCAGTTCATTGTTTTCTTGTTTTGTTTCGTTGTTTGAACATACACCTGCCGAGAAAGCGGAAAGTCCGGGTCAGAAGTGTGTGGTGGTTCAATTCCTGTTTGGGTCGAAACTTTTCCTCCATCCAGTAGTCCATGAGTGGTGGTCTGGGTGCTAGTCTTTCGGATAGAAGGATAAACCAAGGTCCTGTGTGTTACACAATTGTTTAGCACACGTAAAAGAACCTTCAGCAACAAGAGAGTTGTCCCTGGCAAAATTCTGTAGAAAAAGTCACTCTGACAGGGAAACAAATACAGTCGCAGAAAGGAAAACCCAAAAAAAATCAAATAAGGGCTGGCGTTACTCTTGTGACAACATGCTGTCCCCAGGGAGAGCAGCCCCACTTTCAGAGAAAATTCATCTGCTGTGACTTAAAAGTGGTATGGAATGGAATGAAATTAAATGTGTGAGTGTGGGTATGAAGGAGGAGAGGAAATGTGTGTGTGTGTGCTAGTGTGTGTGTTTTATCTATTTTATTCTTTTATATTTTGTTTATTTCTTTTACTTTAGTCTTTTATTTCGAGGATAATGGAATAAGCACTCAAGTGCTTTTTTTATCCAGTCCCTGTGTGTATGCAGTTTTGTAAATTTTGTCATCCGTTCCCACCAGCACACAATGGTCTACTCTTCTGAAAAAACGGAACGGGTTTTAACGTGCGCGCAAGATCTTCTGTGTGTGTGTGTGTGTGTGTGTGTGTGTGTGTGTGTGTGTGTGTGTGTGTGTGTGTGTGTGTGTGTGTGTGTGAATCAATCAATCACATTTATTCAGGTTTTGCAGGCCATAAGACCCATATGAACACAAGATGAACAAGCAACCATGGAGCAGTAGAGGTGATATAATACAGTAAGCACGCAGTCTTTGTTGCAGGCAGGAAAGAGCTACATGGTTCTGATCTTTAGACATTCAATTACATAAACTGCCAGGTTCACAATCAGTTTCTCAGAAGGATTTAACACAGCATCTGAATCTTAAAGCCTGATGGAAACTGTGATAATAAAGGGTTATATAATGTTTACGCAAAGCTGCATATCTGGGGCATATGAGCAAAAGATTACATAAATCTTCAACAGCAGATCCCTCACACTCAATACAATAAGGATTTGCATGTATTTTCTCATAATGTGGAATGCCTTTCAGTGGCAGTGTATTACTTCTTAATAGCAAAGTATACCACGGTACTCGGAGGAAACCAAAAGTCCGACACAATTTGATCTACATATATCAGGATGGTAATTCAAATAATCCGGATAAGACATCAACGTGTCATGCCAATTCTGGCGATATATATGTCCAAAAGTATGGTTTTCAAAGTTCTGATATACAAGGAAACATCAGTATCTTGCATTTCCCAGACATATCCAAAACCATTTGAACGAGCCAAAGATCTTACGTGAGTTACCCAGTTTCTTATGCCCATCTGATCATGCTTGAGCAACATGAAGTAACATTGCTTTGGATATCTATTCTCAGGCATGGCAAGAAGTGTGATCCAGTATTTTAACATTCGTGTAAAAGTAGCAATGTATATCGGGTATTTACCATTTTCAACCAAAGCAATGCCATTCTTTACATCTCTGCCAACACCTAAAATCATTTTACAAATCTTGATATGCACCTTTTCGATGTTGTCAAATCTACTACATCCCCAAATCTCTGAACCGTACAATAGAATTGGTTTGACTTTGGTGTCAAAAATTCTAATTCTCTGAGAGCTTTGCCAGATGAGTTATTGACACAGCGTGACCTATTCAGAGTAGATCCAAACATGATTCCTAGATAACTGTAACAGGGTAGTGTCATGATTTACTTGCCTGCATAGTACCATTTTTCACAGGTTTTTTATTTTATTTTAAAAACACTGTTTTGAAAACCACCACTTTGGTTTTGTCCATGTTAACTTTTAGACCCCATTTGCAGCAGTACCTTTCAAGAGAATTCATTTTCTTTGTAAATCACCAACAGAATCTGACACCAAAGCAATGTCATCAGCATACATTAAAAGAAATACGCTGAGCTGGCTGTTCAGTAAATCTATGCCATGGGCACCACACAAACTCATTTGAACTTTTAATTCAGAAAGAAATATTGAGAACAAGGGGCTCAGAATACATCCCTGTGTCACTCCAGATAAGCAATACAAATACTATGTTATTTTGTTACCAACTTTAACAGCTGCTTTCACCCCTTCATACTTACTTTATAGCGTCAAAAACATGTGTCCATGAATACCTTTATGCAATAACAAAAACAACAACTTTCCTCTATCTACACAATCAAAGGCTTTAGAGAAGTCTACAAAAAGAGTATTGAATCGACCACCTTGCTTTGTGAGATATTTCTGGACAAGACTCTAAAGAGTAAAGACATTAGCAATTGTGCTATAGCCCTTCCAAAAGCTAGCTTGTGCCTCTGAGATTCCGTCATAGTCCTTACAACACTGACTCAGTCTTTCCTTTATGACCATACTGTACAATTTGCTGATAACTTCATAACTTCAAAATGGATATTTCGTAATTGTCCACATTTTTGGTATTGCCTTTCTTATGCAAGATAGAAATCAACCCTTGTGTCCAACTCTTAGGGTAGTGTCCAGATGGAAAAACTTTACTAAATAAAGGAAGTAGAAACTTTATGTGAACATCAGTGGCATGCCACTGGCCATCTCGCCAATTGCCAATTGTAGCACTTATAAATCACTGACGAAGTCCAGAAGGTATATTTTTGGTGGAGAAGGCAACAGACTTGCAAGGTGACGGCTTTTCCTTTGAGGTGATTGGAGACTGCATCTCCCTGTTGCTGTCCATTCCCAGCTTTTACATATGTTTGGTTATTTCCTTGCTCTATTACTATATTATGGATCGGAGGTCTAGAGGTAACGCACCTGCCTAGAAAGCAAAATCCCCGCTTATGTCCGAAACTTTTCCCCTTACAACTAGTGGTGCTCAGGGTCCTGGACTTTTGGATGACAAAATAAACTGAGGTCCAGTATGTAAAACATTTACAGCACGAAAAAGAACTCTTGGCAACAGGAGTTATCCCTGGCAAAATTATGTAGAAAGAAAGTCACTCATTGGGAAACAAGTTCACATGCAAATAGAAAGAGAAGAAAATAAATGGTGGCGCTGTTATTGTGGCGACCCGCTCTCCCTGGGGAAAACAGCCCGGATTTCACACAGAGAAATCTACAGCTAGCTTAAAAAGGTATACAATACAAATCAATACAATATAGGAGCTAGTGCAAAGTTTGTTAAATATGCATCTATAATGTTTATTCTTGCATACTAATAGCTACGGTTCCAGTCTGTAAACATAATTATGAAGCCGAGTTGAAAATTTTAACGTAAAAAATGGCTTTTTTTTTAAAACTCTAAAACGCTATGTACAGTTCTTGTAGTTTTGATGATATAGCAAACCATAATATTTTGATGTTTAATGTAAATTGATTATTCCTCACATGCTCAAATCGAATTTTACGAATTATTGTTTTGATTAAATATATGGAGTAATTGCTTTTCGCCTGTTTCATGCATTTCATTGCATAACAGTTTGAAACAGATTCTCTTTACACTGTGTTATGTGATTCCAAACATTAATGAAATGTCTAATAATCTTTAAAGTTAATGGGTATCTGCCTAGTTCTGAATTTACAGTGCCTTTCAGCTACCAACAAACTGGTATCTGAAGGTAAACGTAAAAGATGAAGGTATCCCATAACCTTTGTGGTCATTGGGGAGCGAGATATGAGACCTCAGCTTCTTAGGGGAGGGATGTGAGAGCATTTTGAGAGCGCTACCCTTCTCCTCTACCTTGCTGCTTTACCTTCCCTCACCCTAAAGAAGGCAGGTACCCATTTACAGCTGGGTGAACTGGGGGACTTTACTGAAGCCAAGGAGCAAAAACGGTCGACCATCCACTTGGTAACCACGCTCAATGCTGCTTAACCTTAGCTTGATGAAAGTGAATGCTATGACCACTGAGCTATCCCCTGCCCAAATCAAAGTCTAACAAAAAGCAAAGCAAAACAAAACACAGTTTTAAAGTGCAAGGGAAAAGTGATTACAGCTTTGTGCCCATACAATGACAATAACTGAGGGCACACATTTGAATATTTGTTGAGGTGTAGGAAGGGCTTCACTCTCTGTGGCACAGACAAGCAGTGGAGAGATCACTAGAGTGGAGTAATGTTCTCAGATTTTTTTTCTTTCTGAGGACTAGGCGAGCTGCAGAGTTTTGTATACGTTGAAGGGAGTGGATAGATAATGCTGGCATAATAGAAGATGTCGTAATCTCTTGGGCAATTCGTGATTATGTATCTTAAGTTAGTGACTTTACACTTCGTCCTGATCTTTATTCTATACAGGTCCTACTATTCGAATTCTTTCTGCAGCTTCGCCAAATACTATAGTCTATTCTTTTGAAAACACAGCGTGATAGGTCATTCCAGCGTATTTGATACATATTTGCGTCATTCTTCAAGTTCAAAATATAAACTGATAATGCAATTCAGCTACTACGAAATTTAAATGTACCCTCTCCCCCCCCCCCCCCCCCCCCCCCCCCCCCCCCACTTTTTTTTTTTTTGGAGGAGGGGGGGGGAAGCAACAACGGAGAAAGATGACAGAAAAAGTTTGGAAAGGCCTTAGATTTTATCCATGACCATTTTGCATTTTTCTTAGGCATATTTTTTGTTCAGATCTCTATAGTACATAGCTAAATGAGCGGAGCATTCTGCCCATGAATGATAGTAACTGAGGGCACAGATTTGATTGTTACCTGACGTGTCTGACAGAATTTTACCCCTGAAGTTAAAATTTGTATTATTCCTGCAGAACAGCTGGCCCAGCGCGTTAAGCTGGGGGACGTGCAAACATCAACAACAACAATCACATGTTACAACAAAGATAGCAAGCAATTAAAGTAATGAACATATATGTACCTATGAAATGCCATAGCGCTGCAGAAGGGGCATCTTTTGTCCCTATCTTTATTTCAGTAAACGTACTTCCTCCACGCCAGAACAACACACATAAAACAGAGAAAATGTCGCACAATGTGTTGAGAGAAAATATTACCAGCCTTTCTGAGAAGGCAGAACACAGTCAAGAGAATGAGAGAGGATAGAGAGGTAAGTAAAAAGAGAAAATCCTTTAAAAAAAAAAAAAAAGGTGAGAGAAAACACGAATCAACATTCAGAAGTAGGGATGCTATTTCAAAAAAAAGAAAGAAAAAAGGAAGAGCCCCCAGCATCCATATGTGGAGATGCCAATACTTATCAGTTACCATTTGATGGAAAGACTATCATGATCATATTCTTCTTCTTTATCATCATCCTCATCCTCCTTATGATCATCATTAACATCATTTTCTCTTCATCGTCATCATCAGCAGCAGCAGAAGCAGCAACAGAAGAAGCAGCAGGATAAGAAGCAGTAGCGGCAGCAGCAAGAGCAGCTAAAAATGTGTCATTCTTTCTCTTTCTCTCTCGTTCCCTGTCATTCTTTCTCATTTTTTCCATGTCTTTTATATCTCTGTCTCTCCATACTGCATTTAAAATGCTCAATAATTTGTTCCAATGTTGACAAAGCTTTTTATTCAAATACAAAAATTTATTGTCAATTATAGTAAAAGAAAATAAACCAACCAAAAAAACAACTGTATATCATGCTTTTAACCTGTATGATTTACCATGATATCCCTAATGATAGTAGGGTTTCGTTATTAAAGAACAACATGGCTGTCTATTTTCCTTGAAACTTATGTACTTGCCTTGCTTTGCCACATTCAAACGACTTGTCCCCAGATCATTACTCAATGTCTGCTTCACTGGAGGAAATAAAAGATCCAACAGGAATCGAATCCTTCACCTCTGCTTTCCAGGATGCTTTACCACTAGATGTTCATCCATGGATATGAGCGTGAGCCGCATGTGTGCGTAACGTGTATATGTGAGCGTGTGCATGCCCACAGATGCACGTATATGTGTGTGTCTTGTAATGAAATAAGCCACTGGGTGTCCAGTTCATTGTTTTCTTGTTTTGTTTCGTTGTTTGAACATACACCTGCCGAGAAAGCGGAAAGTCCGGGTCAGAAGTGTGTGGTGGTTCAATTCCTGTTTGGGTCGAAACTTTTCCTCCATCCAGTAGTCCATGAGTGGTGGTCTGGGTGCTAGTCTTTCGGATAGAAGGATAAACCAAGGTCCTGTGTGTTACACAATTGTTTAGCACACGTAAAAGAACCTTCAGCAACAAGAGAGTTGTCCCTGGCAAAATTCTGTAGAAAAAGTCACTCTGACAGGGAAACAAATACAGTCGCAGAAAGGAAAACCCAAAAAAAATCAAATAAGGGCTGGCGTTACTCTTGTGACAACATGCTGTCCCCAGGGAGAGCAGCCCCACTTTCAGAGAAAATTCATCTGCTGTGACTTAAAAGTGGTATGGAATGGAATGAAATTAAATGTGTGAGTGTGGGTATGAAGGAGGAGAGGAAATGTGTGTGTGTGTGCTAGTGTGTGTGTTTTATCTATTTTATTCTTTTATATTTTGTTTATTTCTTTTACTTTAGTCTTTTATTTCGAGGATAATGGAATAAGCACTCAAGTGCTTTTTTTATCCAGTCCCTGTGTGTATGCAGTTTTGTAAATTTTGTCATCCGTTCCCACCAGCACACAATGGTCTACTCTTCTGAAAAAACGGAACGGGTTTTAACGTGCGCGCAAGATCTTCTGTGTGTGTGTGTGTGTGTGTGTGTTGTGTGTGTGTGTGTGTGTGTGTGTGTGTGTGTGTTGTGTGTGTGTGTGTGTGAATCAATCAATCACATTTATTCAGGTTTTGCAGGCCATAAGACCCATATGAACACAAGATGAACAAGCAACCATGGAGCAGTAGAGGTGATATAATACAGTAAGCACGCAGTCTTTGTTGCAGGCAGGAAAGAGCTACATGGTTCTGATCTTTAGACATTCAATTACATAAACTGCCAGGTTCACAATCAGTTTCTCAGAAGGATTTAACACAGCATCTGAATCTTAAAGCCTGATGGAAACTGTGATAATAAAGGGTTATATAATGTTTACGCAAAGCTGCATATCTGGGGCATATGAGCAAAAGATTACATAAATCTTCAACAGCAGATCCCTCACACTCAATACAATAAGGATTTGCATGTATTTTCTCATAATGTGGAATGCCTTTCAGTGGCAGTGTATTACTTCTTAATAGCAAAGTATACCACGGTACTCGGAGGAAACCAAAAGTCCGACACAATTTGATCTACATATATCAGGATGGTAATTCAAATAATCCGGATAAGACATCAACGTGTCATGCCAATTCTGGCGATATATATGTCCAAAAGTATGGTTTTCAAAGTTCTGATATACAAGGAAACATCAGTATCTTGCATTTCCCAGACATATCCAAAACCATTTGAACGAGCCAAAGATCTTACGTGAGTTACCCAGTTTCTTCTGCCCATCTGATCATGCTTGAGCAACATGAAGTAACATTGCTTTGGATATCTATTCTCAGGCATGGCAAGAAGTGTGATCCAGTATTTTAACATTCGTGTAAAAGTAGCAATGTATATCGGATATCTACCATTTTCAACCAAAGCAATGCCATTCTTTACATCTCTGCCAACACCTAAAATCATTTTACAAATCTTGATATGCACCTTTTCGATGTTGTCAAATCTACTACATCCCCAAATCTCTGAACCGTACAATAGAATTGGTTTGACTTTGGTGTCAAAAATTCTAATTCTCTGAGAGTTTTGCCAGATGAGTTATTGACACAGCGTGACCTATTCAGAGTAGATCCAAACATGATTCCTAGATAACTGTAACAGGGTAGTGTCATGATTTACTTGCCTGCATAGTACCATTTTTCACAGGTTTTTTATTTTATTTTAAAAACACTGTTTTTGAAAACCACCACTTTGGTTTTGTCCATGTTAACTTTTAGACCCCATTTGCAGCAGTACCTTTCAAGAGAATTCATTTTCTTTGTAAATCACCAACAGAATCTGACACCAAAGCAATGTCATCAGCATACATTAAAAGAAATACGCTGAGCTGGCTGTTCAGTAAATCTATGCCATGGGCACCACACAAACTCATTTGAACTTTTAATTCAGAAAGAAATATTGAGAACAAGGGGCTCAGAATACATCCCTGTGTCACTCCAGATAAGCAATACAAATACTATGTTATTTTGTTACCAACTTTAACAGCTGCTTTCACCCCTTCATACTTACTTTATAGCGTCAAAAACATGTGTCCATGAATACCTTTATGCAATAACAAAAACAACAACTTTCCTCTATCTACACAATCAAAGGCTTTAGAGAAGTCTACAAAAAGAGTATTGAATCGACCACCTTGCTTTGTGAGATATTTCTGGACAAGACTCTAAAGAGTAAAGACATTAGCAATTGTGCTATAGCCCTTCCAAAAGCTAGCTTGTGCCTCTGAGATTCCGTCATAGTCCTTACAACACTGACTCAGTCTTTCCTTTATGACCATACTGTACAATTTGCTGATAACTTCATAACTTCAAAATGGATATTTCGTAATTGTCCACATTTTTGGTATTGCCTTTCTTATGCAAGATAGAAATCAACCCTTGTGTCCAACTCTTAGGGTAGTGTCCAGATGGAAAAACTTTACTAAATAAAGGAAGTAGAAACTTTATGTGAACATCAGTGGCATGCCACTGGCCATCTCGCCAATTGCCAATTGTAGCACTTATAAATCACTGACGAAGTCCAGAAGGTATATTTTTGGTGGAGAAGGCAACAGACTTGCAAGGTGACGGCTTTTCCTTTGAGGTGATTGGAGACTGCATCTCCCTGTTGCTGTCCATTCCCAGCTTTTACATATGTTTGGTTATTTCCTTGCTCTATTACTATATTATGGATCGGAGGTCTAGAGGTAACGCACCTGCCTAGAAAGCAAAATCCCCGCTTATGTCCGAAACTTTTCCCCTTACAACTAGTGGTGCTCAGGGTCCTGGACTTTTGGATGACAAAATAAACTGAGGTCCAGTATGTAAAACATTTACAGCACGAAAAAGAACTCTTGGCAACAGGAGTTATCCCTGGCAAAATTATGTAGAAAGAAAGTCACTCATTGGGAAACAAGTTCACATGCAAATAGAAAGAGAAGAAAATAAATGGTGGCGCTGTTATTGTGGCGACCCGCTCTCCCTGGGGAAAACAGCCCGGATTTCACACAGAGAAATCTACAGCTAGCTTAAAAAGGTATACAATACAAATCAATACAATATAGGAGCTAGTGCAAAGTTTGTTAAATATGCATCTATAATGTTTATTCTTGCATACTAATAGCTACGGTTCCAGTCTGTAAACATAATTATGAAGCCGAGTTGAAAATTTTAACGTAAAAAATGGCTTTTTTTTTAAAAACTCTAAAACGCTATGTACAGTTCTTGTAGTTTTGACGATATAGCAAACCATAATATTTTGATGTTTAATGTAAATTGATTATTCCTCACATGCTCAAATCGAATTTTACGAATTATTGTTTTGATTAAATATATGGAGTAATTGCTTTTCGCCTGTTTCATGCATTTCATTGCATAACAGTTTGAAACAGATTCTCTTTACACTGTGTTATGTGATTCCAAACATTAATGAAATGTCTAATAATCTTTAAAGTTAATGGGTATCTGCCTAGTTCTGAATTTACAGTGCCTTTCAGCTACCAACAAACTGGTATCTGAAGGTAAACGTAAAAGATGAAGGTATCCCATAACCTTTGTGGTCATTGGGAGCGAGATATGAGACCTCAGCTTCTTAGGGGAGGGATGTGAGAGCATTTTGAGAGCGCTACCCTTCTCCTCTACCTTGCTGCTTTACCTTCCCTCACCTAAAGAAGGCAGGTACCCATTTACAGCTGGGTGAACTGGGGGACTTTACTGAAGCCAAGGAGCAAAAACGGTCGACCATCCACTTGGTAACCACGCTCAATGCTGCTTAACCTTAGCTTGATGAAAGTGAATGCTATGACCACTGAGCTATCCCCTGCCCAAATCAAAGTCTAACAAAAAGCAAAGCAAAACAAAACACAGTTTTAAAGTGCAAGGGAAAAGTGATTACAGCTTTGTGCCCATACAATGACAATAACTGAGGGCACACATTTGAATATTTGTTGAGGTGTAGGAAGGGCTTCGATCCCCCCCCCCTCCCCCCCCCCCCCCCCCCCCTTCCTAATTTAATATTGGTACTCTTTCGAATGACATCATGAATCAAAGTCACTTCTGAGGAACACACATACAACAGCCTACACAAACGTTTTAAGACCTATCTTATTTTTAGAATAGCAGCCAACTATAGTGGACGGAATGTAGGCATAAAGGACAAGAGGAGGGGGGGGGGGGGGGGGGGGGGGGGGGGGGGGTGCTTAGCTTCCCGTTATACTTTTTTACCCAGGATTTGCACTCTGGAGAGGTCACTCCAACTTGGCTTCGCAGCGTCGACACAACACCGGGAAGCATCAATCTACCGGTTATAAGTCTGAATACTGAATTGGCTCAGAGTCAGATGGCAGGAGCTGCTTCCGACAGTGGAAGAGGTCATTGCATCTCACTGGACAGCTACCGCCCGCCTTAAGCTGGGCAGCCCCCAGCCAGTAAGGTGCTGGCCCGCCACGGTCCCTTAACCTCTCCGGGTTCGTCTGGTTCAGGGTGAAAACCGAGAAGCGGATCAACAACAGGGCACCAGGTCACAGAAAAATGAAAACTCCCGCCATGAAACTAGGCCCATAGAACATTAATCTTGAACAATGACACCAGGTTTTTCATACGACCTGCAGGAAATGAATGATGCTTACACAACAGCTGTCAACGACAGAGATCTGATCAGACTGCAGATGGACATCGCCACCCTTCAAGGTACCAGGCTCTTAGAAACAGGATCTGTGAGGGAGACTTCATCCTGTTCTGGCAGGGCAAACCATCAGACGCGGTCAGAAAACACGGCGTGGGATTCGCAAAAAGAATAAGCTTGCCGGGGTCTATAACCCGTCCAGCAGAAGGAACAGAGCGTATCTGTCTCTCCAACTCCAAACATTCTCAGGACCAGTCAGTCTAATCAGTGCCTATGCACCAACTTTAGCATCTACAGCAGAAGCAAAATACAAGTTTTATGACGACTTCAGAGCTGCTATACGAGGAATTCTGGACAAAGAACTTCTGTTTATTGTCCGGGATATCAACGCCAGAGTAGTGTCGATCACAATTCCTGACCCACCTATTTAGGTCAGTTCGGCACAGGGGAAACTAACAAGAATGGCCAGCGCCTGCTCGAGCTCTGCTGTCATCATGGGCTGTGTTTCAGTAACACCTTCTTCAACATGAAGCCTCAGCATCGAGTCTCCTGCAGATACCCACGATCCAAACACTAGCATCAGCAGCATGTTACCACAAAGATAGTAAGCAATGTAATACACACACACACACACCCCTATGAAGTGCCATATGGGCTAATAGGATAGCAGAAGGGGCACCCTGGGTCTATCCTTTTTTTTGTCAAGTTTACTACCTGACAAAAAACTGAAACGGTACATTATCAAGAGAATGAGAGGATAGAGAGATAAGAAAATAACACAGAAAAAAAATCAGAGAGAAAACGGGATACAACCTTCAGAGGTAGAATGCATAGAGGAATAAGGGGGAAAACAGAAGCAAAGAAAAAGAGACAAACGGGATCTAACTTTCAGAGGTAGGAATACTATTCTTTTTTTAAATGGAAGACCCCTAGCTTCTGCATGTTGAGATGCCAATGCTAATCAGTTACCGTTGGATAGAAAGATGATGATGATGATGATGATATTGATCATCATCATCATCATCATGTTCTTCTTCATAATCATGTTTATTATCATCATTATCAACACTTCTTCATCGTCATCATCGTCATCAAGACTTCTTCATCGTCATCATCATAATCAGCAGCAGCAGCAATATCAGCAGCAGCAACAGCAGAAAAAGAAGCAGCAGCAGTAGCAGGAGTAGCAGCATCTATACTCTTATACTTCTTTCTCTACGTCTCTCTTTTCCTGTCATTCCTTCTTTTCCTTTCTTCGTGTCTTCTACAGCTCAGACTTTCCATGGTCCATTCACAATGCTCAATGCTTTTTCCAATGTTCACAAAGCTTTTTATACATACCAAAATTTATTGTTGGTTGTATTTTTTTTTAAGTTGTATATCACGAATATATCCTGTATGATTTACCATTTTATATTGATACAAAGCACGAATGAGGGTTGCGATTGGGTATTGAAGCACAACATGGTCGTTTATTTTCCTTGAAATATATGTAATGCCTTGCCACATTCAAACGACTTGTCCCCAGATTATTACTCAAGGTCTACTTGATTGGAGGAAATCAAGCGTCCAACAGGAATGGAATCCTTCACCTGATGCTTTCCATGATGCTTTACCACTAGACCATTCATTCAAGCACACGGGCGCGCGGGGTGTAGAACGTGTATACGTGTGTGTGTGTGTGTGCACACAGATTCAAGTGTATGTGTGCTATGTGTGCCTTGTGAAGGTATTTAGAAATAACCCACCAAGTGTCCAATCCACAACGTTTTGCTTTGTTTTATTTTTTTTAGTGTGTGTGTGTGTAGGGGTGAAGGCTGGTTTATTTTTTTTAACAATTTACTGGTCATCTGTTTTTTTCAAGCAGGTACTAAGTCCAGAAGGTATTTTTGGTGGCAACATACTTGCTAGATGACGGCTCTTACTTTGAAATCTGTATCTCCCTGCTGCTGTCATGTGTTGTCCTTCCTGTGTCCATCGCAGGATAGGTGGCCTTCAAGCTAACAGAAGACAAAGGCTGGACTGTACCCACTGGTCTTCTGCACTTGGAGTGGAGCATTTGACGGAAGCTGCTGATGAAGAGGTAAAACACCACATTTATGCCGTGGTTGATGAGAACGAGGATATTGCAGGCGTAAGACAAGTGGGGAGTTTTTAATAGGTTCGATCCAAAGAAAATAATCTTCACTATTGAGCAGAGCAGATGGGAGACAAAGGTACATGCACAGATGGCAAGCACCACGTAGATGATTCCACTAATCGATTCAGTATGTGTCGTATGTGGCTTTTGTTGCATGCATATCATCTGCAGTGCAATCTGATTCTATGTCACTGCGCTGAGTTCTGTTGCTTTTATGTTTGTTTTGGTGGGTTTCGTTTGGAAATGCGTTCCTGCTTCAGTCAATTCCAGTTCTGCTCAATCCAATCCTTTGTTTGGGTCATTCGGACAGTCCTTCTCGTCTGGTCTATGGATGCATGTCCTGTCCACACTGTGTCTGTGGATCAATGTGCTAGCATCCACTGTCTCTAGTGCACAAGTGCAAGCATGTATGAGCTGGTTCTAGACTTGATGTCCTGTTATGATGTGGTCAGTTCTGTTCATGCAGTGCAACCTTTCATAAGGAATGTCGTTTTGGACGCTCAATTTCATACAGTAATAAGCAGTTGGACAGCTTGGAATAATCTACCATTTATCACTACCATTACAAAAAAACGTTTTTGCGCAAACTTTTGGTACTTTTCAAGCTTAACGTCTCCAAGAAAATGTATTTCGGATCTATGTCATATCAGATGTATAACCGTCATTCGCAGACAGAAGTACAGTAATATTTACAGAATATGAATTACGTGATAATCGAAGACGAGAATGAGATAAATTTGAATGAAAAGGATATTCTTTGAAACGAGCAATTAAGCTAAAATTTTGATGTAAATGGTTGGATTTGTAAAAAGAGCAAATAATACTGAAGAACATTTTGATGTAATCATTATGGAATTTGTAAAAACGAGCAAATGGATGAGTGGACACATACAATAAATCTGCAACAGCCAATACTCTGAACAGATACACCATGTCATCACATTTTATCTTGACACTCAGCCAGATCCACAATACCAGAATATTGGAAATGACACCAAGTATTGAAAAAGGAAGGCACCAAGTAAACAGAATGGGATCTCTGAAATAAGTCTCCAATGATGCTGCCCCTACCTCTGTCCTGATCAGTTTAGTTTCTTTGGGATCAAGGATGAGGTCGTCTTTATCTACCATGGAATCCATGACAGTGTATGTGAAGTTAGTGATTTTACACTTCCTCCAGACCTTTAGACAAACTACTTCTGCAACTTTTTCTCACTAACATGAACAGTTCCTTTGAAGACACAGTAAGCTATGTTATTGACTGGTATAGCCAATGACGACAAAACAAGTTAACACAAGGCAAGTGCAAAATCGTCACTTCCTGCGTCATTTCTTCAGGTTGAAAACAGATAGAGATTCAGAACTCCCCTAGGGGGGAAAGGGGGGGGGGGGGGGGCGCCTGTCAGTATAAATAGCATCTCTACCTTCTGGAAATTCTGTGCTAGGAATGTTCCCTTGTCTATCCCTCTCTTTGTTTCTGCCTTTTCCTTTTCTTCTTGTCACCTCCTTTTTACTATTTCTTGTCTTCTTAGGTCATTCTCGTGCCTTTTTTTTCCATAGACTTATCGAATAACACTTCTATCCCACACCAAAATCGGATGTACTGGGCCTGATTTGTCAGCCACTTAACAGCAGCACAACGCATTTTCCCTCATGTGACAAAGAACAGTAATTACTGTCTGAACTTCAACCACGAAGAAGAAGAATCAGAACACATATTTGTTGTTAAGTCTTAGTGACACCTTTTTGACACAAAAATTGAATATAAACAGCCAGCATTTCCTAAAAGATATAGATTATGAAATTATGCAGGTTTTCTGTGCGTTACTGATCAGCTGGAAGAAGACTCCTACACGTTTCTTACATTAGATAAACAGTTATTTCTTAATCATTAAACATTATACAAACATGAAGCAGATCTAAGTGATAATCGTCTGCTATTACAACACTTAGATCTACATGTTCTTATTTCTCTTCGTATGTTTGATTATTTCCTTGTTCTATCACTACACATTATGTATCTGTAGTCTAGAGGTAATGCACCTACCTAGAAAGAGAAAAGTCGCGGTACGATCCCCATTTGTGTCGGAACATTTTCCTCTATTCACCAGTGGTGGTCTGGGTGCTGGTCTTTTGGATGACAAAAAAAATTGAGATCCCGTGTGCAAAACGCATTTACAGCACTAAAAGAACCGTTGGCAACAAGACTTCTCTGTGGCAAAATTCTGTACAAAAAAGCCACTCACGTTGGGAGACAAATTCAAACGCAGGGAAAAAAACGGTGGCCCTGCTCTTGTGGCGACCTGCTCTCCCTGGTCCCTGGTGAAAACAGTAAAGAATCTATGCAGAGAAACCTGCAGCGAGCCTAAAGTGGTATACAATACAATACAAATGAATACAATACAAAACAAAAAACTACAATGCAACACAACACAACATAATTTTGTAAATTTTAGCACTGGGCCGTGGACCCCTTACTGAGTTATGCTGGATCTGCGCGCTATGAATACAATACAAATCAATGCAATATGGAAGCTAGTGCAAAGTTTGCTAAATATTTTTTATTCTTGCATACTAATAGTTATAGCAGAGCTGCTAAGATTTTTCTAGGTGTCTTAGAGAGTGACGAGAAGTCAGTTTGCACACATATACTTACGACCATTGTGAACAATAATCGCCTGGGAAACAATGACTCTGTGTCCCCTGGGAGACGTGGTAAACAATTATGTTATGCAACACTCCTGAAACTGGACAATTTTGACACTTTCGGTTTGCCAAAGATAAGTCTGCCCCCCCCCCCCCTCCCCTCGCTACTGACCTACCCAGAAGCCACTGAGGCCCTTACCTCTGACCCCCAGAGCCTAGGCCATGTATCACTTTTCCACTCCCTCCCCCCCCCCCCCCCCTAGCCTAAAAGAACTTCATGACGTTAACTTTGTACTACTTTTTTACCATCTCTGTGGGTTTTTTAATCATGGATTGATAATGTGAGTTTCAAAATCGAAGCCTGGTTTGTCATAAAATCATATAAATAAGGAGTAAAAACTTCAAATTACTTTAAATTGAAGATGCCTAACTGGGTAACCACTTTTGTGTGAGCACCGTTAGCAGACTTCATGCAAATGGCGATGCTAGAGGTGCAAAGTAGGATTAGATCTAGTAATGAATACCACAAATGAAAGTAAGCATACACTCCTTTATGCGTAATTTTGACCATCCGATTTCATTTAAATAATGTCTGACTACGTTTTAGGATCAGAAACTGTAGATATTCGCTGATTTACTCTTCTTACACAATTCTAGGGCGGCAAAGCGTGACCTAGATCTAACTGACTGAAAGACTTAATCAGCCATCCCCTCTTCCCTGCCCCCTACCAGCCTCCTTCTCCCCTTCCAGCCTGTTTCCTTGTTGTAATTTTGTTTTAATCAATCGCTCCATTTTACCATTTTTGAATTAGATTTTTATAAACAGTATTTGTAACTGTAGCAGAGGACGTTGTACTTGTCACAGTGACTTTCAGTCATCTACTCTTGTCTTGTTTGTGTGAATGTCGGCACAGCCACTTATGTGTTGATAACCCAGTGCGTAAGTATGGTACACCATTAGGATCAAAACATCTCTCTCTCTCTCTCTCTCTCTCTCTCTCTCTCTCTCTCTCTCTCTCTCTCTCTCTCTCTCTCTCTCTGTTTTTCCTTGTTTCAATTTTTGTCTTTTTGTATTTTTTGTATATCAGCTTTCTCACTGATTTGATTTTGTTGATGTCAGATTTAGATTGACAATATAACTCTCTCTCTCTCTCTCTCTCTCTCTCTCTCTCTCTCTCTCTCTCTCTCTCTCTCTCTCTCTCTAATATAAAAAAAACCATTGTTTATGTTTGCTTAAAATTATTACTTGTGATTATTAAAGATAGTCCTCACTCTCTTTCATATGAAAAAACGTTGTTTATGTTTGCTTGAAATTATTAGTTGTGATTATTAAAGATGGTTCCTTCTCAGGGCAAGGGCCGGATGAAAAAAAAGTATATCAATAGGTATCTGTTACCCTTGGGAATAAAGACTATCAATCAATCAATATGTGTTTGCCTGCCTGTCTTGTCTGTCTACTTTGTCTGTTTGTCTGTCTTTCTGTCTGTCTGCCTGCCTGCCTGTCTGTCTCTCTGTCTCTCTCTCTCTCTCTCTCTCTCTCTCTCTCTCTCTCTCTCTCTCTCTCTCTCTCTCTTTCTTTCTTTCTTTCTTTCTTTCTTCCTTTCTTTCTGTGTTTTTGTGTGCAAGCACTTGATTCATTTAACTTCTCCACAGATTAACGATGCTATCGCCATTCAAGTCAGTACAGAACATCTTGTTGATCTCAAATGTCTTAGTGTGCTCGGGAAATTAATTATGTAAGCTTATTTAACGTCTTAATGGTTACCAGTACATAGCCTTCACCTGTGTGTGTGTGTGTGTGTGTGTGGCAGGGGGGGGGGGGGGGGACCTGCGTTCGCGTGCATGTGTGTGTGTGTGTGTGTGTTTCAAATTTTACCTATCTTGTCATTCTAAAAATAGGAATTCTATGTGTGTGCATGCATGCGTGCGTGCGTGCGTACGTGTGTGTGTATGTTTTACTGCAGTGTTTGTACCTGTTTTATCAATCTAAAAATGGTGTCTTCATTTTCACCTACCTTGTCAGTCTTAAAATGGGAACTCTCTCTCTCTTTATTTCTTTCTCTGTGTGTGCTTGTGTGTGTGCATGAGTGCATGTGTGTTGGCGTATGTGCACATGCATAAAAAAAATGTATTTATGGCTAGTATTATGGAAGTGCCTGTGAAGTCTCACTAATCATAGTGGAGGCAGTGGAGTATGAGATAACACAGACGTTGGTACTTTGTCATATTTTGTTGATTTTTTTTTAAATTCTGCTATTCCCCTATTGGAACGGATGTACTCTATCTATGCAGTTAATTCATTTGAGTTTGAGAGTTTCTCTGGGTGTGTATGTGTGTGTTCGTGCGTGCGTGCGTGCGTGCGCGCGCGTGTCTGTGTGTGTGTGTTTGGGATATTTTTTGTTTGAAGTTTGGAATGTTTATACAATATGAAATGTTGCCTTATTGTGTCTTTCAAGGTTATGATTCGTATCAGTGTGCCTGTCAGTTTCGTAACTGTCCTCCATGGGATGATTAAAGTGTTTTTTACTTGACTTAACCTGCACTTGGTCAGTTTAGATCAGGGGCCAAAGCTGAACTGACAACTTGTCTTCAGGCCCAGAAACATGGCTTGGTAATAGTTGTTCAGCTTCATTTTCTGATGAGATCCCTGCTGCGGTTGCTGTCAACTTTACATCCATTCCTGATTATGTACTGGATGATGTCACTGAAAGCAGAACTGTCTAGTTAAATACTCCTTCTGACTTTGCACAAAATATCCTTCATGAAAAAGTACTTGTCTTATTCCTGACAGTGCACCACAAGTAGATGCCAGGCTTGTTGATGGTGCTGCTCTCATCTAAATGCCATCACAAAGCTGACAACTACCTTTCAGGCATATGTGGATGCCATCTGTCTTTCCATGCATTATGTGCCAGCTTGATTCGGTATCATGGGTTTTCATTGCTTACAATGTCTATAGCCATTAGGGCTGACCGCTTGACCTCTGCTACATGGAAAAAAGCCAGGTTCTGGTGCTCAAAGAAGGGTTATGGCTTCAGCACAGGTTCCAGGAAACTGGCAACATTTTCTACAGGTAAATGAGAACAAAAATGAACTGTTCAGATTCCTCACAGAGACTCATTTGGACAAAGTACAAGTCCATGACAAGATCCTTATATGTATAAATGCCAAGAAAACCCTGTGCTCATCCAGCAAAGACACCAGCAGACTAGAACCTTGTAGCCATGAGGAAGCAGACACTCCTCTAACGCTACATGTGGATGACTTATCACAGAGGCCTTGCAGAAAGTCTTCATTTGGACAACGGATACTGACGTACTTGCACTTGCTGTTGCCTGTGTCCAGTTAACTGCAGTTTATGAACTGCAGATTGCTCTTTAAGTTGGGAAATACTTTAAATACCTAACATCCCACACAACAGCCACTCAGCTTGGTCCAAAGCCTTGCCAGCCTTCTATGCATTGACAGGGAGTGACTGTGTGTTCTTCTCTGAAAAAGGAAAGACTTGGGCGTGAAATATATGGGCTGCATAGCCACAAGTGATTGATGCCATCCTACTCATGATGGAACAACCAGCTACCCTGCCCATACCTGGCTCAATGATGGAGGTTCTTCAACGTTCTATTGTATGACAGGACCAGTGGATTGCAAAGTGTGGATAACACCATGAAAAAGATGTGCACAACGGGAAGATAGCAACTGGGGAACATTCCATTTATTGTCAGTGTGCTTCAGCAACATACCCTAAGAAATGTTTACCAAAGTGGTCACATCATTATGGGGACAGTGTTTGGTGAAAGCACCATACCTTCCTTGCCCTGGACTATGTGTCAGCAGAAAGAACAGGATCATGGATGGAGGGAGACCTGTGTGGACTACACTGCTACAGGGAGAGGAAGTCATTAAGAACTGATCCACTGTGGCTGTGAGCTGCCTGTGGAGAACGTATGCTGTCAATGCTACAAAGTCAGTTTGCAGTGTATGGCCTTGTGTACATGGGGTGGATGTGATGACTGCAGTAGGGATCAGAGCACATGACAGTACTTTCTCTTTTCCTGGAAGTCCAGGCGTATGTGTGTGCCACCTGTGAACACTTTCAAGTGATTGTGTGTGTGTTTTATTTTATTTTATTTTATTTCGAGGACAATGGAATAAGCACTCATGTGCTTTTCTTCATCCATTCCCTGTGTGTATGCAGATTTTTGTAAATTTTGCCGTCCCTTCCCATCAGCACATAATGGCTTACTCTTCTGAAAAGTGGAACGGGTTTTAACATGTGCGCAAGATGCTCTATGTGCATTCACACACTGAACCTCAGTTTATAGTCTCATCTGAAAGACATTTGGGGAGATTGGAGTTGGCACTGATGTTAATTCCAGAGGAAAAATCCTCTTTAACAAGAATCGAACACAGGTCAGTGAGTCACGAATACATCACTCTAACCACCAGGCTATCCTGTGTGTGTGTGTGTGTGTGTGTGTGTGTGTGTGTGTGTGTGTGTGTGTGTGTGTGTGTGTGTGTGTGTGTGTGTGTGTGTGTGTGTAGTGTGTGTGTGTGTGTGTGTGTGTGGTGTACATGTGAGCACGTGTGTGCACAAGTGTTTATGTGTGTCTGTGGTTGTTGTTTTTGTTGCTGCTTCTGCTGCTGTTGCTACTGGTATTGGCCAAGTGTTGTTCTCCTCTTTCTACAAATCCTGGTCAACCAAATAAGTGAACATCATCATCACACTGTCACAGCGCACATGTGCATGCGTGTGTGTATGCGTGTGTGCATGTGTGTGCATGCATGCGCATGCACGTGTGTGTGTGTCTGTGTGTAGATGAAGACAAACATCAGCTCCATACATTTTAAAGCATTAAGTGAAATCCTGGAGCCGTGCTTTTGTGTTAGATAAACAAAGAGCTTATTCCATTATCCTCGATATAAAAAATTTAAATTTAAAAAATTGATAAATAAAATATCACGATTTAGTGGAAGGACGTTCAACTGAAGAACTAACACACACACACACAACACACACACACACACACACACCACACACACTCTCTCTCTCTCTCTTCTCTCTCTCTCTCACTCACCACCACACACTCTCTCTCTCTCTCTCTCTCTCTTTTCTCTCTTCTCTCTCTTCTCTCTCTCTCCTCATCGATCACACAACACACACACACACTCTCCTCTTTCTCTCTCTCTCTCTCACATCATCTCTCCTCTCTCTCTCTCTCTCTCTCTCACTCACACACACACACACACACTCACACAGACAAACACAACACTCTCTCTCTCTCACACACACACAGACAAACACACACACCACACACACACTCACACACACACTCACACAAATACATACACTCTCACACAACACACACACTCACAAACACTCTCTCTCTCACACACACACACAAACACTCACACACACGCACGCACGCACGCACGCACGCACACACACACACACACACACACACATTTAAACCAATCATGCTATTTATAGCCGTACCAACCATAGAGGCCATGGGGCAGTCACCTTACAGTGCTCCTGTGTCTCTCGATCTGTCCAAGGCTATGGTCCACCCTCATCCATTTCGTCAAGTCGTGTGATGAGGCGTGTCTGAAGCTAAGTGTTTCTAAAACTTAAGATCTTCCTATCGATTGCAGAAGATCGGGTCACACTTCTGAACATATTATCATCCATAGTCAAGAAGTTGAAACGTTTTGAACTACAAGTATCTGGGAATTTTTTTTTTTCAATCATAAACTGAACTGGGATGCTAACACTGACGCTATTGTCAAAGGGACAAGAACGATTGTATGTTCAAAGTGAAGCTGAAGTCATATTTTGGTTGTTGACAAAAAGATTCTTTCTTTGTTCTAGAAGTCTTACATAGAGAGTGTTCAAAGTTTTGCTTTCATCTGTTGGTACAATAACATTACTGTTAAAAACAAAAATAGTCTTCAGAGAATTGTTAGTCTGCTCAAAAATAATGAGAGAAGAACAAGAAGATCTCAAGTCGTACTGCGATCAGCAGCTCGTGCACAAAGCGATTTCCATCTTGGCTGATCCTTCCTATGCTATGTCTTCGGAATTTCAGTTGTTGCCTTCAGGACGCCGCTTTCGGTGCTCCAACAGTAAAACAAAGAGAAAAAGAAATTCTTTTGTTCCAGTAGTCATTCGAATTCTAAATTCAAGACAGCACTGACCAAACAGCTTTACATTCTCTGATATACCCCCCTGATTGTCAAGTGCGTGCATGCGTGCGTGTATGTGTGTGTGTGTGTGTGTGTGTGTGTGTGTGTGTGTGTGTGTGTGTGTGTGTGTGTGTGTGTGTGTGTATGTGTGTGTGTGTGTGTGTGTGTGTGCGCGCGCGCGCGCTCTCTCATGAAAATAAGTACTCGTGTATCTTATTTTTGGATTAAATGATTTTTTCTTTTGTGTGTGTGTGCGTGCGTGTGTGTGTGTGTGTGTGTGTGTGTGTGTGTGTGTGTGTGTGTGTGTGTGTGTGTGTGTGTGTGTGTGTGTGTGTGTGTGTAAGTTTATGTCTTTACTAGTCAATGGTCTTTATAAAACTGTAGAGTGTGTGTGTGTGTGTGTGTGTATGCATATTGGTGTGCGCAAGCATGCATGTGTGCGTGTGTTAGTGCGTGCATGCGTGCACGCGTAAGTAATAAGTTTATATGTCTTTCCAACCAATTTATTTTTTTATAACATTGTATCCCTACATTGGTGTATAGGTTTGTGTGTGTGTATGTGTGTGTGCGTGCGTACGCGCGTGCGTATGTGGGCGCACGCACGGCAGTGTATGTGTGATACTTTTATTTGAAGTTATCTTGGAATGTTCGTACCAATATGGAATGTGGCTGTCTTGTGTCTTTCGAGATAAGTATATGTATCAGTGGCGCCTCTCAATATTGTAATAACCCTTCACGGGCTAATTAAAGTGTTTTTGACTTGACTTAACTTGACTTGACTCCTCCCCACCCCTCTCTCCCACCACCATTCCTGCCTCATATCTTCCATTCCGCCCACTATAGCTGTCTGCTATTATAGAATTAAGATAGATCTTTTAACGTTTGCATACGATAATGTGTGCGCGTTCCCCATAACGGATTTTGATTCACGTTGTCATCCCAAACAGAACCAATGTTAAATAAGGGGGGGAGGGGGGGGGGGGGGGGGGGGGGGGGGGGGGGGGGGGGGACGAGGGGGGGGGTGTGGAATCCTAAGCTCTAACCACTTGTCCCTTGCATTGTACAACTGTGTTTTGTTTTGTTTTGTTTTGTTTAGCTCTTTGTTAGTCTTTGATTTGGGGACGAGATAGCTCAGTGGTCAGTGCACTCGCTTTCATTCAGCTAAGCTTAAGCAGCATTGAGCGTGGTTACCAAGTGGATGGGTAATCATTTCTGCACCTTGGCTTCAGTACAGTCTCCCAGTTCACCCAGCTGTAAATGGGTACCTGCCCTCTAATGGGTCAGGGAAGATAAGGCAGCGAGGGAGAGGAGATGGGTGCTGCCCTCAAAATGCTGCCCACTCCCACCCACCCCAAAGCTGAGGTCTTTGACATCTCGCTCCCCAACCGCTGCAAAGGTTATGGGAAGACCTTTGTCTTTTACTTTTACCTGTAGACTTCAGTTTCTTGGTAGCTGGAATGCACTGTAAAATCAGAATTAGGCAGATACCCATTAACATTGAAAAGTATTACACATTATAAAATTATCAGGCATTTAATTTATGTTTGGAATCACATAACAGAGTATAAAGAAAATTGCTATTTCAAACTGTTATATAATGAAATGCATCAAGCTAGTGAAAGGGATCACTGGATATATTTAATCAAAACAATCATTCGTAACATTCGATATGAACACGTGTGGAATAATTATAAAACATTAAACATCAAATTATTATTATTTGCTATACAAACAAAACTACAAAAACTGTGCAGAGCTTTTGGGAGTCAACCGAAAAAAAGGCCATATTCCAAGTTATATTTTCACAACTCGGCCTCATAATTATGTTTATAGACTGGAACAAAACTACTAGCATGCAAGAATAAAAAATATGGACGTATATATATATATATTTTTTAAAACCTTGCACTAGCCCCCATATTGTACTGATTTGTATTCCATTGTAATGTATCGTATACTTTTTAAGCTCGCTGTAGATTTCTCTGTGTGACTAGCCCCCATATTGTACTGATTTGTATTCTATTGTAATGTATCGTATACTTTTTAAGCTCGCTGTAGTTTCTCTGTGTGAATTCTGGGCTGTTTTCCCCAGGGAGAGCGGGTCGCCACAAGTGCAGCGCCACCGTTTATTATTTTGTTTTCTTTCTGTTTGCATGCAAATTTGTTTCCCAATGAGAGTGACATTCTGTCTACAGAAGTTTGCCATAGTTTGGATAACTCATTGTGCCAAGGGTTCTTTTACATGCTCTAAATGTGTTTCGCACACGGGACCTCTTTTTTGTGTCAACCAAAAGACCAGGACCCAGACCACCACTAAGGGAAAAGTTTGGGACACAAACAGGGATCCTACCCCACCTTTCCGCTTTCTAGGCAGGTACCTTACCTCTAGACCACCGATCCAAATCGCGCTGTAATTTGTTTGTTTTACAAGATTCAGCCCTATGTAAATCTCATATAGTCTTATTGTTGTTGTTGTTGTTGTTGTTGTTGTTGTTCTTCTTCTTCTCTTCTTCTTCTTCTTCTTATTATTATTATTATTAAATCTAGTAAAAGAGTAAGGAAATAACCAATCATATGGAGAGAAATAAGAACATGCAGATCTAAGCGTTGTGATAGGAGAGGATTATCACTTAGATCCACTTCATGTTTGTCTAATGTATAATGATTGAGACATAACTGTTTATCTAATGTTAGAAGCATGCATACGTCTTTCAGAAGAACAGAAACATTTTTTTTTTTTAAACCTGCATAATTTCATATTCTGTATCTCTTAGGAAATGTTGACTATACATATTCATGTTTTTGTGGCAAAGAGGCGTTCTGACTGAACAACAATAATGTATTTTAATTTTGACTTTAATTGGTGTTTTCAACCTAAAGAAATGACACAAAAAGTGACGATATCTCGGGTGTGTTGACTTACTAAGATTATAGTTTTTATGGTCAAATAGCTATTTCCATCAACCAAAGAGCAAACTGTGTCTTCAAAGTAATGGTGCACATTTTCAGAGAACATTGTAGAAATTAGTTGCAGAGTAAGACCCATGTAGTCTAAAGGTTGAAAGGAAGTGTAAATTCACAAACTTCGGATTTATTGTTACCGATTACCCAATAGATAGTGACTATGACTACTTTGGTCTACAAGAAACTGGACTTATCAGGACAGAGGTAGAGACAGCATCCTTGGAGACAAGTTTTAGAGACCACATTCTGTTTATCTGGTGCATTCATTTAATAATATTTGACGTCATTTCCAATGTGCTGGTATTGTGGACATAACTGAAATTCAAGACAAAGTTTAATGATACAGTGTATCTGTTCAGAGCGTTGGCATTTGCAGATTTTTTTATTTTTATTTTTTTTTGGTATGTGTTCACTTATCCATTAGCACGTATTTTAATAGATTTTATAATATCCACATCTAAAGGTTTTCCGAAATGTTCTTCTAATCACATAGAACCATTTCACTTCACATCACTTTAATGCTGGCAGTTGCTCGATTGATCAAATTATACTATCGTCTACATGTTTACAAGATGTTGTCTCGTTCTCACCTCCTATCAGGGACAATGATCATCGTATTCTGTAATGTGTCAGTGGCTGCACTATGGACTTGCAGACAGTTCTACATCGTGTGATGCTGGCCACAGAATCCACTGACACATGTGGACAGAGAAGACACTGTTCAGTCAGACCCCACAGCAGAAGGACAGCTGAAAACAAAACAAAGGAGTGTGGACTGTGAAGCAGAGCCTGAAACTATACAAGAGGACGGCCCAGTCCCTAAAACAGAACAACAAAGCGCCAACCAGAGACACTCTATGCAGGGCTTACAATTAGGCCCGTGTGACGATAGAAGGATTGCATTGCAGCCAGTGAGTGGCCCCAAAAATCGGCAGCCTGGCGTCGATAGTAGAATTATCTATGTAGCGCTTCCTATCTGTGCATCACCTTTTGTCTTTCAACTACTCTGTGCAATAGTGAGGGGTATATACTATACATCAAACCTATTAAAAACTCTCCACTTCTATTTTTCCTGCAATATTCTTATTCTCATCAACCACGGCATTAATGTGGTGTTTTACCTCTTCATCAGCATCTTCCGTCAAGCCCTCCTCACCAAGTGCAGCAGAGTGGTGGACAGAGTCAACCCTTTTTCTTCTGTTAGCGGCAAGGCCACGTATCCCGGGATAGGCTCAGAAAGGACAGCACTGGACAGCAACAGGGAGATGTAGTCTCCAATCACCTTGGAGCAAGAACCGTCATCTAGCAAGTATGTTGCCTCCTCCACCAAACATATGCCTTCTGGACATCGTCAATGACTTATAGCTGCTTCAAGAGGCAAGACGACCAGTTACTTGTTAAAAATAACAAAACCACACTTCTTCTCTCCCTTCACGTGGGCACACACACACACACACACACAAACACACACACACACACACAAACACAAACGCTTAAACAAACAAAACAAAACAAAACAAGAAAGCAATCAATTGGACACCCAGTGGCTTATTTCCTCACAAGATGCGCACATATTCTTGCATCTGTGTGCCTGCACACCCGCACTTATACACACATATACACGTTGCACACACAGGCGCGCTCATATCCATGGATGATTGGTCTAGTGGTAAAGCATCCTGGAAAGAAAGAGGTGAAGGGTTCGATTCCTGCTGGATGTTTTCACCCAGTGAAGTAGGCCTTTAGTAACAACCTGGGGCCAAGATGAGGTTTGAATGTGGCAAGGCAAGGCAACATTCATTTCAAGGAAAATAGACAACCACTGTTGCGTTTTGTGATAACCAATCCCTACACTACTTAGGGCTTTGTGTCATTATGTAAAATTGTAAACAATACAGCATATAATCGTAGTATGGTTCTTCTTTTTTGTTGTTTTGTTTTTCACTACTATCAAAAATATAGTTTTGTATCTATATGAAAAGCTTTCTCAGCATTTAAAAAGAAAAAACAACAACATTGAGAATTTTGAATGCAGTATGAAGAGTCAGAGGAGTAGAGAAGTGGATGACAACTGTACATCAGGCAACAGAAAACTGAAAAGTCCCGCCATGAAATTGGCCACATGGAACGTAAGGACTATAACACCAGGCTCTTTTGACAACCTGCAGGACATGAATGGTGCTTGTAAGACAGCTGTCATCAACAGAGATCTGAGCGGACTGTGGATGGACACCGTCGCCCTTCAAGAAGCCAAGCTCCCAAGAAACAGGATCTGTGAGGGAGACATAATAATAATAATAAGAAGAAGAAGAAGAAGAAGAAGAAGAAGAAGAATAAGGTATGGAATTTATATAGCGCTGAATCTTGTAAAGCAACAAATCAAAGTACTCAGATGTCATTTTCCCCCCTTTTTTTCTCGAGGATAATGGAATAAGCACTCATGTGCTTTTTTTACATCCAGTCCCCATGTGTATGCGGTTTTGTAAATTTTGTCATCTGTTCCCACCGGCACACAATGGCCTACTCTTTCGAAAATCGGAACAGGATTTAACGTGTGCGCAAGATGTTCTGCATGCGTTCGCACACGGGGCCTGGGTTTATAGTCTCATCCGAAGGACATCACCCTGTTCTGGCAAAGCAGACCATCAGACGAGGTCAGAGAACACGGCGTGGGATTTGCAGTTACAAACAGCTTACTGCGGTCCATAATCCCACCAGCAGAAGGAACAGCATATTCTGTCTCTTCGACTCCAAACATCCTCAAGACCAGTCTCTAATCAGTGCCTATGCACCAACTTTCGCAAGAGACAAGTTTTATGACGTCCTTAGTGCTGCTATAAGGAGAATTGCTGACAAAGAACTACTGTTCATCGCCACCGATTTCAACGCTGGAGTATGCGTGGGATACAACTCCTGGTCCATTTCTTGGGTCATTTTGGCACCGGGAAAATGAACGAGAATGGACTGAACCTACTACAGCTCTGCTGTCATCATGGGCTGTGCGTCAGTAACACCTTCTTCAACATGAAGCCTCAGCATCAAGTCTCCTGGAGATACCCCCCACCCCCACCCCATCCAAACACTGGCATCAACAACATGTTACAACAAAGATTGTAAGCAATACCAGCCACCCAATGCACCCAGTGTGTTTCCCACATGTAACCTCAGTTCAGCTTGTCATCTAAAAGATTTCAGGAAAACAGTGCTAATTTGAACTTCAGTGGGAAAACACCTTCGAACACCTCAGCAAATATTCGTACATGTGCCCTCAGTCATTTCTTTATTAGCAAGACACACTAACCTCTTGTCCTTCATAGAAAATATGCGTTAGTGAAATCGAAAAAGCTTAGGGACCAAAATTCAAAGAGTTGGGCTTTAAAATGTTTTCTGTCAACTTTGTGTGTGATGAAACTCTCCTTTTCTTCAGGGGAGCAATTTCTTTGTAGATAAAATTCATCCACAGTACACGTTTTGAACGTGAAGAATGACGTAAAACCTGACGTTATATATCAAGTGCGTCAGGATGATCTATATACCGTTGTTTTTGGGTCATTGATTTGCTGTGTCATTTGCTGAGATACTATGTTTCTAAACAAAGGAAGTGTAGGCTAATAATATTCCGCGAAGCAGCAGCAGTAATTTGCAGCACAAGATACCTATAGTATAAAGGTCCAAAGGAAATCTAAAGTGAGTAGCTTCAGATGCACGGTGATGAATTACCCAACAGAATTTTACGATTTCGACTTTGATTCTGAAGAAACTGGACTGATCAGAGAAGAGGTAGGAGCAGCATCGTTGGAGACACTTTTTTATAATCCTACTCTGTTTTTGATATGCATTCCTATTATAATCTTTGGCGTCATTGCAAACGTGCTGATATTGTGGATGTGGCTGAGAGTAAAGACAGTTGACGATATGGTTTACCTTTTCAGAGCATTGGCCGTTGCAGATTTTCTTTATTTGGCCAATTATCTATTTGCTCGTTTTTATTTTTTCCATAATGTCCACATCAGAACGTTCTTCCGCATCCTCAGCTTCGGGAATAGAGCCATTTCAATTCAGATCACTTTAATGCTGGCCATTGCCAGATTTATCAGGATATTCTTTCCTTTACATGTTCAGAAGATGTTGTCTCATTCTCGCCTGAGATCGTGGGTGATGTTGATAATATTCTGTAACTTATCATTACATACACTTCTAACTGGTGCAAAGTTCTATTTGCCTGAAAAGTATTACCGCTATGGTTTTACTGTAATTAAAAAAGGAATAATGCTTAGTGCGCCTACTCTGGCTCAGAATGTGCTTATGTTAATGGTGGTGCTCAAATTAAGGCAATTTTCCAAAACAGTTGCATCTTCCTGTGACCCAAATGTTTTACCGCTGACAAAAAAGGAACAGACCATGCCTGAACATGAGAATCAAGAACAACCAGCTCACACATCGGAAACTTCGACTACATTGCAGACGGGATGTTTGCTTGCACTTAAGCACAGCGAAACAGTGTGTGATGCAGGGCCACAGGATCCACGGACACCTGTGCACACAGAACACACTGTTCATCCAGGTCAGACAGCAGAAGAAGGACTTCCCAATACAAACCAAGGCAGTGTGGTCTATGAAGCAGAGCTTGGAATGGAACAACAGAGAGACCCCCTCTCTAAAAGTGAACCACAAAACGCCACTCAAGGGCACTCAGTGTGTATACAAGAATCAGGCCCAGGTAACGATAGGATTCCATTGCACCTCTGCACTTCCAGCAAACGGCAGACTGACATAGATCATAGACTTATCTACGTAGTGCTCGCCATGTGTGTGTGCACGTTTGTGGAAGGTACGTTCTGCTCAGTAGTGAAGATTCTGGTCTACCATTTGAAAATATACGAAGCTCCCTACTGGTCCTCGATCTGCAATGTCCTCATTCTCATCAACCACAGTATCAATCTGGTGTTTTACCTCTTCATCCACAGCTTCCGTCACACCCTCCTCGCCAAGTGCAGCAGACTGGTGAACTCAGTCAAGACTTTCACTTCTATCAGCTTGAAGGCCACCTATCCCGTGATGAGCTCAGGAAGGACAGCCCTGGACAGCAACAGGGAGATACAGACTCCAAGCAAGCCAGAGTAAGAGCTGAAGTCCGGCAAGTATGTTGCCTGCTCCACCAAAATAATGCCTTCTGGACTTCGTCAGTGACTGATAACTGTTTCTATTGGACACGTGGCCAGTGACTTTTATACCCAAAAAATAAACCAACCCTCCCCTCCCCACCCAGTCTCATCTTACACACACACATAACACACGCACGCACGCGCGCACGCACACACACACACACACACACACACACACACACAAGCTCAGTGATTTGGACACCTGGTGATTTATTTCCAAGTATCTTCACAAAACACACACATACATTTGCATCTGAGTGCACACACACACACACACACACACACACACACTATACAGGTTGCCCACACACGCGCTCATATTCATGGCTGAATGGTCCAGTGGTGAAACATACTGGAAAGCAAGAGGTGAAGGATTCGATTCCCGCTTGACTTCCTACAGTGAAGTAGACCTTGAGTAATGATCTGGAGACAAGTCAATTGAATGTTGCAAGGCATGACATGGGATGGCATGGCAAGGCAAGGCAACATTTACTTCAAGGAAAATAGATAACCACTGGTGTGGGTTTTTTGTTTTTTAAAATAATCAATTCCTACCTTCTTTGGGGGCTTTGTATCACAATATAAAATAGTAGCCTACATCATACATTTATAATTGTGATATACAGTTGTTCTTGTTTCGTTTTTACTAAAGTCGAAATAAAGTTTGGTATATATACAAAGTGATCACAACATTGAAAAAACATTGAGCATTTTGAATGCTGTGTGGAGAGACTTTTTATTTATTTATTCTTTTATATCGAGAATAATGGAATAAGCACTCATGTGTTCTTTTACATTCAGTCCCCGTGTGTATGCGGTTTTGTAAATTTTGTCATCTGTTCCCACCGGCACACAATGGCCTACTCTTTCGAAAAGCGGAACAGGATTTAACGTGTGCGCAAGATGTTCTGCATGCGTTCGCACACGGGGCCTCGGTTTATAGTCTCATCCGAAGGACTTTGAGATGCTGAGAAGACAGTGGAGCGGAAAAGAGAGACAGAAAGACAGGAAAAGAGAGATATAGAGGGAAAAAAACTACAAAGATCATTCTGCTGCTGTTGCTTCAGCTGCTGATGACAACGACGACAAGAAAATGATGATGATGACGACAATGAGGATGATGATGATGACGACGACGACGATGATGATGATGATAACACCAATCTCTCTATCCAACGGTAACAAATAATCATTGGCAGCTCCCCGTGCGGACGATATTATTCAATTGTAATTTTTTCCCCCTATTTTTGTTTTGTTCAGGCAGACAGATAGTACAGTTTCTCACATAAGGATAGGCGAAGGGTGTTGTTATTTGCAAGTTCCCCAGCTTAAAACCCTGGGGGTTACCCAGAATATACACTCTGACTCGCGTACTCCTGGGAAACCCTGTGAACTTGAAAGTACACACTGGATGAAAAGTTCGCGTAAATGACCGTTTCCAAGCATCTTGCCGCACAACCAGATATACTCCCGACTTCTCAGGATGTTTCGCCTTTGATGGAGAATGCGGGTTGTTATGTTCAAGGCTTGTCATGGTTGAAGACAGCCTCAACATAGCATCTGCCACATAACGTCGTTTTAAAAGACAGGTGGGGACACTTGGCTTTCGTCACCTGGGCCAGGAGCATGGAGATGGTTGGGCAGTTTAAGCAAAATGGCCGGTGCTCTTAGCAAAGCTTGGTTTTATTTGTGCTTGCAATCAACCTTTTCTTACACGTGGAATAAATAATTTTAAGTTTTGACAAGTTCAAATGCACACACCCAAATCAAAGTTAGCATCGGTGCCGACACCACTTCCCACAAAAGTCCTTCGGATGAGACTATAAAATGAGGTCCCGTGTGCGAACGCACGCAGAACATCTTGCACACACGTTAAAACCCGTTCCGCTTGTCGGAAGAGTAGGCCATTGTGTGCCGGTGGGAAGGGATGACAAAGTTGAGAAAACTGCACACACGGGGACTGAATGAAAAAAAGCATTCAGTGCTTATTTGATTATCTTCGAAATAAAAGAATAAATAAAATAAACACACACGCACATATATATAGAGAACTATCACATCGTTTTTTTACAGGGTCAAACTGGACGCTTATAAAAACAAACTTTAGTAAGAATGTATCCTGTCCTTGTGCTAAAAGATTTACAAATCAGCATCTCATTTTTGAATGCCCAGGTTTTTCCAGATATTTTACCTCCTTTTCAAGGCGAAAAAACATTATGGCACGTCCTGCCCTATACTGAGTTAATACTTCAGATAACGTTATGTTTATTTTATTCAGTGTTCGGTAGATTCCTTTCAATTCTGTAAATCTTACTTGTTAATAGGTAGTTATTTGTATACATTTGATTTGTTTGTTTTATTGCCCAAATCACATAATTTGCATGGACGTTAATTCAAAGACTACTACTAATAGTACTACTACTACTACTACGACTACACACAGACACACACACACACACACACACACACACACACACACACACACACACACACACACACACACACAGAAAGAACACAGGAAAAATGAATGAATCTTTATTTTCAAGGGTAACTGAATAAGCATTAGCATACTTTTTTTTTCATCCGGCCCTTGCCCTGATAAGGGACTATCAACAAAACAAAGTGGTAAAAACTACTACAACAACAACGACAACATGATTTAAAGAAAAAAGAGTATAAACACAACAAGCCTTTTTATCTTCGCAATGTCACACACACACGCGCGCGTGCGCGCACATTGTCTAATATCACAAATTGTGAAAATGCGTTAAAGGATTTGAACACATGCACACGCACACACACACACTGTCTAATATCACAAATTGCGGAAATGCATTAAAGGATTTGAACACACACACACACACACACACACACACACACACGCACGCACGCACGCACGCACACACACAGTGAATTGATAAAACCAAAAAAAAAGAACAACAGTATTGCCTTCATCTGAATGCTGTAAAAAGTAAAGAGGACTTAAGAGGATAAAAGAACCCACACATCATATCATTTATAAACCTTCCTAACAACAACACAAACACTCTCTCTCTCTCTCTCTCTCTCTCTCTCTCTCTCTCTCTCTCTTTACACACACACAAACACGCACGCACACACACGCACGCGCACACACATACACGTCTAATATCACTTTGAGTGAACAGACGTAAAATCGAAGCAACAACAACACACACACACACACACACGCACGCACGCACGCACCCACACATGCGCGCGCGAGAGCGAGGTTATGAAAGGTATATTAGTTTATAGAACCAGAACACAAAGCTTATCACCCCACTCCTGCCCTCATTGCACTGGTTTCCTATTTCTGCACATATAGTAGGGAGGAAGAAGAAGGGGACTAAGTGAGTGAGAGAGGCGGAGTGTCATGGGGAAAGGAGAGAAATGAATGTGGACGGCTTGTCATGACTTTTTGCTTTGATTTTGGAATGTACGTTTCTATGGCTGCAAGTATAGAAAAGATCTAAACGGAATAAAAAAAAATTCTCAAAGTCTATAAAGAACAACATGCACCTTTCAACACACACAAAATTGCAGTTCATTTGTCTATTTCTATGACTTGGCTGTAGGTCGTTAAGTACCAAACTAAAAGTGAACAGTCATTTCAGGAAAAAACAACAACAAAACCCAGGAGATAGGAACGAGTTTAAAGGTAGGGAAGGTCACAAGAAAACAAGGTGATTAGGGAAATGAGGGAATAAAAATTATGTTTGCAGACAGATGACAGCCAGACCTACTCCTATGAAATAATATGGGGAAGATACGATGCTGTAGTAGGCTACAGGGGTCAGATGAGCAATTCTGGTTTCAGCGCTTTTCGCTCTCGTCCAATTTTTAGTCAAAAACATCGTTTGAAACGGGGTGGGAGATTTTTTTAAAGTCGAGATTTGTGTTCGTTTTTCTCTATCATCCAGTGAATGACGATTAAACAAATCAGTTTGGGAGGAATGATGATTACATTTTATCTAATCACAGCCCAGGAACGCATCTGGAAATGAACAGTTTTATTACGTTGTCTATCAGAAAGAACAGCATGAATAGGCCTGTGGTTTTACCCTTAAGTTTTATTCCTTTTTTGTCGAGCATATGTAAGAAAAAAATAGATAAATAAAAAGGTTTACTTTTTAAAAACCCAAAGGGAATGAATACAAACACAACAATTTGACTCCTTTAACCTTCAATATCTTTAATAAAGTTTGAAATTCAAAGTGTGCATGCATGCAGATTTTATGGTTTTCCTTTTCCCTTGGTGTCAAATAGCAGATATTTTTTTAAACATTTATCTTAGCCCCTATTAACGGCAAGGGCCAGACATACAGAAAGAAGGCTATGCTGACGTCTATATATGAGTTCATTTTCCGTTGTTTGTACCCTGCTTACCACAAAGGAAGGCCGTTGTAGGACTGTCATCTCCTACACTACCCTGTCTTGCATGAACAATCACCTCAAATTCAAACTGAGCAGATCTAGATCTTACTGACCCCTTTCAAATATCAAACACCATCAACTTGAAATAAGAAAGGTTGACACATTCCCTGAACTGCCCTATTCCTTCAGGGAAATAAAACCAAGCATTGATAACAGCAAAAATCCTAGAGCTGCGCTCCAGAGCAAAAGCAGAACACTTACTGTGTGATGCCCAGTTTGGCTTCAGAAAAGGGAGAGGCTGTACTGATGCGATCTTTGCACTGAGACAACTGGGTGAGAGAGCTCTTGAGTACAATCAAGCACTCCACCTAGTATTTGTCGACCAAGAAAAGGCTTTTGACAGAGTGAACAGAGATAAGCTCTGGAGGATCCTGGGGCAGTATGACATCAAGGGGCAGCTCTTAGATAACATCAGAGCTGTATACAACAACAGCAAGAGCGCAGTTCGCACTCCAAGTGGACTTTCCAACTGGTTCCCTGTGACGTCTGGGGTAAGACAGGGCTGCGTCCTTTCCCCTCTGCTCTTCCTCATATATATGGACCAGATCACAAAGGAAGCCAACTCAGACCTGGAGGCACTCAACGAACTTCTGTTTGCTGACGATCAAGTCATGATCAATGATAACAAAGACAAGCTGCAAGAGCACACAGACCAGCTCAATGCATGCTTTGAAACCTATGGCATGAAAATCAGCATAAGCAAGACCGAAGCCATGACAGTCAGTAGAACTCCAGAAAAGCTCAAAATCAACATCAAAGGAGTCCAACTAAAGTGGACGACTGAATTCAAGTACTTAAGCAATATATTCACAGAAGATGAAAAACTGGACAGAGAAATAGAAATACGCTGTCACAAAGCAGTCAGCTATCAACTTGCCTCACTTCTGCGACATCCTAACATCCCTATGAGCACCAAGGCAAAGCTGATCACCGCCATCTTCCTGCCAACTTTCACTTACCAGTGCCAGACATGGCCCCTGACAAAAGCCCTGGAGCAGAAACTGGTAACGTGTGAGATGAAGTGCTTGAGGAAAGCCGTCAACAAGACCTGGAGAGATAAGATAAGAAACGAGGTGATCAGAGACATGGTAGGAGCCACATCCGTCCTACACCATATTGAACAACAACGAACCAAGTGGTTCGGGCACCTCACGCGGATGCCGCCAAACCAGCCAGCCTTGCGTGCTTACAACTTGAGGTACTCTGGCACCAGGGCCAGAGGTAGACCCAGGCGACGCTGAAGTGATTCCGTGGCAGAAACACTGAAAGTCCATGGATTGTCCCTCCTCGAAGCTACCCGCCTTGCAGCAGACAGACAGTTATATCTCCCCGCGACGCCACAGAGTACAAGCGGAAGAAAAAACTACAGTAAAGTAAGCATTGATAACAGCACTGGTCCTTCTTCTTGCACTGCTCAATCATCCCCGTGTTACTTACTGACCCATGTCAAAAGCTTTGTCAGGAATTGATCAAATGGAAGTGTCCATGCCTCTCTTACAATGTCGTTATATTGTAAATATCTCCCCATGGTGATGCTAGGAGCCTGTCAGTATAAATATCATGCCCACAGTCTGGAAAATCTGTGACAGTAAATCCTCTTTTCTATCCCTGTCTTTGTTTCTGCCTTGGTGGTTTTATCCTGTCTCCTCCTTCTAGTCTTTTTCTGCCTTCTTGCTCCATAAAAACGATAACAATTCTTTTCCACGAGGAAGTCAGATGCGCTAAGCCTCACCTGCCAGGCGCTTAACGGCAGTGCAACTCGCTCATAGGACAGACAACAATAGTTGGTGTATGAGCGTTTGACAAAGAAGAAGAAGAAGAATGTAAATGTTATGTTGAGACTATCATCACCCATGACAGGCTCTATTACAACCTGCATTCTCTTACGAAGGAGAAAAGTCCTGATAAGTCGGAGTATGGCTGCCTATGTGGCAAGATACTTCGAAACACCCTTAAACACAAACTTTTCAGTTAGTGTGTACTTCCAATTTCACAGTGATTCCCAAAAATGAATGAGCCAAACCGTGTATTTTGGGTAACCCCCATAGTATTACGCTTGAGAATTTGCAAAGGACATTATCATTATGTTACACAAAAGATAATAAGCAATTTAAAGTATAGAACATATGCCTATGAAGTGCCACTATGGGCAAATAGCAGTGCAGAAGGAACATCTTTGCCAATCTTTACGTTAACCGTTTTTCTACCTGGGCGCAAGAACAAACCCAGAGAAAATGATGCATAATGTGTTGAGAGAACATGTTTTCAGCCTTTCATGGAAAAGGGAGAAAAAAATCAACTGGGAAGGCAGACAAAAATAAGAGAAAGAGAGAATAAATAGATAGGGGAAAAGACAGAAAAAAAAGAGGAAGAGAGAAGTGACAGCATCTTCCAGAAGTAGGAATTCTATTTATCTTGGAAGAGACCCTAGCATCTGCAAGGCTTAAACTTATTTGCAATGCTTACCTGCTGTTATTGGATAGAAAGATGGTTATCATCATCATTATCATCTTCTTCTTCAGCATCGTCATCGTCCTTTCCTTCTTTGTCTTAACCATGATCAGCAGCAGCAGAAGCCGCAGAAGCTATAGTAGCTTGAGCAACAGCAGCAGCAAGCAGGGGAAGTCAGCAGGGGCTGACAACATTCCAGCTGAGTTGGTCCAAGCTGGAGGGGAAGCCATGATCAGCGCCCTACTAAGAATCTGCAACAAGATCTGGCAGACAGGAAAATGGCCAACACCATGGACGCAGTCACTCATCATCACCCTCCCCAAGAAAGGAAATCTACAACAATGCCATAATTACCGCACAATCAGCCTCATATGTCACCCAAGCAAGGTCATGCTGCAGATAATATTGAATAGACTGAAGCCACAAGCAGAGACCATCATTGCTGAGGAACAAGCAGGTTTCAGAGCAGGGCGCAGCACAACAGAACAGATATTTAACCTCAGAATACTATGTGAGCGGTACCTTCAACATCAACAAGACCTTTACCACGTATTTATCGATTTTAAGAAGGCATTTGACAGGGTGTGGCATGCAGCTTTGTGGGCAACCATGAATTTGTACAGCATCAATACAAACCTGATCAGAGTCATCAAACAGCTGTACAGTGAGGCCACCAGTGCAGTGTACTACAACAACAACATTGGAGAATGGTTTCGAACAGTTGGAGTAAGGCAGGGCTGTCTACTCTCACCCACTCTTTTCAACATCTTCCTTGAGAGAATCATGGCTGATGCACTGGAACATCATGAAGGATCAGTCAGCATTGGTGGCAGAACGATCACAAACCTCCGCTTCGCAGATGACATTGATGGAATAGCAGGATCAGAAAAAGAGCTTGCCAGCCGAACAGAACACTTGGATAAGGCCTCCAAAACATACGGCATGGAAATCAGTGCAGAGAAGACCAAACTGATGACTAATAACACCAACGGCATTAGCACTGATATCAGGGTTAATGACCAGAAGCTGGAAACAGTTCAAAGCTTCAAGTACCTGGGAGCCATTGTATCCGACCAGGGATCCAAGCCAGAAGTAGTATGCAGGACTGCACAGACAATAACAGCTTTGTCAAAACTAAACACCATCTGGAGAGACAAGAATATCTCACTTATCTCCAAGATCAGACTAATGCGCTCCCTTGTCATATCCATATTTCTGTATGCCTGTGAATCATGGACCCTGACTGCAGATTTGGAGAGAAGAGTACAGGCAGTGGAGATGAGATGCTTTCGGAGACTCCTTGGCATCTCCTACAAAGACCACATAAGCAGCGAAAGCGTGCATAACAGAATCCAGCAAACCATTGGACCCTATGAGAACCTTCTAACGATCGTGAAAAAGCGTAAACTTAAGTGGTATGGGCATGTCACAAGATCCCAAGGAATTACAAAGACAGTTTTGCAAGGCACTGTCCAAGGAGGAAGAAGAAGAGGCAGACCAAGGAAGAGCTGGGAGGATAACATCAGTGAATGGACAGGCCTAGAACTCAACAAAACCCTGAGAAAGGCACAACAGAGAGAGGAATGGAGGGAACTGGTTGCTGAGTCTTTGAGGGTGCCCCCACGGTCGTCAGACTACGGGACAGATAGATAGATAGATAGATAGATAGATAGAATAGAAGTGGGAATTGATTTTTAAAATCACAACAGTGATTGTCTATTTTCCTTGTAATAAATGTTGCCTTGCCTCATTAAAACAACTTATTCCAGGATCATTACTCAATGTCTACATTACTGGGTGAAATCAAGCGTCCAGCAGGAATCGAATCCTTTACCTCTTGCTTTCCTGCGTGTTTTATCACTAGACCATTCATATGTGCGTACCAGCACCCACGTGTGCAAAACATGTGTGAAGGTGTGTGCATGGACACTGATACAAGTTTCTGCGTGTGTATTGTGAAGATACTTGGAACTAAGCCACCAGGTATCTGATTCAATGGGATTTCTTTCTTTCTGTTTAGGGGACGGGTGTTTTGTTTGTTTGAGCTGATGGGAGGAAGAAGGGGGGGGAGGGGGGGGGGCGGTGAGAGTGGTTTTCTTTTTAACAGATCACTGGCAATCTTGCCACTTGAAGCAGTTCTCAATCAATGACAAAGTTCAGAAGGTAATGTTTTTCTGGAGCAGGAAACATAATTGCTGGTTGAGGGCTCTTGCTCTGAGGTGTGTAGTAAATGTGTCTTTCTGGTGCTTTCCATTGCTGTCCTTCCTCTGCCTTTCGTAGGAGAGGTGGCCTTCAACCTAATAGAAGTATGAGACTGGACTCTTTTCACCATTCTTCTGCACTTGTAGAGGATAGTTTTATTGAAGCTGCTGATAAAACCATAAAACACTATATTGATGCTGTGGTTCATGAGAACAAGGACATTGCAGGCGTAAGACACGTAGGGAGTTTTAAATAAGTTCAATGTATATAATATCCTCACTGCTGCACAGAACATTTGAGAAATAAAGGTAGATGCACAGATGGCAAGCACTACATAGATGATTCTACTATCAATGTAATTCTGCCGCTTACTGAAAACACTTAATCGTCCTGGCACAATCAATCTCTTACTTGGGCCTGATTCTAGACCCTGCTTTGAATATCTCTGTTTGATGTTTTGTGATTCTGTTTTACAGAGTCGGTCATCCTCTTGTATAGTTTCCAGCTCTGATTCATAGTCAACACTCCTTTGGTCTGTTTTCAGTTGTCCTTGTGCTGTCAGGTCTGACTGAGCAGTCTTTTCTTTGTGCCCAGGTGTCAGCAGATCCTGTGGCACTGCATCACACGCTGTCTCTCTGTGCTCAAGTGAAAGCAGATATTCCGTCTGAAATGAAGACGAAGTTCCTGATTTGTGAGCTGTTTGTAATTGATTCTCCTGTTCAGACAGTGTCTGTCCCTCTTCTGGCAGCTGTAAAACCTTTGCATCAGACAAAGGTGCTACTCTTTTGGAAAATTGCTTCAATCTGAAGACAACCATTAACATAAGCACATTCTGGGCTATAGCAGGCACAATCAGCATTATTCCTTTCCTAAGTATAGAAATAAAATACTTGTGGTACTTTTCAGGCATGAAGAACGGTCTTCCATTCACAAGTACTTGCAGTGATATATTACAGAATATGAGGAATAATATGCATAAGCTCAAGCGAGAATGAGACAACATTTTCTGCACATGTAAAGGATAGAACAACCTCATACATCGAGCAACTGCCAGCATTAAAGTGATGTGAAGTGAGATGGATCTACTGGCAAAGCAGAGGACCTTGAAGAACACTCTGATGTAAAAATTATTAAATCTGTAAAAACGAGCCAGTGGATACATGGACACATAAAAAAGATCTGCAACAGCCAATGCTCTGAACAGATACACCATATCATCAAACTTTATCTTGACACTCAGCCAGATCCACAGTACCAGAATATTGGAAAGGACACCAAATATTACAAAAGGAATGCACCAATTAAATAGATCTGATTTATAAATATATGTGTCCACCGATGCTGTCCCTACCTCTTTCCCGGACTGTCCAGTTTCATCCAGATCAATGTAGTCATAACCCATGACAGGTTGTATTAACATAGGGAATCTACACTTCCTCTGGACCTTTAGATTATAATAGGTGTTACTCTGCAAACTACTTCTGCAGCCTTCCCTCAATAAAACACTTGTTTATTTCATGACACAGTAGGCCCTTTCCCTGACTAGAATAGAAAAGTGACGTCAAAACCTGAACATAGGGTACTGCGACCCACTTCAGATGTCGTCACTTTTTGCGTAATGTCTGCAGGTCGAAAACACGCTCAGAATTAGAAAAGTGTATTGTTGTTAAGTAAGAACAAGACATTGTTGACATAAAACAGTCAACATTTCCTAAAAGACAGATTCTGAAATTATCCCATTGGTCTGTGTTACTGATCTCCTGGAAGAAATTTGCTACATTTTTCTAACAATAGATAATTTGATATTATCATGCATTGTGCAAACATCACGTAGGTGATACTCATCTTCTATTTTATTACAACATCTACATTTTCTTCTTTCTGTCTGTAACTTTGTATATTTTGCCTCGCTTTTTTACTGGATTGTCTGAAGGTAACGCCCATGCCTAGACTTAAATAAGTCCAGGTTCAATTCCTACTTGTGCCCAAAACTTTTCCCTTATCTAAGTTATTATGTGCTGATAGGAACGGGTGACAATTTTGTTTTTAAACAAGAAAACAGGCATGCACATTAGTATGGTATTTACACTTCATCCCGGAAGTTGGAATACAGCTAACTAACTGTGGCATACACACATTGGAGCTGTAGGTGAGCCTCACAGCTCTAATCCAGGACTAAGAAACAAATGACTTGCTCCCGAGTTTTCGAAATGTGTGATAATACTCTGGGTAAAGCCTTTATGGTTGTGGAGCTATAAACAACATGAAATGAAGTAAAAGACATGTGTGTGTGTGTGTGTGTGTGTGTGTGTGTGTGTGTGTGTGTGTGTGTGTGTATGTGTGTGTGTGTGGTGTGTGTGTTGTGTGTGTGTGTGTGCATGCACGCGCACGGGTTTGATTTCTGATTTTATGTGGCCTTTGTCACTAATGGGAACTACAATAAATGCAATGAAAGGTATAAATCAATGACAAGAAGGAAAAACACACCTAAAACCTGCAAAAATAAACAACACGTTTTCAAACGAATTTCATGATATCCAAACAAAAAATGTATATTACTGTTTGTGTTTGGTACATATATTCAGCAAGAGAAGGAACAGTGTGTCATGTAGAGTGGCACTAACGGGACATAACTCGAGTTAATATAGGGAATACTTCATAGAGAAGGATGGAGAGAAATAATGAGAAAGTGGGACATAGATATTCTTCTTGTACAATCTACATAGTAACAATTCAGCCATGTTTTTGCAGAAATAAAGGGCGGGGGGAGGGCAACTCTATGAATTGTACTTACACTATGTCAACTCTAAAGTAACAGTGTCGAAAAATAGTCGATGAAAGCAACGTAAATGGCTAAAGATGGACTTTGTTTTGGTGAATGAATAATAAAAACAGCAAGGGAGAAGACTTATCTATCTATTTATTTTTATATTTCGAAAATAATGGAATAAGCATTTGTGTCTTTGTTTGTAGGTTTTTCTTTACATCAACCCCCTTGTGCATGGGGTTTTACAAATGTTGTCACCTGCTTCCACAGGCACACCATGTTGGCCTACTCTTCGGAAATTCGGACTAGATTATAAAGAGTGCCTAAAATGGTCTGCGTGCGCTCACGCAAGGGACCTCGGTTTATAGTCTCTTTCGAAGAATTATTGGGGGGGTGGGCTTTACACTGATGTTAATTCCAGAGGGGAAATCCCCATGACGGGCATCTTGGTGGTTGCTCAAACCTGGGCCGTCAGATTGGGAGTGTATTGGGCAATGTTCTAACCACCAGGCTGTCCAGTCCCCTAGTAGGACAGAGGGAGAGAGAGAGAAAGAGAGAGAGGGAGGGAGGGAGAGAGGGGGAGATTTGTAATCATTCAAAACTTGCATGTTTATACACACAGGCACACATTCACAAAATGTAATTGCATTTCTATTCAACAACTGTTTGCTTTCTCTCTTTTTGGGCAACTAAATGTCACCCACATACAAAAAAGAGAGTCACTCTTGTTCTGTTAAGTAAAGATAAAGGTGTCCCATAGCCTATAAGGTCGTAGGGGAACACGGCATCAGAGACCTCACTTCTCTAGGGGCCAGCATATTCAGGGTGGTACCCATCTCCTCTCCCTCGCTGCTTTACCTTCCCTGACCCTAAAGAGGCAGGTACCCATTTAAAGCTGGGTGAACTGGGTGAACTGTACTGAAGCCAAGGTGGGCAAAACGTCACCCATCCAAGTGGTAACCACGCTCGATGCTACTTAACTTGGCTGGGGGAAAGGGAGTGCTCCGACCTCTGAGCTATTCCATCCCCCTTGGTCTTGTTTTGTTAGTGAAACAAAAAACTTTCTAAAATTAATATTTTGTTTTCACTCAAAACCCTCAATAGATATAATAGTGCACATAATGTGCAATCAAACCCTGCAAACGATTGCACATTTCTTTTTCTTAAATGTAGTATACCCTTTTGGGGGTGGTTGTTTTCTTTGTTCTTTTTTTTTTCAAATAATCCTCTTTTCTTGCTATTGAAAACGGTTACAAGCAAAATGAGCAATAAAGGCGAGCTTCTTTAAAGGGAGTGAATGAGACTGACTGCGTTGGTGACATCAGTGATGTTGCGCCCCCTGCTAGGCACAAAGAGGAACAACTAAAGGCAAGGGCCAAATAGTTAAACACATTTTACAGACAACATCTAATAAGATCAAGATTAATATTACTGACACAGGGATGGGGACGCACTGGTATTGGTACAGGGTCATACTTTCACTGGTATAGGGATATGTGATGAAGACACAGGAATAGGGTTTCAATGAAATGTCTGTGGAGTTTTAATATAACAAATATGAAAACAGCTCTCTCTCTCTCTCTCTCTCTCTCTCTCTCTCTCTCTCTCTCTCTCTCTCTCTCTCTTCTCTCTCTCTCATAGGCTTAGTTTCTTAACCACTGTTAAAAGATTAAGCATATATTTTCACATTAAAAGGCGAAGTGAGTGTGTAACAAATCAATTAATGTGGATGTGTCTTGTCAACATTATCTTGTGCAACCCCCTTCTAAGGGGCTATGACCTTTATGAAAAAATATCGGAATCTCTCTCTCTCTCTCTCTCTCTCTCTCTCTCTCTCTCTCTCTCTCTCTCTCTCTCTCTCTCTGGGACGGGAGCCTGGTAGTTAGGTGATGTGCTCTTGATCTGCTGACCGAGTTGGATTCTAGTTCAAGAGGACTTTTTCTCTGGAGTTACCATCAGTACCGACTCCACTACCCCCCCTCCCCCCCCCCCCCACCACCACCACCCCCCCAAAAAAGTCCTTTGGATGAGACTATGAACCGAGGTCCCATGTGCCAACACGGACAGAACGTCTTGCACACACATTAAAACCGTTCAACTTTTCGGAAGAGTAGGTCATTGTGTGCCATATGGAATGGATGACAATATTTACAAAACTGCATACACACGGGGAATGGTGGAAAAAAAAGCACACGAGTGCTTATTACATTATCCTCGAAATAAAAAAAGAAAAAGAATCTCTCTCTCTCTCTCTCTCTCTCTCTCTCTCTCTCTCTCTCTCTCTCTCTCTCTCTCTCTCTCTCTCTCATACTCTATCTAAATTCTTTAATTGTAATCAATGTATCTGCAGCAGCAGCGGCAGATTAATAATAACAAGAAGCTTCAGCAGTAGCAGCAGTAGCAGCATGATCTTCATCAGTCTTTCTCTTTCTCTCTTCCTCTCAGTCTTTCTCCCTTTCCTCCCCAACTGGCTTGTTTGTCTCTCAGAGTCGAATCACACTGTACTCAAAAAGCTCATGAATTTTTAACTTTGAAAATACTTTTTATATATACCAAGCTTGTTTGCTTTTGATTATAGTAAAAAAAAAAAAACCCCACAAAAAACCAACAAAAAACCAAACATAAACAGGAACTGTACAATTATCACGACCACATGCTGCATAGTGCATAATTTTGTATTGCAATGCACAGCCGTAATAAGAGAGGGGATTGGATTTTAAAACCACAACAGCAATTGTCTATTTTCCTTGTAATAAATGTTGCCTTCCCTTGCCTCATTCAAACGAATTATGCCAGAATCATTACTCAATGTCTACTTTACTGGGAGAAATCAAGCGTCCAGCAGGAATCGAATCCTTCACTCTCCCTTTCCAGCGTGTTTTACCATTCTAGACCATTCATATGTGCGTACCAGCACACACGTGTGCACAACATGTGTGTGGGTGTGTTCATGCACACTGATACAAGTTTCTGCGTGTGCATTGTAAAGATACTTGGAACTAAGCCACCAGGTATCTGATTCAATGGGATTTCTTTGTTGGTTTAAGTTTGGGGGCTGGGGGGGAGCTTATGAGGAGGGGGAGGGACGAGGGTGGCTTTTTTCCTTAACAGGGTACTGACAATCTTGCCACTTGAAGCAGTTCTCAATCAATGACGAAGTTCAGAAGGCAATGTTTTCCTGGAGCGGGAAACATAATTGCTGGTTGAGGGCTCTTGCGCTGAGGTGTGTAGTAAATGTGTCTTCCTGGTGCTTTCCATTGCTGTCCTTCCTCTGCCTTTCGTGGGAGAGGACGCCTTCAACCTAACAGAAGAATAAGACTGGACACTTTTCACCATTCCTATGCACTTGTAGATGATGGCTTTATTGAAGCTGCTGATAAAACCATAAAACACTATATTGATGCTGTGGTTCATGAGAACAAGGATAGTGCAGGCGTAAGACACGTAGGGAGTTTCTAATAAGTTCAATGTATATAATATCCTCACTGCTGCACAGAACATTTGAGAAATAAAGGTAGATGCACAGATGGCAAGCACTACATAGATGACTCTACTATCAATGTAATTCTGCCGCTTACTGAAAACTCTTAATTCTCCCGACGCAATCAATCTCTTACTTGGGCCTGATTCTAGACCCTGCATTGAATATCTCTGTTTGATGTTTTGTGATTCTGTTTTACAGAGTCGGTCATCCTCTTGTATAGTTTCCAGCTCTGATTCACAGTCAACACTCCTTTGGTCTGTTTTCAGTTGTCCTTGTGCTGTCAGGTCTGACAGAGCAGTCTTTTCTTTGTGCCCAGGTGTCAGCAGATCCTGTGGCACTGCATCACACGCTGTCTCTCTGTGCTCAAGTGAAAGCAGATATTCCGTCTGAAATGAAGATGAAGTTCCTGATTTGTGAGCTGGTTGTACTTGATTCTCCTGTTCAGACAGTGTCTGTCCCTCTTCTGGCAGCTGTAAAACCTTTGCATCAGACAAAGGTGCTACTCTTTTGGAAAATTGCTTCAATCTGAAGACAACCATTAACATAAGCACATTCTGGGCTATAGCAGGCACAATCAGCATTATTCCTTTCCTAAGTATAGAAATAAAATGCATGTGGTACTTTTCAGGCATGAAGAACCATCTGCCATTCACAAGTACTTGCAGTGATAAATTACAGAATATGAGGAACATTATGCATAAGCTCAAGCGAGAATGAGACAACATTTTCTGCACATGTAAAGGATAGAACAACCTCATACATCGAGCAACTGCCAGCATTAAAGTGATGTGAAGTGAGATGGATCTACTGGCATAACAGAGGGCCTTGAAGAACACTCTGATGTAAAAATTATTAAATCTGTAAAAACGAGCCAGTGGATACATGGACACATACAAAAGATCTGCAACAGCCAATGCTCTGAACAGATACACCATATCATCAAACTTTATCTTGACACTCAGCCAGATCCACAGTACCAGAATATTGGAAAGGACACCAAATATTACAAAAGGAATGCTCCAGTTAAATAGATCTGGATCTTTAATATATGTCTCCAACGATAATGCTCCCCCTACCTCTTTCCCGGACTCTCCAGTTTCATCCAGATCAAAGTAGTTATAGTCATAACCCATGACAGTGTGTCTTAACATAGTGAGTTTACACTTCCTCTGGACCTTTAGATTATAATAGGTGTTACTCTGCAAACTACTTCTGCAGCCTTCCCTCAATAAAACACTTTGTTCATTTGAAGATACAGTAGGCGCTTTCCTTGACTAGGATAGAAGAGTGACGTCAAAACCTAAACATAGGGTACTGCAAGCTACTTCAGATATCGTCACTTTTTGCGTAATATCTGCAGGTCGAAAACACGCTCAGAATTAGAAAAGTGTATTGTTGTTAAGTAAGAACAAGACATTGTTGACATAAAACAGTCAACATTTCCTAAAAGACAGATTCTGAAATTATCCCATTGGTCTGTGTTACTGATCTCCTGGAAGAAATTTGCTACATGTTTCTAACAATAGATAATTTTGATATTATCATGCATTGTGCAAACATCACGTAGGTGATACTCATCTTCTATTTTATTACAACACCTACATTTTCTTCTTTCTGTCTGCAAATTTGTATATTTTGCCTTAGTCTGTTACTGGATTGTCTGAAGGTAACGCCCATGCCTAGACTTAAATAAGTCCAGGTTCAATTCCTACTTGTGCCCAAAACTTGTGCTTTATTGACTAGTGAGTTATAATGTGCTGATAGGAACGGGTGACAATTTTGTTTTTAAAGAAGAAAACAGGCATGAACACTAGTATGGTATTCACATCTCATCCCAGAAGTTGGAATACAGCTAACTAATGGTGGCAAACTGTGGCAAACACACATTCGAACTGTAGGTGAGCCTCACAGCTCTAATCCAGGACTAAAAAAACAAATGACTTTCTAGCAAGTTTTCGAAATGAGTGTGATAACAGCCTAGGTAAAGCCTGTACAGGGTCATACTTTCACTGGTATAGGGATATGTGATAAAGACACATAGACTGAAACAGGGATGGGGTTTCAATGACATATCAGCAGAGTTTTAATATAACAAATATGAAAATCTCTCTCTCTCTCTCTCTCTCTCTCTCTCTCTCTCTCTCTCTCTCTCTCTCTCTCTCTTTCTGTCAGAACTTTCTTCTAGCCAACCATGTATTATGGCCCAAGGCTAAGATACATTAATTTCTGAGTCCTGAGTTCTCTCTCTCTCTCTCTCTCTCTCTCTCTCTCTCTCTCTCTCTCTCTCTCTCTTCTCTCTCTCTCTCTCTCTCTCTCAATGAGTGGTAGGGATAGCCTAGTGATAGGGGGACGGGATAGCCTAGTGGTTAGAACATTGCGCTCGCAATGTGACAACCCGGGTTCGATTCCCGTTGGAGGGGATATTTTACCCTGGAGTTAACATCATTGCAGACACCACTCTCCCCAAAAGTCCTTCGGATGAGACTATAAACCGAGGCCCCGTGTGCGAACATCTTGCGCACACGCTAAATCCTGTTCCGCTGTTCGTAAGAGTAGGCCATTATGTGCTGGTAGGAACAGATGACAATTTACAAAACCGCATACACACGGGGACTGGATGTAAATAAGCAATAAGAGCTTATTCCATTATCCTCGATGTCAAAGAATTAAATAAAATAAATAAGTAGTCTTAGTTTCTTAACCACTGTTAAGAGATTAAGCATATATTTGTACATTAAAAGGCGAAGTGAGCATGTAACAAATCAATTAATGTGGATGTGTCTGGTCAACATTGTCTTCTGCAACCCCCTTCTAAGGGGCCATGGCCTTTATGAATAAATATCGGAATCTCTCTCTCTCTCTCTCTCTCTCTCTCTCTCTCTCTCTCCTCTCTCTCTCTCTCTCTCTCTCTCTCTCTCTCATGCACCTTCCCTCATGGGACATGCACCTTCGTTATGCTCAATCACCTTCCCACCCTCAACTACCCCCTATTACAGCCTATCCAAAGTACATGACCCCTAACACTTCCTACCCGAGATTTCAGCTGCCTTACCCTTATCCCCCTTACGGTTTTCCTGGTAGAGACTTTGCCCTTAAACAGGCAAATCTTCCATACCACCCTGTAGCCCCAGGTTTTTACCCTCATGGTAGTGCTGACACTTGCAGCTGGCTCTCACCTAATCCTGCTGGCCAATATGCTCAACATCTTATGAATGTAGCATCCCAAATGATGGCATAGTAAGATTGTGAACTGTATGTGAATATAAACGTAGCCTGTGTGTTTGTATGTACAAAATGAACATGAAGTAATATTTTGTATTTTGATGATAAAGATGAAACTATTACTTTGCATATGCTGATAAGTTAAAACTTGGAAAATACCTGTGAAATGTGTTTTTTCTGACTTAACAGGCTCCTGTAATGTTGTTTTTCTGTTTTTGGTATTTTGCGGTTTTCCTATGATATGTCAGAGTTGTAGCTGTCATGAAGTGAATGATTTGGGCCACGCTGGTGCTCGGACAGGGGACTTTATTCTGTTTAAAAATCATAAGGTCAGGCAAGAGCATTCTCTCTTGAGAGACTTGATAAACTGGACATTGAACGTTATCTTTGGACTGACCCTAAGTCTGTGGCTTGATTTGCAATCACTTCAAGGTTTTGCTTGCTTTCGCTTTCTTTGCTTGTTTAACTTTGCATTGTATTGGTATTTTCATTCTCAAATTTTGACTTTCTGCTCTTTTTTTTTGTGCTTGTTGGTGGTGTAGGCCTCAGTGTTGTGCAGATATACTTTTGCATTAATAATTAGTCTCCTTTTGCAACTTTGTATCGTTGGTTTATTAAGATTGTGCAAGTTCAGAATAAGATTGTTATAGTGAATGAATCTTTCATTGTTTTGACTAATTCTATACATTATGACAAATCTGTCCAATTCCAATGGTTGGCTAACTAGATATGGATTCAAAGTAGGCTTTTTAAATGTTTGTCATCTGCTAAATAAAGTTTCAGATTTGCCCTCCATTTTGTCAAATGTAAATAGTTCCTTTCATATTTTTGGCTTCTCCGAATCAAGGTTGTCACATAATGTGGCAGATGATATAATTTCAGTTCCGAGCTATAATTCTATCAGACAAGATGCCAAAACCAAATTAGAAACAGGATTAATAACTTATATACATCAGTCAGTAGATTATAAGCAGATAACATTATTTGATAACTATGGCATTGAATGTATATGGCTAGAAGTACGCCTGAAAGGAGCCAAACCAATACTAGTAGGATTTTTTTATCGAAACCCAGATGAACGCATTAGCTGGTTTGATAATTTTGAACAAATGATGGATGATGTTTGTAACTGCTCAACTGAAATAATTTTACTTGGTGATTTCAATATTGATTTGCTTAAGCCTAATGATAAATGGAAAAAAATCTTTCAGGTGTATAGTCTGTCACAATTGGTAAATATTCCAACAAGGAAAACTCCACGTTCTGAAACATTGATTGACCATATATACACAACCAATCCATCTAACATTGTTGAACTGTCTGTACCTGTCTATGGCCTAAGCGATCACTATCCTGTATGTTTTACATGGTCAATAAAAAGGGCTAAAATACTTAGATGCAAACACAAATACATTTCTTTTCGCAGCTATAGAACGTTTAATGCAGAACATTTTTTGTCCGACTTATGTAAAGCTATCTTCTCTTACGTTTATCAGTTTACTGACTCAGACAAAGCACTTGAAGTTTGGTGTAGTATTTTTTCATCAATATTTGATAGTCATGCTCCTCTTAGAATCAAACGTGTAAAAGCTAGAGATAAACCACCCTGGTTAACTAATGCAATCACTGAAGCCATAGCCGTCCGAGATAATTTACTAAAATCAACAGGAAGAGATGAAAAATTTAAGGAGCAGTGAAATAAAGTGACATTCATGAAACGAATTGCAAAAAAGAAATATTTTAGTGAGTTAACATCATCTAAGAAGGACACAAAGTCTCTCTGGAAAGCAATTAATCAGTTAGCCGGTAAATCATCTTCATCATGTGCTTCATTAGGTATGGGTCTATCGCAAAAAAGATAAATAAACACTTTTGTTCTATTGCAGAAAAAATTGTAAACATTGACCCTCAGAATTCAATGATTTACATCTTTTACAGGAACTTTGTAACTCAGAGTCAATAAAGTCTAAACTGTCCTTCAAATATATTGGTGTGCATGAAGTGCATAAAGAATTGTGTTCATTAAAGCAAACAAGCTCCCGTGGTTTAGATAATTTAGACAGCAAAATTTTGAAGATTTCTGCGCAAGTAATCTCTGAACATCTTACATATATCTATAATCTCTGTATTGAAAAAAGTTGCTATCCTCAAATGTTTAAAGATGCCAAAGTTATACCTGTTCTTAAATCTGGAGATCCAAATGACCCTTCCAACTATCAACCATTTCGATTCTATCTATCTTATCTAAACCTTTAGAAAAGCAAGGAAAGAATACAAGGGTTTACTTAAGATTAAAAAAAGAAGCTTTAGACGGGAAAAGGTTGAAATGCTTAGTGCAAATATTAAAGATTCAACAAAGTTCTGGAAGCAGTTAACTGAATTGGGATGCGGGAAAGAAAGAATAAAGCATAAAAACAATATATCTCTCAATGAATGGTACAATCATTTCAAAAATGTGTTTTCTACAGGTAGTGATGATTTCAATGAGGAAGATCAAGATTACTTTGATCTTTCTGAGGAAGACCAACATGCACTGAATGATGAAATAACTTTGCAGGAAGTAACACTTGCAGTAAATAAACTAAAGGGTGGCAAAGCGTGCGGAATGGATGGAGTGCTTGCAGAAATGCTTAAGGCAGGTAGCCAAACTATTATCCCCTTTTTACATAAATTATTTAATGAAGTATTTAAGAAAGGCATATATCCAAAGGAATGGGAAAAGGCCATTGTCATTCCAATTCATAAAAAAGGTAACATAGAGAATGTAGATAATTATAGAGGTGTATCTTTACTAAGTATTCTTTCAAAATGTTACAGCACAATATTAAATAATCGGTTCTACTCTTGGTTGGAAGAAAACAGCTTGATATCTGAAAATCAAGCAGGATTTCGTAAGCATTATTCTACTACTGACCATATCTTCTGTTTATACTCTGTTGGGCAGAAGTGCTTGTCCCAGAGAGGTAAGAAGTTGTATGTTGCTTTTGTCGATTTTAAGAAAGCATTTGACTCAGTAAGGCATGATAAATTATTACAGTGCATTAGAAACCAGGGTGTAAATGGAATATTTTTCTGTTCGCTGCAAGCAATGTACAAGGCTTTAGTTTCATGTGTCAGATCTAACTTTGAATATACACAGCTTTTTGACTGTTCAATAGGGGTGCGCCAAGGTTGTGTACTGAGTCCTACTCTGTTTCAAATATTTATTAACCAGCTAGCAAATGATATGTCTGCGAAAGGTAAACATGGCATTCAGCTAATGCCAGGTCTCATGGAATTGTTTGTGCTTCTTTTTGCAGATGATGTTGTCTTGTTATCATCTACTCCAGGGGGTCTTCAAAACCAGTTGAATGTGCTCAAAGCATGCTGTTCTAATATGAAATTAAAAGTAAACAAAGATAAAACTAAAATTATGGTTTTTAGGAAAGGTGGGTTTTTGGGCAGAGATGAAGAATGGTTTTTCGAAAATGTTAGTTTAGAAGTAGTAAATAAGTATTGTTATTTGGGATTCAATTTTTCAACGAAGCTAAGCATCAAAGTTGGAACTGAAAATCAAATTATGAAAGGAAAGAAAGCCTTAATTAGTTTAATAAAGGCGTTTTTGAAAAACAAAGATACCTGTCAGATATACTTTAAAGTATTTGATATCAAAATACAGCCTATATTATTGTATTCTTCGGAAGTTTGGGGATTAAGTCGATTAGACTGTTTAGAAAAGATTCATTTAATGGCATGCAAGCGTTTTCTGGGGCTCCCCATCAAAACTCCTAACAAAATGGTGTACGGAGAACTGGGAAGATACCCTCTATATGTCAATACCAGCATTTCTGCTTTTCGATTCTGGTTTAAAATACTTCAGATGGACCATCACAGATTACCTCGTCAGGCATACGAAATGCAACTAAGCCTTGATAATAATGCAAAAAGATGCTGGGTTTCTAACATAAGAGTGTTATTATGTGAATGTGGTTTTAATATAGTATGGTTACAGCAGGGTGTTGGGGATGTATATAAATTTATGCAGGTTTTCAGGCAAAGACTGATAGATTTGTTTATTCAGGAATGGCAAAGTGTTATAAACGATCATGACAGATACTCCATTTACAGATCATTTAAAACTGTGTTTGAAAGGGAATCTTATATTTGTAGTATTGATGTGTATTGCTTTAAAGTTGCTTTGTCACAAGCCAGATTAAGTGTCTTACCACTAAATAGTAATCGTCACAGATACAGTCCTAATTTGCAAGACAAAATGTGTCCTTTTTGTAAGAATGTAAGTGAGGATGAATATCATTTGATATATATGTGTTCAATGTATGCAGATCTTAGAGTAAAATTCATTCATAACATTCTTCATCTTCCGTTGTCTGATGTTTTTGTGCTAATAATACACGTTTTTTCTTTGCAGATATCAAAGTACATTTTTTATGCCATGCGAAGAAGACAATGCTCAACACAGTTCAGCTAGAATTTAAGGCTTAGTTTAAATGTTTTGTGCAATTGTTAGCTCTCGGTTTCAGCTTGGAGTCAAGTAACAGAATAAGATTGGCTTACGCTCTCTCTCTCTCTCTCTCTCTCTCTCTCTCTCTCTCTCTCTCTCTCTCTCTCTCTCTCTCTCTCTCCTTTTAAGAATGAAATCATTGGCAGAGACTAATAACTGTGATTATCTTCTATGTACACTTTCCCTATTCATTCCTTAAAATTTAATGACCAAGTTGTTCTGGTTTTGTTCATTGACCAACTACAAATAGATGCTTAGTAATTGTAAAGTGACTTTCAACGTTAACAGTCTGTAAACGTATGTTGATCAAGCTAAAGGAAGATATGTATTTAAAATTACCTTTTATGTACATAATTGATAATCTGTTTTCACTTTGATATGTTCTACACAGGATTGTTATTGAAAATGTCAGTCATTGTTGTTTTCTTACACGTTTTATTACATTGTCACAACTGGCTTGGGGTGAATGAACGAGATAAGTTTAGCTTGCTGCGCTTCTGATGACTAGCTTTTGGGTACAAAAACTAAACGAGTATGGTGTGAAAGTATACTGTTCTTTTTCCTGTTGTATTGTGGCCCAATGGCCGATGTACATTAAACAAGTTCCGAGTTCCGAGTTCTCTCTCTCTCTCTCTCTCTCTCTCTCTCTCTCTCTCTCTCTCTCTCTCTCTCTCTCTCTCTCTCTCTCTCAAGCGTTTCCTTTATGAATGTTTTGTGTATAATGATTTAAGAATTAAATTTTTAAGGGATTGTGTTGATACACCTTTGCATGATCTACTTAAAGCAGTAAACAGTAGTAAAAATCACTGCCTGTCTATATATATATTCCATGCCATCAATAAGAGAAAAAGTTTGTTGTATTAAGATATTTACATCACAAACGAAGATACGGTTATCGTTTTGTTATGATTTTGAGAAACTATATGTATATTGATTTTTTCCAGACATAAGGAAGGTACACCTAGATCAAAATATTGAATTGTGTTTGATACATATGTGTTTTTATGCATTTGTGCATTGTCTTCATTATTTCTTTCACTGAAAGTGAGTTTGGTATTGAGTATGTTATCCGGTTTTTTGCCCACTCTGTGGCATTGTCAATTTCTCCTATGCCAACCATGTACTATGGCCTAAGGCCGAGATACATTAAATTTCTGAGTTCTGAGTTATCTCTCTCTCTCTCTCTCTCTCTCTCTCTCTCTCTCTCTCCTCCTCCTCCTCCTCCTCCTCCTGCAGCAACTCCCCAGGAACTGACGCTGAACAGGATGAGAGTCAAAATAGAGAAGCTGGAAAACCTGTTGAAGTCTACAGTGAACAGTTTTAAAAGAGAGATTCAGGTGTTGACAGACAGTGTTGGTGCTCTGAAAGAAGAAATGTGCGAACTAAGAAGAGACATAGACAATCTCAGAACTGAAAACATAGAACTACAACAGACAAAAACAGAACCGACAAACAGAGTGGATGAGCTAGAAAAGAGTGCAGACAATGCAGAAGGACGATCACGACGAAACAACATTATTGTTCATGGCATAGAGAAGAAAACAAATGAGAGTAGTGCTCACTATGAGACGGCTGTGAAAAATCTTCTCTCTGAAAAAATGGATGTCAAGGATGTAAAGTTTGATAGAGTGCCCAGTATAAATTCTAAAGCTAACTCTCTTTTTATTGCCAGATGCTGTTTTCATCAGGATAAGATTAAAATAATGAAGGCAAAATCTCGCCTGAAAGGCTCTAGTATTTTTGTAGATGAAGATTTTTCTCAGTTTTTTAGGGAAATTAGGCGTAAACTGACCCCATATTTCAAGAGAGTTAGAGCAGAGGGGAAACAAGTAAGAATGGTTTTTGACCATCTAATAATAAACGGAGAAAAGGTGACCCTCAATGATCTCCAAAGAAAGGAATAGCTCTTTAACCGGCCCATACACACATCCTTCCCTAGAGGCAATTTCTGGGTAGGCCAGAAAGTAAACCAACACCGGTCATAAGTAGGCCCGAGTCAGTCACGCACGGAATAGGGCTTTGTGCTGTGGAGCATGAGGGAGACAACTGGCTTTAAGAAGCAGGACAAAGTAAGGTCTAACCAAGGTTTACTAGACTTAGGCCTAACATCTGTCCCCAAGAATTTGTCTGGTTGTAGGCGGTCCTCCAATAAAGAGCCCTTGTTAATAAATGATGATGGCAGTACTGATGATAGCATTAACTTGGTTTCTAGTCTCATCAATATAAATAGTGATAGTGTCAGTTTAGATGATGTACACTCATTAGATCATAAGAATAAAAACGAAACAAATAAAACGTTTTCTTTTTTATCTTGGAAGTAAATGGGTTGCTTTCTAAACTCACCAACAGGGATTTTGTATCATTTGTGCATGACAAATCTTTGTTGTGTACTTCACGGAATGTATTACTTGTATGTGTGTATATACCACCTGAAGGTTCACCATTTTATAACATGTTTGACAATGATAATAGAATTGCTATGCTGGAAGAATGTTCAGTCAATTATGTGTTGACATTGGATGAAGTAAATATAATACTTTTGGAGACTTAAACAGCAGGACATCAAATTTTTCTTCATATAATGTAGCGAATGACTTTAATTCAGATTCCCATAGTAAAAGCATGTCTCTCAGTAGTAATCGTAATTCTGAAGATTCTGTTATCAATAATAATGGTAAATTATTATTGAATATGTGCATTGCTCTCGGTTACAAATTATAAATGGCGTATGTAATGGTGACCAGCTAGGATGCTATATTCATTTCTGATGGAGGATGCAGTGTTAATGATTATTTTTTAGTGTCAGATGATTTGTTCTCTCAGATTTTTTACTCATGTCATTTGTTTGTTGCTGAGCGTTCTGATTCTAATCACCTTCCTGTTGAATTACATATTAATCCAGTATATGATACATGTACATTAACTGAGGAGCCAGCAGTTGTGGAAAAGTTTGTGTGGGATGAAAACAAACTCTCAGTTGATAAAAAAAATCTTTGTGAAGAGAACATGTGTGAACAATTTCTAAATGCCTTCCAGATGATTGATGAGTACATTGATAAGCTCTAGAGTTTTTTAATGATCTCATAAAAACCAGTGCTGTATGTATGAAGAAACAGGTTCATATCAATAAAAGTCTATCAAATGATACATGATTTGATAATGAATGTAAAAGAATGAAATGTAGGGTCAGAAAACGTTTGAAGTCTTACCTAAAACGTTAAAGAATGAAGACAAAAACTTGTACTGTATCACAAGAAGGGAATATAAATACATGCTTGAAAGGAAAAAGAAAGAGTATAAAAAGACATTACTTGCAGATATGATGTCTTCCATCACTTCTCCAGTTCAGTTCTGGAAGAATATTAAGAAGACTTCATTTAGAAAGAGTCAGCCAAAGAATAATATATCTGTTGACAGATGGGTGCAGCACTTCAAAACCCTGCTAGAGAAAGACTCAGTAGACAACTCTATGAGCCCTAATGGTGACTATGAAGAAACTGAGGAAGATTATATCTAAAGATGAAATATTATTGGCTCTTAGAAAACTTAAACATGATAAAGTAGCTGGTCCTGATTAAATCATTGGAGAAATACTATTATAAAAAAAAAAATGGAGGTGAAAATGTACTTTTTCTGCTAAAATTATTCAACAAAATTTCTTATAATGGTCTTTTTCCAAATAAATGGACTGAATCTATCATTCTAACATTACACAAAAAGGTTATGTTGACAACCCTAATAACTAGAGGGGAATCTCTCTTAATGATATAAGTAGTAAGCTGTACAGTACCATCATTAATAATAGGTTACAGGAATGGGTTAAGAAAAACAACATTTCAGGTGGACACCAAGCTGGTTTTAAGAGAGGGTATTCCACTATAGATCATATGTTTACTCTACTTGCATTTATCCAGAAACAGTTTGCTCATAACCGTAAGCTTTATGTAGTATTTATTGACTTTGAAAAGGCATTTCATTCTGTTAATAGAAACTTTTTATGGCCTATTCTCCTGAAAAATGGTGCCAAGGGTAAATTATTACGTTGTTTGAGAGCCATGTATCAGAACGTCAAAAGCAGAATAAGATGTGGATCTAAGCCGACGGACATAATATGCTGCACCACGGGGGTCAAACAGGGTGATGTATGAAGCCCTCTTTTGTTTTCTGTTTTCATCAATGAGTTAGCCATAGAAGCCATTAATAAGGGTAAACATGGTGCCACTTTCTCCTAAGATTTCCCAAAATTGTTCATTCTTCTGCTTGCTGATGATGTCATCCTGCTATCTGAAATTGTTGTAGGCTTACAACAGCACTTGAATAGCTTAAGCAGTGCTGCAACAGCACTTGATCTTAGATTAAACTGAATAAGAGTAATATTGTTGTATTTGGAAAAGGTGGTTATTTAGATGCTCACGAAAAATGGCTGTACAATGGAAAAGTCATGCCTGTGATTAATGTATATAAATATTTAGGAATCTGTTTTTCTACAAAGCTTAGTTTCACAACTGCATGTAAAGATCTGGCAAGTCGAGGTAAAAGAAGCTTGTTAATTGTTTTGAAAAAATTACGATTATTGAATAATAATGCTTTGACTTGTTCATTAAGATATTTGATGCACAAATACAACCCACTGTGTTATATGGTGCGGAAATTTGGGGACTGGGTGCAGCTGTAGCACATTGTGAATTGGTCACCTCTTTGCTTTAAATTTAGGCTTAGATAGACGTACACCTAATGATTTTGTTTATAGTGAAACCAATAGATATCCTCTCTCTGTTAATGCTGCTGTAAGATGCATTAGATATTGGATTAAGATTCTGCATATGGATGAGTGCAGGTTACCTTTTAAGTCTTACAAGATGCTTTATGATCTAGATGTCAAGGGGAAAAGCACCTGGGCTTCACAAATCTGTGCCTGTTTATGTGAACTTAGCTTTGGGTTTGTTTGGCTTAATCAAGGTGTCCGAAATTGTAGAGAGTTTATCAAGGTTTTCAAGCAAAGATTGATTGACTGCCGTTGGCAGCAGTGGAGTAATCATATACAAAACAGTGAAAGATTTCAAATGTACAGACAATTTATAGGTTCACACGATGTCAAACCTTATCTAAAGCTTGATATGGACATACATTTGAAAAGAATTATGTCTAGGTTTAAACATGGTGTATCAGACATAAATGTTCACAAATTTAGATATATAGAACATGATGATGATGACCTCAGGTTGCTATGCCCATTATGTAAGCAAACAGTGAAAGATAATAATAATAATGTATGGAATTTATATAGCGCTGAATCTTGTAAAGCAACAAAATCAAAGCGCTCAGATTTTATTTCATACCACTTTAAGTCGCGGCAGATTTCTCTCCGTGAAATTCGGGCTGCTCTCCCCGGGGAGAGCGGGAGAACGCGTCGCCACTTAGCGCTGCGCCACCCTTTCATCCTTTTTTTTTTTTTTTTTTTTTTTTTGCTGCAGCTGTATTTGTTCATTTGTTCATCATCATTCAAAGATGAAGTTCATTTTGTGCTGTGCTCTTCAGTATTAGAAGATGTAAGACAGAATTACATTCCGGTAAAGTATAGTAGACAGCCTAATTTATTTAAATTCTGTCTACTCATGGCATCTAGTCACCCTGAGATTGTGGGCAGCCTTGCTTTATATTTGTGTAAAGCCTTTAGAATAAGAGATATCTTGGTTTCTTAAGTCATATTTTTTGTAACTGATTTTTATTGTGGTGGTTGTGGGTATACAATAATATTTTGTTTTTTTGTGTTTACTTTTTTTTCTCACTAAAATACTAAGCAGTTTGGCAACCCCCCTTCATCTGTCGGCCTATGGCCTTTTTGTGTATAAATCTTTCAAGTTCGAGTTCTCTTCTCTCTCTCTCTCCTCTCTCTCTTCTCTCTCTCTCTCTCTCCTCTCTCTCATTCTCTCATCTCTCTCCTCTCTCTCATTGAAATGAATGTAAACAAGTTTATTAGATGTGCGCTGACTAAATTTAGATTTGGTGTCTCTGAAATAACAGTTCATAGTCAAAGATATAGAAAAGGTGAGAAAAACTTGATATGTCCTATGTGTAGACTAGATGAAGAGGATGAAGTCCATTTCATTTTTTTCTTGTCCAGCACTAGATGACTTAAGAAGAGACTATATTCCTGAGAAATATTATCGCAGACCAGCTCACTTTAGAATGATTTTGCTCCTGTCTTCCAAAAATGAAAATGTCATGAAAAATCTTGCTATGTATATCTACAAGTCTTTGAAAGGAGAAGTAGTTTGATCTCATAACACAGAAAACACTGTAACATGGTGTGTTTGTACTAAATTGTAGTTAGTTGGATACAGATGTTTGTGTGCTTGAGTATAACATTATTATATATGTGTCATTTTGTAAACCCCTTCAAATGGGGCTATGGCCTTTCTTGAATAAAATATCGTTATCGTTATCGTTATCTCTCTCTCTCAAAACATGAACAATGGTATTACAATGGTATTCGGTTAGAAGTTGTGAATCAGTATTGCTATCTAGGTTTTAGTTTTACAACAAAGATAATCTGTAAGTTGGGTACAGAACATTTAGTCACTAAAGGAAAGAAGGCAGTGGTTCAGTTGAACAAAGTATTTCATAGGTATAAAGAAATGAACGTTAGTACATTTTTCAAAATTTTTGACACTAAGATTCAGCCAATATTGTATTCATCGGAAATATGGGGAACAAACAGACTAGAGCATATTGAGAAAATTCATTTGATGGCATGCAAAAGATTTTTAGGAGTACCTGTAAGAACACCCAATAAGATGGTTTATGGCGATTTAGGCAGATATCCACTTTATGTCAACTCCTGCACAAGCACCATCAAGTATTGGTTCAAACTATTGCAAATGGATCAAAGTAGAATACCATATCAGGATTACTACATGCAGTTAGAGCTAGACAGCAGTGGTAAATATTACTGGATTTCAAAAATAAGAGAAATTTTGTGTGAAACAGGTTTTAACATTGTTTGGATGCAGCCAAGTGTCGGTGATATAAAAGTTTTCTTAGGTATGTTTAAACAAACATTAGTGGATTTGTTTATTCAAGAATGGGATGGGACTGTACGAGATAAAGATAGGTATGATGTGTATAGATCCTTAAAAAAATTTTTTTTGTAAAAGAGCAGTATTTAAACTCTATAGATGTCTACTGCTTTAGTGTAGCAATTACACAAGCAAGATTTAATGTTTTACCTCTTAACAATAATGTGTATAGATATAGTGATAATATCGAGATAAATTATGTCCATTTTGTAAAACGAAAATTGAAAATGAAGCCCACTTTCTATTGGAATGTTACATGTACTCAAACTAAATAGAAAAGTTTTTAAGCAAATGTATCAATGTGCCATTGCCAGATATGTTCAAAGTAAGAAATGATGAGTACAAACATAGTTTGTCTAGATACATTTTTCATTCTATTAACAAAAGGAAAACAATGTTGGCTCAAATGCTTTATTGAAAAACTGCTACGATTTGATATACTCATATGAATGATTTTTCTTAGACAGCATCTTCCTTCTATGATTGGATTATGGTTGATAAGGTTTATAATCAAGAAATAGAATAAATGGTGTTTTTTCTTCTTTATTCAGTCATAAAATGTTACTGACATAATCTTTTTGCATGATTTGGTTATGTATATGTTTGTGTTTTTCTTCTTTAATCAGCCACGAATCATTACTTGTTTGTGCATTTGCTTTGCCAATGATATGAATGAACCCATTGTTCCATCCCAAGCCCAACAAATGTATTGTGGTCCAAGGCCAATGTACAATAAATCATTTCAGAGATCAGAGTTCAGAGTTCAGAGTTCTCTCTCTCTCATTCTCTCTCTCTCTCTCTCTCTCTCTCTCTCTCCTCTCTCTCTCTCTCTCTCTCTCTCTCTCTCTCTTCTCTCTCTCTCTCTCTCTCTCTCTCTCAGGGACGAGAGCCTGGTGCTTATCGTGATGTGCTGTGATCTGCTGACCGAGTTGGATTCTAGTTCAAGAGGATTTTTCCTCTGGAGTTACCATCAGTGCCGACTCCACTACCCCCACCCCCCCTTCCCCCTCAACTACCCCCAAAAGAGTCCTTTGGATGAGACTTTGAACCGAGGTCCCGTGTGCCAACACAGGCAGAACATCTTGCGCACACATTAAAACCGTTCCGCTTTTCGGAAGAGTAGACCATTGTGTGCCGTGTTGAACGGATGACAATTTACAAAATGCATACACACGGGGACTGGATGAAAAAAAGCACACGAGTACTTATTCCATTATCCTCGAAATAAAAAAACATAAAAAGAATCAATCTCTCTCTCTCTCTCCCCTCCTCTCTCTCTCTCTCTCTTCCCCTCTCCTCTCTCTCTCTCCTCTCTCTCTCTCTCTCTCTCTCATACTCTATCTAAACTGTTTAATTGTAATCAATGTATCTGTTTTCATATTAATGTTCAAGCCATTTGGGATTGTGTGTTTATTGAAAACATATCTATCTCCATTCTCAAAATCATTGCATCAATGTATCTCTTTAACATTAATGTTCGGGTCAATGTTGTTGAGGATGATGTGTTTGTTGAATAACCATTTAAATCTGTTCTTAAAACCATAGGCTGAACTTTTGTTGTCATTGTTGCAGTTGGGTTTTTGCATGTGTGTGTGTGTGTGTGTTTGTGTGTGTATGTGTGTATTGTGTGTGTGTGTGTTTTGTTGATAGTCCCTAATCAGGGCAAGGGCCGGATGGAAAAAAAAAAAGTATAAGAAACCAACTCTGTCACCCTTAGAAAATAAAGAAAAGACAAAGATCTCTCTCTCTCTCTCTCTCTCTCTCTCTCCTCTCATCTCTCTCTCTCTCTCTCTCTCATCTCTCTCTCTCCTCTTTCTCTCTCCCTCCTCCCAGATATAAAATGCCCATGCCACTGGGTAGAATCTGAGCTGAACTCAAAGGTATGGAATGGAGGGAGAGAATCATGGCAGGTTAATTGGTGCATGGCTGGTTGAGTCCTCTGCTGATGAAAAAACAAATACATGATCTATATGAAGCCAGGGGTAAAAAAGAAAGATTGGGCAGAAGAGTGGGATCATCCCAACCATATATACCCAAACCCCACCCTACCCTGCCCCTCCCAGTTTCATGTACCCTTCCATTTCACTTATTTATTTATTTATACCACTTTCACTCTCTCACTCACTCAGTCCCATGTCCCAAAGGACGTAGAGGGGAATGAGAGAAGACGCAACAGAGATTTTTTCCATGCTTCACGATCCTGTGTGGATACTAGAAGGTGAGGCTATCTGTGGGGGTTTTGCAGTTCTTGTTTGCTGCCGCCCAGAGGTCAATGTCATCTGCAAATCTGAGATTGCAAAGGGGTCTTCCCCCAATGGAGATGGAAGTGTGGTGGTTTTGCAGTGTCTCTGTTATAATGTTTTCGAGTAAGAGGTTGAAGAGTACAGGTGAGAGAAGGCAGCTCTGACGGACCCCAATTGTGGTCTTGAAGAACTCGCCTATGTAATTGTTCATGAAAACTGCACTTCTTGCGTTCTCGTACAGTGCCTTGATGACTTCAATGAGGCAGTTGTCAATGTTAAAGTTCCTGAGTACTTGCCAGAGGCCGTCATGCCATACCCTGTCAAAGGCCTTTTTGCAGTCTATGAAATTGTGATACAAGTCTTTTTGGTGTTGGAGATGTTTCTCTATCAAAATTCTCAGATTGAAAATTTGTTCAATTGTGCTGCGTTTTGTCTAAAGCCGGCTTGTTCTTCTGCCAGGAGTTTTTCCGCTTGTTTTTCTGTTATTGAGGACTACCCGAAGCATGATCTTGCTAGGATGGCTTATGAACTGATGATTCTGTAGTTCTGGCATTGCTTGAGGTTTCCTTTCTTGGTAGGGGTATTACAAGAGACTGTGTCCTTCTTTCTGGCCATTCTTTGGTGTCGTGAATCTTCTGACAAAGTCCTGTGAATTGCCTTGCTGTTCATTCCCTCCATTTTTTATGAGTTCAGCTGGGATGTTATCGATTCCAGGGGACTTCCCCTTCTTCAATTGTTTAATAGCTGTGTCACTTCACACCTTCGTATTGGTGGGTCTTTATCTTGGTGTTCAGGGGGTTTGTCAGAAACTATGTAGTATCTGGGCGTAGTGGGTAGTTATACAATCCCTCACAGTATTCCTTCTAGCGTTGGAGGATGGCATTGCTTTCCGTTAAAAGATGTCCTTCTTTGTCTTCAATAACAGAGGCTTTAGGCTGTGTGGTTTTAGTTAGTGATTTCAGAGTGTCGTAAGCTGTTTTGCTGTTTTCCTTGGCCATTCCAACTTCAATGCTGTTGCATTGTTCTTCTATCCTTGCTTCTTTGGCTTTTCTCATCTCTTTCCTCACTTCTCTGTGGCTATACCTGTATTTGTTGTTGGCTTCTTGACTTGTGAACTTTTGTTTCTTAAGCTCTCTTCTTTTGTCGCAGAGGTCAAGAACCTCATTTGTCACCCAGGGTTGTTTCTTTGTTCTGCTTCTTCCTAATGTTTCTTCTGCTGCTGTCATTAACACTTCTTTGATGTTGGCTAGTGTGTCCACATCATTGTCGATGGCTGTGAGTGCGGCGAACTTTCCTCCAATGTTGGCTTGGAAGATCTCAACCACTGTTGGGTCTTTGAGTTGTTCCAGATCAAATCTTATGAGGGGGTTTTTTTTGGCTGTTGTTTTGCCTTCAGTTTCAGCTTGATGGTGGTAAGTACAAGGTCGTGGTCACTGCCAATGTCAGCTCCTGGGAATGTTCTTGTGTTTGCCTTGTTTGCTGGATTTGAATCTTTGGGGTGACAGAATGTAGTCAATTTGATTGTGAATCAGACCATTTGGTGAGTGCCAGGTTGATGTTCTAGATGGCTTGTGAGGGTGGAGTGTGTTAGCCAGAGTTAGTTTGTGCTTCTTTGCGACTTCCAGCAGCCGCTGTCCTTTTTCATTTGTTTCTCCTAATCCAAAGCGTCCTGTGGTTCCTGTCCAGGTGTCATAGGCATCAGGTCCCACCTTAGCATTCCAGTCGCCTTCCACAATAAGAATGTCTTTTTGGGCTTTTTGGGAGATGACTTTTTCAAGTTGTTCATAGAATTCTTCTATCTGGTCATCATCGTAGTCAATTTTGGGGCATACACTTGGTTGATGTGAGATTCTGGGGTTTTGCAGAAACTCTGATTAAGATGAGTCTGCTGGATCCTGGTGTGCAGCTGATGATGCTTGACACAATCTCTTTCCTGACAATGAAGCCTACTCCGTGTTGATGTAGTTTCTCTTCTCCACTGTACCAAATCTTGTGGCCGTCTTGCGTCGTTGTTTCTCCGAAGCCAATCCATCTGACTTCCGCAAGCCCTAGGATGTCTCATTTATATCTGTTTAGTTTCATGTGTGAGTTCCTGTACTCTTCCTGTTTGTATAGAGTCCTTACATTCCATGTTCCGATGGTTACTCCTTTATTTGGAAGCTTTAGAGTTGGTTCTGTTCCAGTAGCGCACTTGTCACTCCGACCCTGGAGGCTTGCAGTGGGTAGCGCGGTCGTTGTTGATCCGGGCCTCGAACGATCCGGCATGTCTTTCTGCTTCGTTTTTTCCCATCTTTAGTCACGAGATTTTCTGCATGAAAATTTGGGCTGCTCTTCCCGGAGAGCGCGTCGCCCCAAGAGCAGTGCCATCCTTTTTTTTTTTTTTTTAAGGGTGTGCAACTGTATTTATTTCCCTATCAAGTTGCTTTTTCTAACAATTTGCCAAGGACAACTCTCTTGTTGCCGTAGGTTCTTTTACGTGCGCTGAATAATTTTGTGTAACACACGGGACTTCGGTTGATCGTCTCATCCGAAAGACTAGCGCCCACACCACCAATCATGGTCTAATGGATGGGGGAAAAGTTTTGGACCCAAACGGGATCCTCCTATTATCCTCCCTATTGTTGTTTCTTTTCTTTAGACTCGGCTCTCTCTAGTTCCTTGTTCTCCAGCACGTTGAGAACAAGGAAGTAAGGACAATAGGCCAATTACTATTACTTACGGAAATCCCTTGAACAGTGTTATCCTGCTCTCTCTCTCTCTCTCTCTCTCTTCTCATCTCTCTCTCTCTCTCCTCTCTCTCTCTCTCTCTCTCTCTCTCACCTATCCACACTCACACACACACACCCATTGAGGAGTGCCCCAAATTTAAGTTGTGAAGGGACATAATCAATGAATAGCTTGTGTTCCTACACTATAACCCGGAGTGTGTGTTTGTGTGTGTGTGTGTGTGTGTGTGTGTGTGTTTGTTGTTGGTTTGTTTTGTTGTTGGATGGCAGCTAGATAACAACAAAAATTAATGAGTTTGTACAGCGCTTTCTGGAGTTCTTTGTTTTGGTTTGGGGCTGGGGTGGGTGCTCTTTTTTTACGAGGTGGGGGGGGGGCTTAGGGGGGAAGGGGGTTAGGGGGTTAGGGGTGAAGTGGGGGGGGGGGGGGGCGGCGGCTGTGGTGGTAGCATTCATTCAAACTTACCAAATTTGTATAAAATCACATGAACTGTGATTCAAAATGTAGCTTTTCACACACACACACACAACACCACACACACACACACACTGTGGTTCTCTGTGGAGAACATTCATTCAGGTCTATTCTAGTGAAGGCAAACTCCTAACAATTCATGTGTACCACTCCACTGGCACAATACATGTGCAAGGAAACGTGTGCCAGGAGTGGGTGGAGAAGGAGTTCGAAACCTTAAAACTAATAGTAACCGAGCTGGCAGCACAAAGTGTCACCGCAGCAACTGCGACTGACGCTCTTTATTCCGCAGCGTCATCGGACCGTCACGCTCTACTGGCCATACATTCGGACAGTCGCGCACTACTGGCCAGAGGAGTGACAACCCTTGACGACCAACCGTGTCAGCCAGCCCAGAAAACGGGCAGTGATACCCCATCTCCCCCCTCTCTTCACTTGCCACCCTCCCTTTCCACTTCACCCCACTCCATACCCCCTGCACCCCCCAAGTCTTCACTCCCTGTTCCCGATGCAACACCTCCTACCCCTACCAGCGATGTGACCATCACCTCCCACCCTCCCTCTGACCTCTCAGCTATTCCCCAACCACCCCCTTCAAGCAGTGCCTTTCCACCAGAGGAAGAAAACGTAACACCGCCACTCTCCCCTGCCACCCCTTCTTCTTCAGCAGACCAAGGTACTACTCACCCTCTCCCCCCCTCCCCCTCTGTTCCCCCATGTGATCATCAATCTCCCCCCCCTCCCACCCCCCATCTCCAACCAACCCACCTCCCACTCCCAAACCCCCCTAAAAACCAAAGAAAACCAAAAGGGCTCCATGCAAAAAAACCCAACACTTTTTTTCAACTGACAAACGTAGCAACGAAAAACGTCTCCCAAAAACCCTTTCACCCAAAATTACATCCCCCCAACATGCATAAAAAAATTAAACATAAAAATAAAATATCAAAATTTTCCCCAAAACAGAAAAAACCCCAACACCAAAAAACCATCTTTTCTTAAAATAAAAAAAAACCCCAAAAAGATAAGGGAAAGAGACGCATCAAAACAAACAACCCGAACCCCAAAACAGCCAAAAAACCCAGCCCACATAAATTTGAAAGAAATCTGCTCAAACTACAGTATTAAAAGCGGGCCCAAACCCCAACATCAACAATACACCAAAAAACGATCCCAAAACACTCCACAACCAGACCCCACCATCACTCCAGCATCGGGACTGCCCATCGACATTTAAAACCATACGAAAAACCACCCAAATGGAATACAATTAAACACACCCAAACCCAGATACGCTCTTTTCCGACAGAACCTTAGGGACACCCCTCCACTTTTTAAACCAACACAAAAACCCAAAAACGGAACAATTCACCAATTTCACACAAACACAAAAAGCAAACATTTTCTCCTCAAAAAAATTTAAACAAAACATCCCACCCCTTCCGCCTCCCCAAAAAACACACCCCCCCTTTCCCATTCAAAAAAATCCCCCTGGATACCCCCCCCTTTTCCATCCCCTAAATGCCCCCAACAAAAATCAGTCCCGACAGTTTTGAAAACCCTTTTGATAGGTGACTCAGCGCTAAAGGGGTGTGGACGGGGAAAAAGATGTCATTTGGGGCCCGGTGGGTCTGCAACCTGTCTGTACCGGGCCCCTACAGCCCAACCCCTTGTCAGGGGTTTGGCAACAAGCTTTTCCCTCTCCACACATTCAGCGCGGGCACCTTTTACGTGGGGATCAACACTGTTAAAAACAGGGGCCGCACAATGCAGAGTGGGCCAAAAATGATCCACCTGCTAACAAAATTTTCCCCCATGCCACTCTACAGGGCCCCCTCCATCCCCCCCCCTTCGGACCATCCCTTAGCCCAAAATGGCTTCAAAGTCGACAGCTTTTTCTTAGGGAATCCTGCAGGCAAAGGGGGGTTTTTTTATTGCAACACCCCCTCCTTTTCACCAGGGCTGGTCACCTAAAAAAATCCCCCTGTACCAAAAGGGTCTAAAATCCAAGCCCCCAGGGTTTAACGAACGTTCCCCCCAAATTTTGTTTCCCCCAAAACCCCAAACCCCTCTGCCCGTCATGAAGCCGCCAGTCCCCTGAAAACCGGGAAAACTAACCAAAACTAACCCCCTACAACACAGTCCCGCACGCCCCGGCAACGAAAGTGGAACATAACAATCTTTTGCCTACAACAAAAAGACGACACCCCCCCCCCACCTTTTACCAAAAACAAAACCAAAACTAAAATTCCCTGACACACACTTTCCCCCCTCCCAGCCCCGGAAACCCCCAAATTTTAGAAAGTGCCCGTGTTAGGGGACATCAGCACTTTCCCCCCCAAAACACAAACCCCAGTCCCAAGGCTCCCCCTTTAGCTACTTAATATTTGGGCAAAATAAGTAGGGTTTTTATGTGTCTGTGAGTGATGTGGGTTTCACTTTTTATCACCCAAAGTGTGGGCCCAAAGAACATGTGGGGGTTTTTTTATTTTTCTTTTTTTATTTTTAAATTTTTTTTGTTCTTTCATATAGGTAATGGGAAAAAAGCACCCATGTTTGTTGTTTTTTTTTAATCCCGTTTCCGGGTGGACGGGTTTTTGGATTTTTTTTCATTTTGTTCCCGAAGGCGCGCGGTGACCTGCTCCTTTGAAAAAGGGAAAAAAAAAGGAAATTGAAAATGTTTCACAAGATGTTTCCAGTGTTTTTCACACGGGGCCCCGATTTTGGTATCATCCAAGGGCTTGTGTGGGGAAAATGAGTAAGAAAGGGGTTGTTGGTGCACGGGCGAAAGCGTGCGCACATTACTTTTGCAAGGGGTGTGTGAGGGGGTTGTTGTGTTTGTGTGTGTGTGGTGTGTGTGTGTTGGTTGTGTGCCTGTCTGCCTGCATTCCAAGTAATTTTGATCACAAGAATTATAAAAGATTTCTTCATTTTTTTTTTCCCCCCCCAAAAATTTCCCCCCCCCTCTCCATTTTTTTCTTTACCTCCCTTTTTCCCTTTTATTTTTTTTTTTTTTTTTTTCCCAGTAAATTAAATGATGTTTATCAAAGTCGTTTCTTCGTGTGGTTTTTTAAATCGTTCTGCCCGACGAACAATTTTTTTTTTTTTTTTTTCTTTTTTTTGGGCTAAAAGGTATATTGTTGGATAATTTAAAACATTGCTTTCTGGAACCCAAATTTAAATTTTGCGGGGCAGCACTATAATTTCTGGGTTTTTTCCAAACAGTCTGCTTGATTGAAAAAATTGACTGGTTTTGTTTTGCACTATTTGTACCCCCAGGACTCACAAAACTGAAAAAGGTTTTTTGAGAGACAAATTTTTGGGGTATTTTTTTTCCAAAAAAATTCAAAACTTTACATTGTACTACTCCGTGATGATCTTCCTTGTTTTTGAGCTTTAAAATGAATACTGTAATTTTTGTAAATGTAGTTATTGATTTAGAAAAAAAAAAAAAAGTTTTTTATATTTCTTTTTTCAAAAAATTTTCCCCACTTTTAAGTAGGGGTGGGATACTTTGATCTCCCTTTAGTGTAAGAAATAAAAAGGGGCCCGGATTTATTTCTGTGTTGAAATAATAGACGGGGTTTTTTGCAGGTCCGAGCACTTTTGAAATTAATTTTGTATTTTTTCGTTTTTTATTGGGGGTTCCTTTTTTTTCATTTTTATATTCCCTCTTTTATTATTGAATGGAAAAAAATACTAAACGGGGCTTTATTTGATAGGGTTTTTTAAAACCGTAAAAAACAAGGGAAAATATTTTTATTTAAAAAAGGCCAATCAATCCGGACATATATTATGTCTCTAACTTCAGACAAGTGGCCACAAAACAGGGCCTCCGAGTAGGCTCCCTAAATATCAACAATGCAACAACAAAAAAGTGACATTGCAACCATACTATACAACAGTGGAAACAGTTTCATTTGTTTTGCCTAGCTGAATCCGACTCTCTCCAAAATGTTACAGTGCACACATGAATATTCCAGGGTATCAATCTTCCGTGAAGATCCCCCACAAACCCAAGTACACCGGGCTATTTTACATATATAGCCTCCTCGCTCAGTTGTAAAAGAATATATAACCTTGAGGTTTTTGACATTGAATCCATGTGGATTAAAATAAAATTAAAACACAATAGACCAATATTAATAGGATTTATATACAGAAATCCTTCAGAACCAGAGACTGGCTAGAAAAATTCAACTCCCTTAGGACGAGGTAATATTTTTTAAACAATGAAACAATTATTCTTGGGGGATTTTAATATAGCTTATTAAAACCTAAACCAAAATGGACCCACAACATTACAAATGTATGGCCTAGAACAACTAATAGATAGACCAACTCGGATAACAAATAACTCTAAAACATTAATAGATCATATCTACACTACTACAAAACAACACAAAACAGAAGTATGTGCTCCCTCATGTGGATGCAGTGATCATAATCCAGTGTTCTTTACTTGGTTTAAAAATCGTATCAAATCCCCTAAAGTAGGGCAAAAAACTATTTTTTTACAGAAATTTAAAAACTTTAACGAGCAAGATTTCCTTTCAGACTTGACAAACTCGCCATTACATCCATATACCAAATCCGAGACCCTGATGAAGCTGTTGAATTTTGGTTTTAGGACATTTACTTCAGTATACGACAAACATGCCCCTTTCATAAAAAAAAAGAGTTCAAGAAAAAATCAAACCACCTTGGATAACAAAAGACATAGAATCCGAAATACACCTAAGAGACTATTTGAAAACACAGGGTTCAAAGGGAGCAGTTCAGAGCACAAAGAAACAAAGTAACTTCACTAAAACGCAAATCAAAACGTGATTACATTCAAAAGTTGTTAATTACAACAACCGACTCTCGACAAGTATGGAAAGCCATCAATACATTATGTTAAACCTATATCAAAAAGTCAACAGACAGTTAAAGAATATATCAGCTATGAATTGAACAACCACTTCTCAAACATTGCTGACAAAGTAATATAAAATGAAAAAGTCAAACGAAAATGATCCCCATTATTTAGAACAATATATCGAATCAAAAGAAATAAAATTCCATTTAAACTACTCCCAAATGACAAATCACAGACGTCTTGGAAAGCCTTTTCTTCAAAAAAGTTCCAGACACGGGGGTTTTAAAGACAATCTAGATGGAAGAATAATTAAGCTTTGTGGTCAATTATAGCTGGGACACTGAAAATACTTGTTAACTTGTGCATAGAGAAAACCAACTTTCCTGCCATATTTAAAATAGCAAAATCATACCAGTCCACAAATCAGGTGATACTGCTGTCCTTCAAATTACAGACCAATTTCAATTCTGTCTGTTTATCAAAACCCTTTGAAAAAACATATCCAAAAATCCGTATATTCTACTTTGTAAATAACAATTATTAAATGAAGATCAGTCAGGTTTTCGTAAAAACTATTCCTGTCACAAAACTCTTACACAAATTACAGACAATCTCCTACACAACATCAATGAAATAAATATACAGCCTTCTTTTTGTTGACTTTGAAAAAGCATTTGATGTAATCAATCTTTCCCCTATATTGCGTAAACTTCACTTGTATAAACTAACCCCAGAAATGATAAATCTTTTGAAAAGCTTTTTGTCGAATAGGCAGCAGCTAGTAACTGCAAATAATCAAACATCAAACTAGTACCTATTAAACATGGAGTACCACAAGGGTCAATATTGGGTCCACTTCTATTTTCAATCTATTAAATGACTTACCCCAATTTCTAGAATGTAGCTGTGAATTTTTTGCTGATGACACATCCCTCTATTGTAGTGATTTGACCCCCACAGACTTACAATCAAACTTCAACACAATATTGACAGATTGGTTACTTGGACTAAGCTAAACCATATGTCCTTAAATACGCAAAAAAAACTAAGTGTATGTATGTACTAGCAAGACAAAAGAGACAAAAAATGAAAGATAAATCCAACCTCTGTGGATAGACAAAAGAGTAATTGAAGAAGTTGACTCCCACAGAATTCTGGGTGTAATTATTGACAAAAATCTTACTTGGACCGACCATGTGATGGCGCTGGGAAAAAACGTCTTTCTTACAAGCTACTTCAGTTATCAAAAATAAAACATTTTCTGAATAACCACTCTCGCAAACTCTTTTTTTGCGGCCATATTTTGCCTATAGTTGACTATGCTTCATCTCTTTGGGACAGCTGGGAGTGATACAAATTTAAAATTGATTCATAGATTAAATAAAAGAGCACTGAACTTGTTCTACTACAATCAAGCTCCCTAACCATCAACGATTATAAGAAAACAAATATCCTAACCTTCAAAAACAGACTTTATCTAAATAAAGCTCTATTTGTCCCGAAAGTTATCAATGGAAATGCCCCTCCAAAGATCACCACTAGCTTCAAAATCAATGACACAGACATAATCATCTTTCTAAAAATTTCCGAGACCAAGAAAAATTCTTTACAAAACAAGCTTCTTGTACTCAGGTAGTGACTTATGGAACAAGCTCCCAAAAAGCTTAAAATGATCAAAAACAAAAATCAGTTCAAGCACAGCTAAAAAGCCATTTATGCATGAATGCCTAGGAATCGACTAATAATGCAAATCAACCATGATTAATACGGCAAAATAAACCATACTTACATTTTCCAGCACAATGGTTCCCTACAACAACAAAAATTCAAGTATATTCTTACTGTGACTAAAATTCTACAGTCACCACGGTATATGTGTGGAGGGGGGGGAGGCAGGAAAAGGCACACTAATTATGCAAAGAAGTAAGAGGGAAACTATGCAAGCAGTAAATAATCTGCAATGTTGAAACAGGTGGGAAAAGGGGGAAATTTTAAAAAAATCTTTTTATGGTAGACCGATAGCTGATAGTGTGTCCTTCTCTTCTCTCTCTTTTCTCTCTCTTCTCTCCTCTCTCTCTCTCTCTCTCTCTCTTCTCTCTCTTCTCCCCTCTTCTCGCTCTCTCTCTCTCTCCTCTTTTTTCCTCTCCTCTCCTCTCCTCTCATTTCCTCTCCTCTCCTCATGCCCTTTGTCTTGTCTAATTTTAATAGATTTTATCGTGATGTTTTTTTATTTTCAGTTAGAGATGAGATTATTAGTACTATTATAAACGATACTGTTTTAGTTTTTATTGTTTTAGTTTTGCTAATCCAGTTTTATTATGGGCTTTTGAAATTTTGTATCATATAGGTCTACTTGTTTGAATAATTGTTTGTTTTTTTTTTAATTATTATTTCTCTATTGATTTAAGGTGTATTCCCCTTCCCCCTTGATACTCCTCCCCCACCCCATCCTTTCCAATGGCTTTTTTGTTATCATCGTTATGTTATTGTCTCAAAGGTGATGGGATCATTTGTTATATTGTTGTCTCCATGGGGATGGGTGATTGTTGTTATAATTGTATCGCTTTATAATAATCATTATGTAATCTTATTTGACTTCGCTTGCTTGGATAGTTATTTGTGTGAATATGTCATTTTTTAAAAAGCGCTATTTGAAAAGTAAAGAGCGCATAAAAAGCACACGTTTGTGGGGGGAGGAGAGGAGGGAGGTCATTGAAGGTAATATTTCAGTAATGACGAATGCCTAGTATTTTCTAACGTTTTTTTTTCCTGTATCTTTTTTATTATCTAAAGTTTTAAACGTGAAAAAATGGATGAAACAGTAAGTGAAGTATTTGGGGTGTCCTGACGTTCTATGATTTTCTTTTTTTAATTCTTAAAACATTTTTTATTTAAATGTGTGTGTGGACGTGAGCGCGCACGTGCTCAGGTGTGCATGAGTATGTGTGTGCGTGTATATGTATATGTGGTAATTTGTATTTTCAATGTATTTCCTTATCGATTTTTTCCTTTTTTTTTTATTTTTTTTTTACTGGTTTAATTTAATGGTAAACGATGCAATAATGTAGTGTCTTAGTATAATCATTACGAAATTTGATGGCTTGATGAAAAAAGCAAATGCATTGCTTATTCAATGTACCATCTGGAAATAAAATTTTGACTTGACTTGACTTGACACACACAGGAATGCAATTTTTCTTGACCATTTAATCCATGTTCTCATCTCTGCTCCTTACTACAAGCAAATCTGTATTTTCACAGAAAAATTGTCATGCAAAGTTAAATCCATTTATGTGTTGTTATACTATACTACTAAAACTACTAAAAGTACTAAAAGTACTACTACTACTACTACTACTACTACTACTAACAACAACAACAACGACGACGACGACGACGATGATAATGATGATGATGATAATGATAATGATGATGATGATGATGAAGATGAGTAGGAGGAGCATCAGATGATACTAAAAGAGTAAGGGGGGTGGGGGGGGGGGGGGGGGGGGGGGGGGTAAAGGCGCTAGGTAGCCAAGTGGTCAGAGCTAGCGTCCAACTCCTCATGTGACTTTAACTGAGGGCGGTGGGGTCAGCCTCTGCTCATGTGTCTACAGGAGGGGATAGTTGACCCTGAAGGTGACCCTGCCGCTGCTGACTCCCTTCCTATACAACAGTCCTCGGAACAGACAGTCAACAGTTCAGATAAGACCATAATAAACTGAGTGTCTTTATTAGATGCACGCAAATTACCTCCTTTACCCCTGTGTGTGTGACGTTCTTTAATAGATTCTGTGTTGCTAAATGGATGGAGACAGTCAACCACGAGAGCCCGGTCAAAAAAGTCACTTGAAGTTATTTTAAAGCTGCTCATTACATACAAAACAACACAAAACAATTTGCCAACAACAACAAAAATGATATGACACGATTACAAACTCAGTGCGGACTTCAATGGTAAGATGAGTTCTGGCTAGCTTTACAGGGGGAAACCTGTTGTTTTGTGGATTTGCACGCTCACAAAGACAACAGGTATCGTCAGATTTGGAATTGTGTGCCTCATCATGATTATCAGTACTAACATTATCATCACTATTATCACCATTGTTATCAGCATTATATTTATCATCATCACTTATATCAATACTCTCAAAAAAACTTTTCAAAACACTTTGCCTCCTATCAAGCAGTCAGCATAAACTGTTTGACATCATTTTTTAAAATCATATTAAAAAAACAACAACAAAGAAACACAAATAAAAATTTTCAAACCAAATCATCATAATCATCCTTGCTTTAGTTTCCATTGTCATCATCATTATCATAACAACAACTATACTACTACTACTACTACTACTACTACTACTACTACTACTACTACTACTACTACTACTACAACAACTACTACTACTACTACTACTACTACTACTACTACTACTACTACTACTGCTACTACTACAACAACAACAACTACTACTACTACTACTACTACTACTACTACTACTACTACTACAACTACTACTACTACCACACATCAGAAGAAGAAATAAGAAAAAGAACAACAAGAATTGTTATTACTATTATTATTATCGCTGTTGTTGTTGTTCTCCTTCTTCTTATTATTATCATCATCATCATCGTCGTCATCATCATCATCATCATCAACAACAACAACAACAACAACAACAACAACAACAGCAACAACAGCAACAACAGTCATCATCATCATCATAAAAAGAAGATGACAATGATGATGACGAAGATGACATTGACATAACAACATTGATAACCATCATAATTTATCATTATAGTCCTAGTGATAACAATATTGATGATGATGATGATGATGATGTGGATGACAATGATAATAATAATAATAATAATAATGTATGGAATTTATATAGCGCTGAATCTTGTAAAGCAACAAATCAAAGCGCTCAGATTTTATTTCATACCACTTTAAGTCATGGCAGATTTCTCTCCGTGAAATTCGGGCTGCTCTCCCCGGGGAGAGCAGGAGAACGCGTCGCCACTTAGCGCTGCGCCACCCTTTCACCCTTTTTTTTTTTTCTTTTTTTTTCTGCAGCTGTATTTGTTTCCCTATCAGAGTGGCTTTTTTCTAAGAATTTTGCCAGGGACAACTCTCTTGTTGCCGTGGGTTTTTTTACGTGCGCTAAATAATTACGTGTAACACACGGGACCTCGGTTTATCGTCTCATCCGAAAGATCACAGTAACTGCATAGGATCTTTTTTTTTTTTTTTTTTTTTTTAAAAATGAATCATCATAGCTAACGCAAACGTCATTTTAGATAGCAGCAAAGGTAAACAACAGCAATACATGGGTGGATCGTTGGTCAAGAGAGAACGCACCTTCCTTGCAAGTAAGAAGCGAAATGTTCTAGGTGAAGATTAAACACCAAGTTTCGTGTTCAACACTGATTCAGTGCAACTTTGTTTTTAAAACATTTCAATAGACAAGGTAGCAAAATATCGTTTATAAAAACAAACAAAAAACAGGGGAGGGTGATGGAGGGGGGCACTCTCAGAGGGAAACAATTATACATGCAGGGGAAAAGTTGGATAGAGAAACTGTCGTCGTCGTCATCATCATTTTCTTCTTTGTTGTCGTCGTCATCGTCATCACCATAATTATGATTTTTTATAATTATGATTTTCTTCTTTGTCGTTGTCATCATCATCATCACATCATCGTCGTCGTCATCATCACCTAGATTTTTGTTCATTTTTCTCTATCATTCAGTGAGTGTCGATTAAACAAAGCAGCCTGGAACAAAATGGTGCTTCAGCGTTGTGGGGCTCCTACACTTCCCTGTCTTGCATGAACAGTCACTTCAAATTCAAGCTGAGCAGATCTAGATCTTCATGGTCCCTTTCAAATATCAAACACCATCAACCTGAAAAAAATGGTTGACGCATTCCCTGAACTGCCCTATTCCTTACGGCCAATAAAACCAAGCATTGATAACAGCACTGGTCCCTCTTCTTCAACCGCTCAATCATCCCCGTGTTACTTACTGACTCAGGTCAAAAGCTTTGTCAGGAATTGATCAAATGGAAGTGTCCATGCCTCTCTTACAATGTTGTTACATTGTAAATATCTCCCCATGGTGATGCTAGGAGCCTGTCAGTATAAATATCATGCCCACAGTCTGGAAAATCTGTGATAGTAAATCCTCTTTTCTATCCCTGTCTTTGTTTCTGCTTTGGTGCTTTTTCCCTGTCACCTCCTTCTGGTCTTTCGCTGCCTCCTTGGTCCATTCTCTCTCAACTTCCTCTTCCGACGTGTGCAGACGTGTGCTCTTGTGCTCTGGAAAAAATGTTCATTTAATACGGAACGTCT